>JAOXNG010000001.1:137500054-137511513 GCA_028566535.1 Scolopax minor | reverse complement strand
CAAATCCTCACATTCCCAGTAACACCGACAAAACTCAAGGCTTCAAATATTCATGACAACTCAATGAACTTAAATTCCCTTTGTCAAATGCAGAATTTACCCAGCCTCCCCAGAAGTAGGGCAACAGATAAACAGCACGCACAAGCCGACATTAAAAAAAGAATTACTAAGACTTCAAAGGTTGTGAAATACGGCTCCCTAGCCTTTCCAAAAACACGACGATGTGTTCGCGCATCCCATTTACTCTTTTTTTCTCCTGACAGGATTCCCCAGTCCTCTCTCTTTACTGAAGTACCCTTTATGGGATGGAAAGAAAACTTCCCACAGCAGCAGCCACAAACCCAGCCAGCCGCGATAAGCGATATTTATTGCTGCCAACACCAGCAGGGCTGGCGAAACCCCAAAATCTCTTCCTGCCCCAGTATTTGAGATATTTGAGATTACGGCCACTTTAAAAAGACAAGCTTTTTAAAAACTAGCAGACTAAGCTGGAGAAAATAGCAAACCAGAAGGAAGTAAGATGTCAAAGATGAACAAAACTTAATTTACTATAATTTTGCATTTAATCATTTGAAAAAACCCTGCCTGGTTGTAGAGAAAAAACAGTAACATATATCTTGATTTTGGGGTGTATAACCTCAAATATGAAGCTACTTAATGAGCATTTTATACCAGCTGAGGATCCATTCCATATTAAGTATTTCAATACCACTATATAATTAATATGTCTATTTGTATTTATTTCTGTGATGCTTATCACTATTACAACTGGCAGAACTATCCTTTTGTAAGCCAAAACCTCAAGAATATTAATCTTTTCTTTCATTTGAAAGGACTGAGTTTCACCAGCAAAACAAACGTGAGAAAGAATAACAGCAAGACAAGATATTGTGATCTCTGTTTTTAACAGGGAAGAAACCCAAATGACTCAAACCCCATTCTCAAGAAAACCCCAACCAAACAAAAAACTCCCCCCCCAAAAAAACCCAGACCTCTCCAAAGCCCACCTCAAAAAAACAACCCCCCCAAAAAAAACCAAACCCAAAAAAATGTTAAGTATTAGAACATGGTCCAACATAATACATGCCTGCCAGTTACCAGATAACAGATTAGTTGGTTTCTTTTCTGATTTTTTTTAAGCCTTCACTATTGCATTATTGAACGGAAAAGTCATACCTCAACAAGGTGTTTTGTTATGCTTATGCAGACATTGAAAGCAGAGTACGACTCGTGCTAAAATACTTCAAGGTCTAATAACTGGTACTGGATTATAAAGCTTCTATACCTACAGTGTTTGTTAATCTGACTGTGGAGCCAAACTGGCATTCTGCTGACCACGAAGCTAACAGCCATTCTGCTGTTAGTCTTCATATGTCTGTGATTGTTTTGACCAACTGCCTATATATATAATTCAGATACATAAGCATTAAATTACTGGAATGGAAACTACTTTTTTTGAAGTTTTTGTTTTTCAAATTTAAAGTTCTGAAATTTTATATACATGGATTTATCTGAGTGTTACATCAAAGTCTTTGGTTTGCCGAAAGAGTGATGCTAACAGCAGCTTTTCCTTTGCAGTTTATACTACAACTCAAATGAAATAAAAGTCATTATATATATACTGGAATTTGGCACAGACAGCTGTCCTGAAATCCAAAAAAATTCTGGTCTCAGCAGCCTGACAAATAAATCACTTCTCGCTGCTAGAAATGATAGCTTCATTAGGTCAAGGCTGAAGCTGCTGTTCCAGCACATGGAGTAAGTACTGCATTTGTCTGGATTGTATCTGGCTTGAATATACCCAAAGGACTTAAATTCTTGTCTAGCTGGCTACTCAACCATCACAAGCAAAACTCTCTCTCCAGTCCCCAAAAGGGAGAATTCCTTGCTGAAAATTAAAGAAAAAAAGAAAAGCCTCACATCATCCACATTTCAAAATTCCCATCTTCCTATATTCATATTTGTAAAGTTAGTGATAGAAAATTTATATTTTACAAAATTACTTCAATCAATAGGACCTGGAAGCACTTTAAACCCTAGCAAAACAGTATGGGCAAGCTATACAGAAGAATCACATCACACACTGCTACACTGCATCCACTTTGGCTTTAAATGTGGCAACTGTAACAAAAACAGTAAATGATTTGGAATATGTGTCAGAGAAAAAAAATAATGACATTGGAACCGGAATTCTCTTTCTGAGCTGTAAAAGTGATAGCAAGCCTAACTCTAATTTAAACCCTTTTTTATTGAGTTTTTTTTTTCTGACTTAAAATGGATCTCCCATTGCTATCTTTTAAGCATTAGACCTTCTAACTCTAAAAATCTGCTGAGGCTGCTGCACAGACAAGTTTCCAACCATTAAACAGTTCCAAGGCATAAGCAGGAGGACTGGCTTTGCCCAATGGAAATGGCACACATAAACCAGCCGTGCAACAGTATAAAAAATCATTGCTCCCAGAGGAACAACAGAAAGAATTTTATTGCTGGGAGTGGGTGTCTGTTCTGGTTTTACTAACAGTCAGTAATGTATGCATGAAATCACATCCAGCATGGTACTTATGTGCTGTGAAAACAACGTTGTCTGCTTCCTTTCTTGACAATTTATCCTGTGTACGCTAGCAACTGCCTTCATGTTGAAGATAAAAACCTTTAGCAGAGGTAGAAGTATCGGATGGTTTGGAGTCGAGTTCATCTTACAGCCTCTTTTTGTCTCTGAAAATGGCACAGTACTTAACTGCAGACCAGCAAGATAATGTACTAAATGGAAATGGGTAAGACTGATCCCTCTAGTTGTCTGCATCTCTTTTACTAAGTGTTCATTCTCAGCAGAAATCATAAAATGCTAGAAAAAAAAATAGCCTAAAAGCTCTTGCCCAAATGCAAACATATTAAAAGTTGTATTACTAGTGCCGAGCAACTTCTGACCCATTGGGTTAGGTTATCCAGTCACAGTTTAATGGGAGAAAAGCACAGGAACCATTTCACCCAAGAAGACTCCTTTATGGATTGCAGGAACAATTTTCTCCTACTTCCAGAGAAAATGAAGTAGCTTGGAGAGATATGGAGAGTCAAAATCTCCAGTCAAAATATGGAGAGAAATGTATTTGTACCTCTGGGCATCAAAAATGTTCTGCCAGGCATTGTGTTAGCTTTATTTATTGCTTTTATTGCAAAGTTTTGCCACTCAGTTGAAGATGAAAAGGCAAGTAGTCACAATTTAAAGCCCCTGAAAGGGGAAGTGGAAACCACTGTCAAAACAGCAGAAAGTTTTGATCGATTTTAGCTGACAGTATCCATCTGAAAATCCAGGTGCAGAGTCCTACTTCTAGAAAAAGAACACCCTCCTAGGTGCAGTATTCATTTCATCTTCTAGCCAATTTACTTTAAATAGATAGGCATAGTCTAATGTGTTTTTCTTGCAACTTTGGCAAAATGAAGCATCACTTCATTCCTGTGAAGGGCCATGCCAGACAAGCACATACAAACCCTTAATTTCCTTTATAAAAAAGAAATAAACAGCAGGAAAAAAAAAAACTGATTTAGCTCTAAATATTTCATAGTTTATCTCAACTATGCTACTTTGATTATTTCTTATTTACACATCAATGCAATAAATGAACACATGAGGTAGTGTAAAACAGCTAACAAACCTTCGCCTCAAATGTTTACAGTATAAGAGCATCAAAAGCTGCAGTGGATGAAACCAAATCACAATCAGATGAAGAATGGAAAGCTGGAATGCTTGATAAAATAGTATTGCTTTCCTGTTTTTGTCTTTTTCATGGCTGGGAAATTTAACTAATTTGGATAATAAAAAGCTTTATTTAGTGATAGAAAAGTTAATAGAAATTACATACCTCAGAAGTATTAACATTGTTTTGAATAAAACAGAAGCTTACTTTGCTGTGTCTCCTTAGAGATCACATTTTTTTGCATTTGCAAAACACACAAAATAGTATAAAATAGTATTGTGGTAAGCAGACAAAATTCACTCTCCAAATAATTACAGCAGCAATGTTTTTGAATGTTCTTTTTAACAACTTAAAATATTTAGTGACAGAGACTTTGTGGTGCCTACTCCTCCCTAGATTCAGATTATATATCATGTTTGTCCTCCTTTAAAGAAAGAACAAACCCAAATAATTTGCTACTCATTATAACTTATGAGCAATTGGTAAAAGTTCAGCATCTTGTGTGAGAAACTGTCTTAGGAATTGCTGTCATGTTTCCTGATCAAAGGGTTTCTTTTTGAAGAAAACTTCTTTAAAGCCTGACGAAGATAATAGTCTTCTCTTGGTCTTGGCACAACAGAGTGAACTGAAACAGTCAGGAACTAATGTGAATTTCTGTCTGCACTTCACATAAATGTAGCTCAGACACTCAGCAGCCTTCCAAAGGTGATCTGCCAAAGCCCGCTTTCTATTTCCAAATTGGAGGTTAAATGTGCCTGTAGGAGCTCAGCAGGGGCCAGTAGATGCTGGCACTGAAAAAACTAGGCACATCTGAGCAGCAGCTTCTTGCCTCTCTGCTAGGCAGGGGCTGCCACTTCCTACTGAGATCCAAGTAGTAATTATATGCCTATATGACACGATAACTGTTACCGACATGGAGGCTAAGAGATACTGACAGAAGCACCCCAGTATCACTCCCGCTGTCACCACCTAGCAGCACCTTCACCTGTGTCACCTAGCGCTTCTACACATTTCATTTGGCAAACGTGGTCTTTTTATAATAACCACTGACAATACCTAAGCTTCTAAAATAGTCAAATAAGCTGCCAGAATAGGATCGTTTTGGCTACACAGCTGATAGCTAACCGAACTCCTTGCTGTTTGTCTGGCAATTAACAGGTCTCTGACAAGGGCTGGAGTTTAGATTTTAAGATTGTTAATTTTGAGTGTTATAGAAGCCTTTTGAACAGCGCTGGCTACATACTTGCTGCCATTATCAAGATCCCATTATTTTTTTTTATTTGATATGAGCATGCAGAGGTACTACTGGCTCCTGCTGTCCTTGTCACAAAGCCCTAAAAGGGCACCCCACTTCCACCAGAGAGCCACGAGCAGCACTCGAGGAGAACAAGTGCATCAGGGATAGCTGTGGAGACCACAGAAAAGGAGAACTCTGGTACCTAACGTGTAATCTTATCAAAACCACAAGCTCCTGAAACACATGTCACTGCCAGCTGGGAGGCTATTCTGAAGAAATATCTCTACACACTTATCCTGCTCTTATGCTGTTCTCCAAAAACTCACTTTGGCTGGGGTCAGATACTGGGATAAAGAGCCCTTCATTATGGCTTACCATGGATTTTCTTACATTCATTACCAATGTAGGCATTTTGAACAATATACTCCTGTGGCTAGCACACTCAGAAGGAGATTAATTGTTTGGAAAGTAGTACAAAACCTGCCCGAAAATGTCATGCTCGTGCCAAAACATAAGTGATATCATGCTATACCTTTATGTAATTGCACTTATAGTGGGTCCAAGCAGAATACTTGGAAAATCTTTACAAACTCAGTAAAACATCTGACAACAATCTGAATTTAAAAGAACATTGGTGCCTGATTCAGCAACACTGCTCTATCTGCTGAAGTGTTGCTGATAAAGACAAAGCTATTGTTGCTGGTGAGTCCTTGCGGTAAGCTCAACACAGCTTGAAGGAATTGTATTTTTGATATTATTGAGATGATATGCTACTTAAGTATAATAAAATCTTAAAATACTACTTCTTTTATACTTGAAAAGCTTTGTGGTCACAGCAGAAATAAGATAGCTATGCCAACCAGCCTTCCTACCACAGATGTGGTTATAGCACCAAAAAATTATTGAGTCTTATTCAGTATAAGCACTTTCATGCCTCTATAACTGTATCTACAGTAAGACTTTTATTAGGATTCACTATGGCCAAACAGCAAGCTGAAAGCTAGGATGGGAACCCATGGATAGCAACTGCCTGTGCTGAAAGATAATTCAATCTGCAGAAAGAGGAGGAAATACATTCCTTGAAGTATGCTTTATACCACTGTGAAGATTCTGTCACTACTAAAACAAAGACAAGTCTTCCTATTAGAAACTACCTTTATTAGTAGAGTGAAGAGTGATAGATCTCATTCTTTGTTACTAAAGTCAGCTAGCACAGTCTGGCTATGTCCATGTTACTGACTGCCTTTAAGAGAGGGTGACCACATCCAGACCACCCATCTATCAGGAATAGTTTCTGGTCTGTGCTAACCCTGAGAGTCATCCAGGAAAATTTTGCTTCGTTTGGGTCAGAGGCACACCAGGGACAATGACAGCAACTTCACAGCATAGGAGATCTGTTTCCATCTCCTCCATCCTCCAAGTACCATTAAAAGGCACAGAAATAATTTTCAAAGTTATTTTATTACCCAATCCCTTAGAAAACCAGAAATGGCAACAAAAATTCCAACAATACTTTGTGGGTTCACTGGCATGCCTTTCTAATGAACAGAATCATGCTACTTAGCATTTACACCCTGTTTATTCTTAAACCTGTATGATTAGTGTTAGCACGGGGAAAATTATATTAAGAGAGTGCACAGTTGCGTCAAAGCAATGCTGCTACAATTATGTAGATATAGGCAACAGAGTATTTAAATACTCTCCTAAACATACAGCAGCGACATATTTCTCATACCAAAAAGAAAAATAAGATAAAGCTGTCAGAACAACACACTGAAACCCCACTTCCTTCATGTTTCATGGTCAGGGTCATGTTGTTTGATACCAACCGTGTGGAAAATGTTTGAAAGGAGGTTTATTCATTGAGACCCCTTACTGATAAAAGAATAATGACATCTTTAACCTTTAATTCCTTTGCCAACTTCAAACACATCTCACACTACCTCTAAAGCCAGTGGCAAAACTACCCAAAACTCTACCTGTTAAAAACCTTCTGCCACAAAAGTAGGCAGATCAGGTTGCGCTCCATGTGTGAGTGAGTGGAAGGTGAGCACCAGAGTTAGTGAATGAAAACTAACCTTTTGAGGATCGGAAGTGTTTGCTGGGCGCCGTGAAGCCTCTGGTTCCATGCACGTTCACAGCTGCCACGCGGAACTGGTACCACCTGCTTGCTCGGATATCCGGCAGCCGAACCCGCTCATCTGTAGTCTGGTGGGGAAAATGTCATGCTTACACTGGTTGTTCCGACATGGCCAGTTGTGCTACCATGTCCCACCAATACCCGTAAATCAGACTGAAGGGTAGGGGATGCACTTCTTTCATACGCACCAGCGTTGGCAGGCTATATGCAACCACCCCACCCAATTCTGAGCATCACTCTGCACTGCAAAATATTTATGTCTTCAAACAAAATCATATAACCACCTAATTTTACAGTGCATTGCAGATCTGTTCTGGAAAAAGTAATCTTTAGAAAACCGGTGAGGTGTTAAATTCACAAAATTAGTTTTCCAGTTATCACAACCTTTACCAGAGTATAAAGCCTAGCTGTTCAGGTGTTGACGTTTCAGGGAACTCATTGCCCCAGGTCACAGGACTCATTTCTCTAACTCTCAATTCTCAGAGAATTAGGGATCCAAAATGGCTTCACAAAATCCAGCACTGTGAGAAGCTGCCTTTTCTGGTTCACAGGAAACACAAAACCCTCAGGTAATGAACATAAGCCTTCTTCAGATCTTTGGCACTTATGTCAAAAAGACATTCACAGCTTTACCTCTTTCCTGCAGACCTTTCTCAGGTCATAGGAGATGACCTTTTTTCCAACTACACCCACTGAGACTGCTAATGTCATGAGTTCAATTTCCACCTTAACCACTGAAATATGAAATAACCATAGATGCACTCTGAGTCCTTTCAGTAGGAGGTGCTTTACGTGCTCTTAGTTTGAGCCCTGCTTTTCTTGTGTCTTTTTTTCTTCTTTAAACTTCTAAAAAGCTATCTTCTGCAATGTTTTTTATTTTTCCTAAGAACTGAACACAGCCTCCTGGTAACCCCTGAATCACTTTAAGAACAGATGGCCCAGCATTTTTGCAAAACTCATCAGAAGCTCATCCACTTGTTGAGGATTTTAGTTTTGCAATTATCTCTCAATTATCCAGCTTTCAATTTATTTTAGGATGTCATATTTATTGCATTTTAATTTAATTCTTTAATAAAAAAAAAACAGATGAACCTGAACCAGATGTCCTGTATATGTCCAAATCATTACCGATCATCACTACTGACCAAACATGCAAGTTCATTAAAAATGTAGTGACACCAATTTATTTTCACAAGCTCTGTTTTCTATAACTTCAAAAAGACACCTTCCTTGATTAGGATTCAGTTACTTGCAACAATGCCAAGCACTTCTTAAAAAAAGGCACAGCATCATTTTTGCTAAGAAAGTAGCTGCTGCTGACCTAATTCAGACAGTGACAACTTGAGGAAATTGCTTCAGCTCTCCAGTAATGTATTTTTAGAGCCCTGACCAATACAATTTACAGCTGCTATCCTGCACTTAATCTCTTCATTTGGTAACAAGCAAAATTTAGGGAAATGGTTAAAAGTCCCATGCTTTCATTTTATACCTTATCTTCTTTCCTTTTTTTAGCTTTTATGTTACCTGTAGAGTGAATTATCTCATCCGATGAAGGGGATCCCCTAGGAAGAATGACCCCAGCTGAACCAACTTTTACCATTATTTTCATTTTATGGAGTACTTAAATGTACTAATTTTTTCCAACATTCAGGCCCACATACACAAGACCTTACAGATAAGACACGACAGTGAACTAGACTAAAATAAACTATCACTATATTAACAGAAAAAATTCCCAAGGATCTTTTCAAGCCACTGCTGCAACTGAGATGAGGGTAGGATCAATATCTAATTGTAATTAACTAGCTACAATACTAGTGGATTTTTAAAAACAGATTTTCTGAATTTAGTTATAAGGCAAGCATAATCTGAATAGACTTGACCCCAAATTCCTCAGCTAAGGAATCTTGTTTGACATTTGCCTAGGCTATGTTATTCTGCTAGGACTGATTAAGAGAAAGGATTTCAGTTGTGTCAGTCTTCCATGGCAACCATGAATTACTGTAAAATCAAATAATCTGTCAATCCATAGAACCAAAATTATTTTAATTTATGAACATGCCTTGAGCCTATTATTTCCATCATTCATTTTATTGGCAAAGCTCCTGCTAAACTCAATGGCATGCAGGAGGTGTAACCCCCAGATTAGAGAGTATAAACTACTTTGGCACTTCTAAGAAACCTTTATACAGATTTAACAAATTTCAAAAAAGTGCTAAATATTACTGATATATATTATATTGCCTAAATGGTATACTGATTTTTTTTTCTTTAATTGTTTCAGTTAGTTCTCACTACTTAAATATGTTTGGAGCTGAGATTATAATATTGAGTCCGTTCATTATCATCTGTCTTATATATTATTGTAAGCTCACTCAATGGGGGACTGACTGGTAATACAGTAATCAATGGAGTGTTTCACTATGTGTATTCCCTTTCTTTCACACTATCACTGGATTCCCCTACTGTAGTGCAAAGGTTTAATGGAAATAGGAGAGGACAGCCTTACCCTGCTGAGTTCATAGCTCTACACCTTCTTTTGAAACTACATACAGTGATAAAAGAATATGTAGTTCAGAGTGAAGAGATACCATCCAGGGTATCACTAGAGCTGAGTTTATGTTTCCTCTGATACAGAAGAAACCTGACAGTGCTGCATCCACTCCTCTATCAAAGGACAGCAGACCTCCCCAATGCAATCCCACACAAGGTGGGCACTCTCTAAGAATGCTTAATAGCTTAACAAAGCAAGCCCTCTCCTGGGAGATAGAGAAATAAATCTTTACTGTACAGGACTGGTAGTGAACTCCAGCAGGGATTTCTGAGGTCTGTCAAGACCTCAGAAATTTTTTGTGATCCTCAGAACTGGAACTTCAGATGTCTCAGAAACTTTGAGTTTGAAAAAAGATTAATTGTCCACAAAGTTTAGACAACTCCAAAGTGAAGCACTAAGGTTTGTCACAAGAAAACAAGCAGTAAATTCTGTTCCTTATTTGTTTTAATAAAGGAATAAATTAATAAGTAAACTTCATTATTTTCTGGTTATATGTGTATATATATATATATATAAGTGTGCATGTGTACATGCTTGACATCTATTCACACAACACAGAAGTGTTCTGTCTGAAAGTAACTGACCTGGCATATTTGAATTAACTTCATTAGTTAACTTACTATGATTAACTATCTAAGTTTCCAATGTAAACACTGATACTAGTATTTTTAGAAAGTATTAGCACCAAACAGAATTATAGGTTTGTTCACAAGATACATAGTATTCAGATGGGATAGTGCAGCAGGTCCTGATCAGCTGGTTAAACCTTAAAAAACAGCAGCATAAGAAACTTGGAATAACCACTTAGGACACTGCACATCATAGCTAACCAGTATCTTATTTTCCATAGTTTTTATATTAACTAATGGAAATTAATCAAATGGTTAGTTATGTCAAGTTTTCCCAAAACTGTTCTGTAAAAAACTAAAGTTAACACAATCCTTTGTTCCTGATGAAATTATTTTGAGTGTGTTTGCTTTCTTTATATATTTGGAGGGCTATATAAATCATGTATTAATAGATTGAGCCTTGCTCCTTAAAAAAACAAATAAAAAAATACCTGATGACACAATAGAATAGAAACACACTTTTTCAAAATTATTTTTTCAATCACAAGTAAAAATTTATGAGACATGAGAAATTACTTTCAAATTAGTTCATGTGAAGACAAGAGAAAACAGCCAGTTATTTGAAAAGTAAACATGAGATAAAGTTCCAGAAGACTGGAAGCCAGCTAACGTCCACCTCATCTACAAGAAAGGCCTAAAGGAGACCCTCGAAATTATAGGCCCATCTGTCTTACTTCAGTCCCTGGGAAAGTTAGGGAATGAATCCTCCTGGGGCCTATCAGAAGTCAAATTAAGCATGTGATTGGGAATTCATCAATCATGAATGAGATTCATGAAAGGCAAACTGTGCTTCACAAACCTGATCACCTTCTACAACAAAGCAATGTGCTCAGTTGATGTGGAGTGATCGGTGAACATTGTCTACATGAATTTCTCCAAGGATTTCTCCACAGCCTCTTCTTTGAGAAACTGATGCGTTATGGTCCAGAAAAGTGGTCTGTGTGGTGGGTGGGGAACTGGCTAACAGGCCTCACCCAGAATGTGGTGATAAATAGTTCCTTTTCAAAATGGCAACTTGTCCCAAGTGGGGTGCCCCAGGGACCAATACTGGGCCGAATGCTGTTTAGTATCTTCATAAGTGATCTGGATGATAAGAACAAGTGTACCCTGACGAATTTTGCAGATGACACCAAACTGAGTGGGGAAGCAGACACTTCAGAAGGGAGAGACAACCTTCAGGAAGACCTGGATATGCTGGAAGAGT
>JAOXNG010000001.1:137486446-137499206 GCA_028566535.1 Scolopax minor | reverse complement strand
CAGGGCAGAGTAAATTGTGAGGATGATTTCACTTAACCTGCTGGCCACCCTTTTTTTATAGCACCCCAGGATACCATTGGCCACAAGGGCACATTGCTGCCTCATGGTCAACTGATTGTCCACCAGGACTCTCAGATCCCTCTTTGCAGAGCTGCTTTCTACCAGGTGAACCCCTAACTTGTATCAGTGTATGGGAATCTCCCCAGGGAAGTGGTGGATTCCCCATCATTGGATACTTTTCAGATTCAGCTGGACAAGGTGTTGGGCAAACTTATCTAGACCATTTTTTGCCAAGAAAGGTTGGGCTAGATTATCCTTAAGGTCCCTTCCAAACTTGCATTTGATGATCCTGTGATTGTTGAAAATTATAACCCCATTTCTTCTTGGACAGAAAATAAAATTAGAATATTGGATGAAGAACTCTGATAGAATATTATGAAATTCCTTATAAGAAGATGCAAACAATAAATTTGCATAATTACATTACATATGGGCACAGGAATGGACAAATTCAGATCTTCACCCACAGTCTATTTGAGCTTCAACTGCTTTTACATGCTCTCTCACTTAAGTCACAGAGTAGTGAAAAAGTCAGCATCATCTTCCCTGGACTGGAATGCCCCAGGAGTTCTCAGTTGAATGGCTGAGCTCTTCACAGCCTTTGCTTCTAATTAAGGTCTCATAGCCCAATGTTTTGGAATCATACAAGAAAAAATCTCAGTTATATGGACAAGAAAAGCCCCAAGGCTGTGCACACAGTCACTCTAGTCAAGCTGGATATCCATCCTTCTTGCTGTTATTGCAAAATAAATCCTATCTCATGCAGCCACATTTAACAAATTTGACTGCCTGGTGGGATGTTTAAAACTACAAATACCATGGAAGTACATTACTCTACAGAGACAGAAATTCTGATTACTAGAACTCCTCAAGGGTGCCCAGCCTGTGCGTCCCATAAGGTACACACAGTTCACAAAGCCAATCAGACATCCTGAAGCTTGTTCTGAACTGACGTCCCTAGTTGGATCCATCACACAATCAAACACATATCTCCTGTGATGTAGAAGGAACAGCAAAGTTCTCAGAAACTTGGAGGAGCCTTCTCCTGCCACAGAGATTAACTCAGCCCCTTCTGCCTGTGTGTAATAGACCCACAGAAAAGGCAGCTGTCAGGATTCCTGTCACTGTTGTCCAGGAACACTACTGTGGAGCATCTATAGTACATTCTAGAAATGTGCATGAGGTCTGTTTCTGGCATGAGGAAAAAGCACAGCAGTCTGCTGGGTTTGCAGTCTGTATCCATCAGCCAAAAGAGTTGGGCTTCTACAGTCTAGCACATATACGTGACATGGTAACAGTGGGGAGTAATTCAGATCTGTCTCATTTCACTATATGGTATTTTCCTAGTAGCACAGGCAGGAGGTTACTTGCTAAATATGGAGAATGCAGATGTGCTCCTCAGCTGAGAGATAATAAATAAGTCACTGCAACTTCATCATGTTTGGAGGTGTGCACGTTCCCTTTGGCTTGCACAAGCAGAGTTTCATGCCAGGATCTGCTGCAGGCCTCTCAGCAAAACTCTAACATAGTGACAGCCCCCTGTAGCACCACAGTGAAGTTAAGAACTTCACTTCTGAGTGTTCAGTTTCACAAGATCAACAATATTGTAAGATAACTTTCTTCTACTCAATCTGAATTGAGAATGAACAAAGATTGTCACAGAATTTAAACTCCTTCCTTTAGTTTGTGGATGGTTCTATTTATTCTATCTTTCCTTTTTTTTTTTAATAGCTATAATGACATTTTACAGGTCTTTTCAAAATCAACATTTTACTTTCCTTGTCAGCAGGGATGAGGGTGAAGCAGTTAAGAGAAATGATTGGAACTCTGCCATCCAGGTGGACTGTCAGCATGTTAAAAAACAGATTGAAACTGGGAAGGAACTAAGTGAAAATTTATGCCTGTTGGCTGCTTCTCATTAAGAAACATTTGCTCATGAATCTTACATTTTCAGTCTGGATTTCAGTGAGTGATAAGAGCATGACATCATAGTCTTTTCCAAATTGGGAGGGTTACGTCTGAAAAAAACACAACTTTACAAAGAATATAGGTTTTAGTCTTTTTTTCAGTCTTTGTTAAACTTTAAAAAAAAATAAAAAGCCTTTTCATGAATTGTATTTTCCCATCTTTTTTATAAAACATAAGCCATGTCTTGGAGATTGTGCACTGAGTCCCACTCGCTTCAAAAGGACGATGTCTCTTACATGCTTCCTTCAATGGATTTTGGTATCTAATTCTACATTTTTAAAGAGATTTGTGGATTTCAGAGACTTCAGAATTCCCATCTGAATAGACCATAAGTATTTTCTTACAAGAAAGTTCCACTCGCTGGCCTTATGAAAATCAAGCCTCCAGCTAGTTCTATAGATTTTTATCTATAGAGAGTAAATGCACAAAATTAACTCTTTTGAAAACATACACCTCTGAGTATTTTTTCCTTTAGAGACAAGGAAACCACTATTTACTCCTTTTCTGATATATTCACACCTTTTTTATTAAGTCATTTTCAATATATACCAAAAGATCGGATGTTTCTGTAACTGAAAAATTGGAAGTTAAAATACTGAAGTTCATTTCTCCTGAGTAATTCTAGAAAACAGTTCATTGATAAGTAGAGTAAGACCTTGGAGATCTGAATTCTGTTTGCAGCTCTGACATGACCTGGAGAGAGGCCCTACATAGGGATCCCTCTGTATAAGCCTCCCCACCTGTAAGTGATCTAACTCTTCTCCAATCTCACGAGGACCTTTAGATCATGGTCTGGAAGCTAGGGATCTATATTGCTTTACAAAGTACTGACCTGTGCCACAGTTTGCCAGTTGGTAGCATCATCCTCACTTGGATGGATTCCTTGATTCCATCTCCTCTGAACAATATAGATCACAGGCTCAATGGAAATATTGAATTTTGAAGACCACTTCACCTCCAGGTCTCCAGACTGAAGTTCTATGAATTTTAATTCTTTTCGGGGTTTCAGTGGAACACCTGTAATAGGAACATGCAGACAAAAATATGTGAGTAATTACAAGATGGAATTAAAGGATGGGATTTATATGTAGATTAAGCTATATATATAAAAAAAAGTAATTAAAAAAAGGAGATTTTTGGTCAAAGAGGAAAAAAGGGGGCATAGTTAGACTGATGAGCATGGGAGTATCTGAACTGGTCATAGCTGAACTATCTCTGCTAACAGTAAAACTTGTTTTTAAAAAATCTTCAAAATTATTTCTTTATTTTATTCAAACACTAAAGGATCTGAAAGTTGTAAGCTAAAACTGATTTCACAGAAAACACTTTCCATATATGCTTTGAAAAACTGTTCAGTTTTTCACTTAATTTTTCCTTAAACACATCTAATGACAGAATTTCCACAGCATCAGATTGTAACCCATTCCATGACTTTATCTTTACCATTAGAAAGCTCTCTCACTACCTTGTTTAGCCTCCTCCACTGCATCCTAAACTCAATACTTGTCCATGATGTTTGTGGATCATGGAAAACAGATTCTTTCTTTACTAAATGGAGGAGCCTTTTATGTACCACAAGACTGTTATTGTGCCTCTGATTCAGTCTAATAACCATAGTGCACTCCATTTTCCTTTTAAATCAGTGTTACTAGACCACTGCATATTTTTGCAGTTGTCTCTGGGAACTCTCCTGTTTGCCCATGGACAAAAACTAAAACTGGACACAGACTGCGTCTAAGCTCTTACCAGTGTAGACTAGAGAAGTAGCATTATTTCATACGTCTTATGCTAGTCGGATATATCTAAGAAAGCTGTTTGCCTTCACAATGACAGCATTGACAGATGTCATTGACTCACATGCAGCTGCATTGTAGGACGTGTCACTCTCCACTCTTCCCTAAAGACCTAGGAAAGGTAATTCCAAGGCATCTTGCAATAGATATGTTAGATCTAATGCATATTGTCCAATTCTTACTTTTCAGAGACAAAGATTCTTTCTAAAATGTTACAATAATTTCTCATTACACAATGACACTGAAGGACAGTTATTTCTGTTGTTTCTACTACTGCTACACCACCTTTTTGAAAACATCTGCAGTAGCTCAAAGGAAAAAAACAACTCTTCAAATTTGGTACCTCTTGATTAAATCAGCAAATCAAGTGTTGGATACATTTTTCTAGACAGGAAAACTCATATATTAGGAACTCATATATTTGAGTACACAGCATTTTGTCACTTCAAGTTCTGTCACAAATAAGATTTCTCTGCTGACATATAAACCTTCTTAGCAAGTTATCATATGTACTTTAGTTACTTTGTCATTTTGGTGGGTGTCCAAATAAGTCCAGTGGTAGTTCAACAAATTGTTTCCTACTCAGTCTGCCACAGATGACTGAGTACCAAAATTTCTTTAAGTGAATGATCCACTTTTATATTATAAAAGATCTTCTCCTAAATCTGATTATACATTTAGCTATAAGTAAATAAAAATTGAGATTGTAGCCTTTGAAGAAATCTAATATCAACCTGAGGAAAATTCAGTACTTAAAGGTCGTTATCACAACAGTTTAAACCCTGGATATCCTTCAACAGTCAGCAGTCTTAGTCTAATACAACCAACATCACAGAACATGTCAGTTCGGATTTCCACATTTGAAAATCCTTCTCTAATTGCGATGTACAATAATCCTATGATTTGCATGTTAAGAAAACTTCCATCTGCTTTGCATTAGGGGCAGTTGGATTCACTTGATTGCAAGTATCCCAGCCTCTCTGCTGTTACGTAATTGCGTGCAGATGGAGCGCAGCAGCACAAACAACCACAGCACAGCACAAGTGCATCTTAAAATACTTTTGTAGAACTAGCACCATCAATTTCATATCCAGATGTGTAGATCCAATCACTCTTCAATGTGCTTTTTATTATGTAAATGGCCAGCCCTTTCATCATGCTGGAACAAATTAGTCCTCTGAAGTCTGTGTGCTTAACTGAAGAATTCAAATCACCGATTGCTCTACGTGTGCAATACCAGAGCCCAGGCAAAATGTTTCTAAAGGTGTCTTTCAGATGGTACATGCATTCCTATGCCATGAAAAATAAATGCACACTAGTAAGAATCTGTACCTTAACTGTTGGTTCCCTAGGAATCCCAAAAGTTTCCTTGGAAGATTTTTGGACAGTAAAGGATACATTCATGGCATCAGTACAATGTGTTCAAAGACTCAGAGATTCACACCTTTAAAACTGTACACTATAATTTTTAATACAAAACTATTTTTCTTAAAGCATGACAAGAACCTTTAAACTGTGGATGACCATCTGGCTCCAGCTATCCTATCATGATGTTGTCATACCATCATAATGCCATAATTTTCTCTTCACGATTTACCTTGCCCACATTTGCAATTTAGTCTGCTGTAGGGATTGCTCCCTTACACATTTCAGATAAAATTAGTTAGGCTAGTTTAGACAGCATGAACCCTAAATCTTGGATGAAACGTGTTGTGGAAAGTTCACATAAGTAGGTGTATCATAACATCTGAGAGACCACTGACTTTGGAACATGAAAAAGGTAATGGGTGATTTTTTTCAGCTGTCACCAGCTGAGTGTAGAAAAAGATACATATCCTTGCCCTTACTTGGGGATGTAGATGTGCATGTTAGACAAAGCAAACCTGATGAGGCATTTTCTATGCCTTTCTCTTATTTAGGGTTTTTTTTTCTGCATTTTTAAACTGTTTTACTTCTAAGCAAAGATAACTCCTCCATTTCTATCTCTGAAATACCAAATCTACTCAATTTCTGAAGTCCTTCACTAGTTGAAACAATATAAAGGAGGTAGATAAGGCAGATGACAGAATAGTAGGAGAGAACATCTGATATCTCCAGTAAAGGGAAATAAAAATGTGAAGACTATGAAACTGATTAGTAATACTCCCAACAGAGATGAAAAAATGCAGTGAAACAGACAGTTGGAAGATTAGGCAAACCAGTAAACAATTAGGATAACAAGTAACTGGACTTGTTATGCTAATCCAACAACATTTGCAACTTTGGCCCAATGTACTTACATCAACAGTCTTTTAGTATCGGGTTTTAGCACTTAGTACTAGAGGTCTAATGCAGATTGTACATCCAGCAAATCAGATGGCTATTTTATATCTGCTGTTGTAACTAATCTCCAGAGCTTGATAAGCAGTGAAACTATAAGAACTTCTGTAGACTCTTAGATTCAATCTGAGTTCATTTTCTAGCTGTGACTGCTGTCAAAATGATAAGTACTAAACTTATGCACTAGATCTTAGTCATGTTTGCAGACTTTGCTCTCCCTTAGCTACAGGAAGGTCATTTACCCCTGGAGGAAATGAATAGCAAGCCTGTTCTGTTTCTATTTGTCTTTTGTTGCAGAAAGACAGGTTGAAAAGGCTAATTAGCTGAATTCATCAGCTGAGAAAGCAGTACAGTATTGGGCTTCCCTTCCTCTGCAAGACATATATGCCTTTATGAGCAAGCACCTCCTGCAGATAGGTGATAAGGTGTTAGAGAAGGTTAGGTCTGTTCCTATATAATTAGACTGAACAGCAGTAGAATTTCTAGTGTGGTGTTATGCCATCTATCATATCCTGTCCTATCCTATGTCCTCTCCAAATGCATGTCATCTTACTTCAAATTTGTTTGTTTTTTAACTTGTTTGATTTGGGTTTTTACTTGTTTGTATTGGTTTTTTTTTTAACTTTTCCAGTTTTCTTGCATTCACTGGAATGCTTTGTAGTTATGGTTTGGAGATTGATCGTGTAAATCATTACATATATGATATACAATTTATCACTCTGGTCATTTGGCTCAAGAATATGAAAGAAATAACAAAGTGATCCATTTTAATAAATTTCATTTTGAAAAGTGTTGTGTATAAGAGTGTTATAATTCCTTATAGTTTTAAAGTGGTTGCTCTAAAGTATCTTGGAAGCCAAAAAATTTCCCTTCTGCACTGGAAATCTGAACCACAGTATTGCCTGCTGTTCAAAATACTTTGAGTATTATCTTCATCAGTTTTATGCTTATTCAACCTCTATGACTTCTAGATCAAATTTTCTCCATTTATGAAAGTAAATAAGACAGTACTTTCAGATTTCCCATCCTATACACTCAAAGACAGGATTCAAAAGTCAAAGCACATTAGTTCTGACATAAATTCTTATCACTGGGGTCATTCAAAAAGATGCATCAACATTTCAGTTAAAGCAATTAACTTAAAAATAAAATCACCATCTCCTTCCCATATTTTCCCATTTTTCCATCCACAGGTGGAAATAAGTGTCAATTCAGACCTAAGCCTGGAGCTTAGTTGAGAGTTCTGTTGCTTAGGCTCTCCACAGAAAGACCATGTTATCAGAATAACTACTCTATATTTATTTTTAATCACTTAAGAAAGGAGAATGGATTTCTAACAAAACATTCCAACTCTGTGGAACAAGAAAATACCTTTCATAAATAGTCATTGTTCTGCATTAGGAGCTCATTTTCAGAATATTTCCTTGTATAACGCTTTTTTGTAATTCCAACAAATTAAAATCTGGAGTTTGTCTAAGCAGATCTGGAGTTAGTCTGTATGGTCTTGCTGAAGGAGGTCAAAGAAAAACTTTTTTCACATAATCCCAAAGAAATTTAAAAATTTTGAATGATATTGTCTAGATTTGAATAATGAATTAATATATATATGTTGCTATTATAGTCTTTCACTACTTTGTTCTTAAGTCATTAAGAACACCAATGCCAAGTACACTGCATTGATTTGCTCTTTTACCAGATTATCTCATGCTTCCTATTTGGTATAAGCCTGCTTGGCTTATAAACATAAATGTTATTTGTGATTAATAGGACTTGAACTATTTATTGCTAAATATTTTCCTGCTGCATTCTCTCTCATCTGCATCAAATTAAGCAAGATTTCACCTAAATTGGCAAGTTTGTTCTGCTTAAGATGATTCATAATAGCCACATGTTTACATTCCACAGATTTCCAGACATGGGCTTCACAAGGGTAAAAAAAAAGAAACTTGAGCAACATTTTTCTCTGGCTTTCTACCATTTCAGTGTCCAGTCACATCTCTAAAGGCCCCTCTCCTTTTTATTCCCATCTACACAAACTGCTTTGAAATGAAAGTCCTGTTCTTCTACAAGTCTTTACTATGGTCTGAGGTTATTAGCCTGGTATGACTACATATTAATAATCTCTACCTTTGTACAGATTTTTTGGAACTTGGCACGTGTGACCACATCCATTGGAACAGCATTTCTTCACTCCAGAGCATTCATTATCAGCTTCACAGCTTTCAACACAGGCAGCTGCAAAACCACTGGCCTTCTCAGGTGCTGGGCAGTCCCCTTGCTTCACAGACAGGATGTACTTAAGGAATTCACAGCTAGTTAGGCATTCATAGTTCTTCTTGGGGAAAAGAGGCTAAAGGGAAAACAAAAGAATTGTTTAAAGTTTGCAACAGGGGGAAAAAAAAAAAAAAAGTTGTATGTTTTCCAAGACCTCTTAAAGGAAAATTCAGATTTTCAGCTTTTGCAAGACTATCCCTGAAGATTTATATATTCAAGCCACTTCTAAAAAAGCATTCCAAGTACAGAATGATGAATTCCCTCAAGTAAGACCACCATCTTTAACAGAATAAAGTTGGTTATGTCTGCCAGCTTTCCCTTGATTTCCTCACTTTGGCTGACTAAAAAGTTGCTCAATGACAGATTAAAAACATTCCCAATACAAAGGGAAGCAATGGGCAGAGAGTCCTTCTTTTTTGCACTAGCCCACATTCCTCCCTTTGTACTTCATACACTTTACACACAATATCTGATTTAATGCCACTCTAGATAAATAAGTGAAATCTTGTTTCATTATACTGTTTGAACTGAGTTGGCTAAGTAAGAGAAGATTTTCCAGCATCTTTATGTTCTTGCCAACATATTAGTAATTGTGTAATTCTCCGTGGAACTGGAACTAAATTTCTGATAAAATGATCAGCAGAAAATACAGACTAAAATTAGCCTTAAATATATTGATTAAAGATCAAAGTAAATGCTACTTCTTTGAGAAATAAAGTACTAGATATATCAGAGATTTGTTGAGCCTGGAGAAGAGAAGGCTCCAGGAAGGCCTTATAACAGCCTTTCAATATCTGAAGGGAACCTACAGAAGAGCTGGAGAGGGATTCTTTGTCAGGAAATGTAGTGACAGAACAAGAGGCAACAGTTTTAAATTGGAAGAAGGGAGATTTAGATTAGACACCAGAAAGAAATTCTTGACAGTGAGGGTGGTGAGGCACTGGAACAGGTTGCCCAGAGAAGCTGTGGATGCCCCATCCTTGGAAGTGTTCAAGGCCAGGTTGGATGGAGCTTTAAGCAACCTGATCTAGTGGGAGGTGTCCCTGCCCATGGCAGGGGGGTTAGAGCTCTATCTTTAAGATCCCTTCCAACTCAAACCATTCTATGATTCTATGAACACATAGACATTTTATACCATGTGTACTACTCAGAGGTCTCCAAGGTTCACTTAAAACTGTATTAAAAATAGCATCTAGCACCCTGGGGAGAACATTGTGTGGGACACGGGAATTTCATCTTCTCTTTTATATGGTGCTTTATTTAGTTTGGTGCAAAAACAGCTAAAGTGATTCCCTTATAGTGATTGGTGGCACTGGAGATGGGTGACCCACGTAACTGAGGTTATCTATACCCTGCCTTTCTATCTCAGAGCAACCAAAACCTTCCACTCTGATAGATCTGATTTACAGACTCCTAAGCCTACACAGGAATTTATAACCCACTCTCCATCCAACTATTCATGTAACTTCTGCAACCTCCTTCAATATTCAAATGTTTTATTTTCTTATTTTTACTGTTCTCACATTTCTAGCAAAATGAAATACTTCACTAGTATGGAGGCCCAGGTGTTTCACAGACTGTCTCAGTTTATTCTCCAAAGCCACTGTGGTCCAAGAATATGCCACCATGTTACCTCTCCCATCTCATCCAACAGAGCAGTCCAGGATTTTTGAATCAGGATTTTAAGGATGCATTTGGGTGCTAATGGCTTAACCTAAAGGCTGCCCAAATGAGCAGTCATTGTATCTCCTATTGACCCCAGTCAGTAGGAGATACTGGACATGCACTCCTGCTGTTCCCCCCATTGGGGTGCACCTGATCAGATGGTTAGCTGATTAAGAAGCTAGCCAGCAGGAAACTGAATTTATGGGGACAAAAAAAAAAAGGGGTCAGGTAAACTATCTCCTTTTTTTCTTCACACATAAGGTTCCTTTAGGATTAGTATACTCATCAGCAGATCAGAAGAACACACCAAGTAGGAGCCTTGAGAAACACAAAGCTAAATTGTTGCTTCCAGATTTTTCACAAAATACCAAAAAATTGAAAACAATCTCAAAGGAAAACAGTCTCATTTAATTCAATCAATGTCTATGGAGCACACGTGAGTAGAAAGAAACGAAAGTGCTTTTTTTTCCTGTGTGTGTGTGTGTGTGTTTGAAGCTAATTTCAAATCCTAAAACATCACAAATTTGCAGCTACTTAATTAAAAACTTTATAGCTCCCTGAGGCATAATACATCCTCAAGGCTTCTCCTCCTCACCCTATTTCACAGCTCATTTTTCAGTTAGCTGCTAAATGTGCTGCTCTTCATTATAGGCCTTTGAAGTTCTAAATTTAGCTTCAACCAGAAAACACTAATCAAAGAAGGATGCTCACTGTTTTTAACTACAATAGAACAGTGTTCTACAAATGTTTTCCTTTTAAACCAATTTTATACCTATTTTCACCCATATCTGGAAACACACAGCCTAAGTGAGAAGTGATATACAAGAATGGCATAAATTAGATCCCCTAAACTGCTTTATTATACTACCCTATGAGGAAGCAGCAATTAATCTGGGTTAAAGAGAAGGTTTTCATGAGAATTTTTTTACTTTATCTTCTAATCTAACTACGTAGATCATTAATCCAGTAATCTCTATTTACATATAGTTGGATCTAAATTTTTTTTAATTCAAATTACACCTTTTCCTAATCATCATCATGATGCTTAAAATCATTTAAACACATGCTCTTGTACTAGAAAAGGACTGCCTGCAGTGATAAGGGAGGAGGTAAATCAGTATATTGGTTAGATCAATATATCAATTAAGGTCACTTTGATTTTTTTTTAAGAAAAGCTTTGAATAAAGCTGTATCTTTATATTGATTTAGTTATAATAAAGCAGTTTTCTGTTGAGATTATATTTCCATTTTGCACTGAAGAGCACTTAAGAACTGTAACAGCTCAATTCCACCAATTCAGTAGAGCCATGTTTAAAATCCTATAAAACCATCTCCTTTTTGTACTAGTTTAACTGATCTAGGGTTGCTTATTCACAAGGTTATTCTGAAACATGATTCAGAAACAGTTTTCCAAAAACTTGTTCCCGAACAATTATATATTTTCATAGTAGGTTACTGAACTAGGAGTCCAAACCCAGTTACTCCTACAGATATATTCTTTTGGAAATCAGATTGACTTTCATATACAGGAAAGCCATCCTTTCTACCTACCCTGCACAAGGATTTTCACATGATGACATTTTATCTTTTAAACAAAGATATTCTTTCTTACACATGGCCAGAAGAGATAGAAGGGTATGTGGTAGAAATAGCATCTTACAAGAGGGATTTTAACAACGCATTCTGAGAGAGGTTATGTAAAAGTGTCTGGATCATGTCTTAAAACTTCAAGTCGAAATAAATAATTTGGTCAGGAAAAGAAAGTCGTTTTTTTAAAAACTCAAACTTCATATGGCTAAATTGTTTTATGTGTATCCATTTGAATGAAAGCAAATGCTGTAAAAATCCTGTGTTTGTTAGCTGCCTCCTTGATGCTAATACTTTAAATGAAAGAGACAGCTAGAACAAAGTGAGAAATAGCGCCCTTGAGCTGACATACCTCACAGAAGCTTTGGCAATGATTTTTCTTCAGGTCCCAGGACTCTTTGCAGGGCTCCAGGCACTAGGAAGAATAGGAAGGCAGAGAAGTGTCAGGAAGAAAAAGAAACAAACAACCACAAATAACCCCATTTCTTCTCCATTTGTTTGTTTGTCGCTAACTATAAGGAATGAAACATTAAGCATAAATGATCCATTTAGCAAAACACTTTATAGAGCACCATTGAGGGGATCCTCCAATGGAACCTACGTGTACCAGTTTAGGATTGGAACTGGGGGAAAATATGGCTTTAATCCCTTAAACTCTTGAGATGAGCAAAATAATATGCACATGTATAATAAAAACCTGCATGTCTGTGGTCCCAGGTGCTATTGTGGCACCCAGGAGTTCGCCAGCAATGCTTCATTTCTTCTGAGGAGAACGTTTTAGGGAGCAGTTTCCAAGGCTGCCATGTATTAAATGTTTTTCTCAGTAAAACCATGCCCAGGATTTAGGTATTGGATCTAAACCCATGGACGTCATTGGAAACCCTCCCATTGACTTCAGCAGCCTTTGAATCAGCCCCTCATTTCTGCGGGTGCTGTGGGAACAGGGATACACAGTGCTCTGCAGCAGTGCTTTTAAAAACATATTTGGGATCATCCCTCCCTCTGGCAACCTTTAGTTTAGCAGCTTAATCATCAGACAGGAACAAGAGTAGCTGAAAGATCTTCCACCTTCCTGAAGTGAGTTGATTTTCTCC
>JAOXNG010000001.1:137472510-137485508 GCA_028566535.1 Scolopax minor | reverse complement strand
CCCCCACAAAGTCACAAGTCCTGCCAGCAAACCTGCTCCAGTGTGGGCTCCTCTCTCCACAGTGTCCCAGATCCTTCCAGGAGGCTGCTGCAGCATAGACTCTCCATAGGGTCACAGTGTCCTTTTGGTGCATCCACCTGCTCCGGTATGGGCTGCAGGTTGGATACCTGCTCCACCATGAGATTCCATGGGCTGCAGGAGGACACCCTGCCTCACCATGGTCTTCACTACGGGCTGCAGTGGAATTTCTGCTCAAGTGACTGGACAACTCCTCCACCATCTTCTTCACGGCGTCTGCAGAGTTGTTTCTCTCACATATTACAGAATGACAGAATCACAGAATCTTACTCCTCTCTCCAGGCTGTTGTGGTGCAGCAGCTTTTTTACCCTTCTAAATATGTTATCACTGAGGTGCTACCACCACCACTGATTGGCTCAGCCTTGGCCAGCAGTAAACCCACCTTGGAGCCAGCTGGCACTGTCTCTGTTGTACATGGAGGAAGCTTCTGGCATCTTCTCACAGAAGCCACTCCTGCAGTCCCTGCCACATACCAAAATTTTGCCACTGGGCCTACTGTGGGATTCAGCTTTAGACAAGTGAACTGCATGTCTATATGCCAGACAGGGACCCAACTTCCCATCAGCTGATGGAGATCTAGCCAATACAGTCAATGGCATGTGGCGAACCACTGAGCAGTCCAAATAGAAGTGTCTCCTACAGAGTGAGATAAGTAGCTCTCTGGCAGTTACTGACTGTACTAACTGGATTCCTGTTGACAATGGAGAGATATTGGAGGATACCTCCATAATGGGAAAATTGTACAGAATCCAAAATTCTGTTGTTTGAATCTCAAGTTGAGTTCCTCCACTGGTCAAAATACTGTTAATTTGCTTAGCATGGTGGGATTATTGTCTTGAGAAACCATTTCTTACTCAAGAACTGCAATAATATTCCAGAATATTCCTGAAAGTAGAGTACTTCTGCAACAAGTAATTCAGACAGCCATTTCTAATCCAGTGGCTATATTATATTTCTTAAATGTAAGCACACTCAGTCATAAAAGCAGATAGAAAAGTACTCCTGAGGAGAGTTCAGAACCAGACATAAGATATAATTTGGTTTGTTTCACCAACAGTCATATTTGTTACAGGATTTTAATCATTTTTACTTCTTCAACCCAATTTGAATATATATAATTTTCAATTGCTGTAACATTTCAAATATGTTTAGGCCTATGTATGAAACCACCAAGGCACTATTTTTTGCTTATTCAAACAAACTGTCTTAGTAATTTTATATTTTCCACAGTATTTCTTCAGGCAAGTGGCTAGAGACTAATATGTAAGCACCTTAGGGTAACCATCCCATATTTGGCTGAACAAATGCCTCAATTGATGTTCTATAATAAAAAAACAATTCTCTCTTTTCCCTAACCTCCACAAGACAGTTAGATAAAATTTTTCTACCACCATGTAAAATTGCCAGTGCCCAGTGGCAAAACTGCTAGAATACTGAAACTGTTTACAAAATTACTTGTAACATAAAATAGACATATAGTCTTTATTGTAAATGGCTGTTGTTACAAGTGAAATCAAGAAAACTACCCTTTATTAGGAATAATACAAAAAATTTTGAATAGTGCTTTTATACACAACAAATTGAATAATATTTCAGGATTTGACTATTAAAAATATCTTAATATTGTCTCACTGTGAAAAAATATAATACCTCTCTCCTGCATTTCACAATTGCTTAATGGAAAGGCTGTAAAAGCATCTGACAAATGCTTCGAGTATCCTAAAATTTGCTTATACATTCATAAATGACCTGTTTTATGGTTTAACCTCAATGACCCAGTATCATAGGGCCAATTTTGTGCTTGAATTAACATGTGCAATGCTCATTAAAATCAATAGGAGCTCCCCAGGCAACCAAAGAGACAGAGTTTGGCCCAAAGTACCATAGCATCTTAAGACTAATTTATGTATTTGGCAAAAATTCTGGAACAACACTTACATAAACAATCTTTCCATTCATATTCTATAAAAGGCAACAACAGCTGTCACAGCTCATTGTCTGAATATATCTTTCTTTTTAATTTTTAATTTTAACCTCTTAGAATAATTTGTACCTGCATTTTTAAGAAATTAATTTCAAATTATGTCTTTTTCACTTCTTTTCTTCTATGAATATATCTTCCTTCAGACATTAAAAAGTAGCTTGAAAAAGATATTTTTCTAAGTCGTGGCCATTAAAGTTGATTTACTTACTTCTTCCTCGGTCCTTTCATGTGTCTTTTTCTTGTTCAGTGTAAATATTGAAATGCTTTCCAGGCCTGAAGATGACCAACAGAGATGGCTATATCAAGATACTTAAGATATTAGAGCATTTCCAGAAAAAGGGGCATCACTGTGGGCAAAGATGGACTTCATCCATGTTAGAAAATTTGTACTTCCTGAGTGTATTTCAGCCTCTCTTTTGTTTACTAAGGTTCATGGTACATACAAAATCCTTCTACTTTAGATGAAGCTAACAGTATCATATATTGTATTCTTAAAGATACAGCCTATCACAGTTCATAGAAATTATTCTATGCCTGTAAAAACAAAAACCCTTTTACTCCATTATAATTGCACCACTATAAGTATTTTGCTAGAGTGGTATCAAAAAGCTCTACCTCTCCAATCTTAACTGTTGATATAGTTTTATATTTTTCTCCTCTCCCAGAACTGACAACAGCATAACTAAGGTGAGGTGTTAAGACAATTAACACATTTTTTAAAAGAGAAGAAGAATTCTAGCCAAAGATCATTATAACTCAGTTCTTAAAAAATTTCCCTGTATCTCTCCAGGCACAAATCCAATCCAAGAAGTTGAAGAAAAAAAAACATGCCTGGCCCATCTGTAATGCATTTTAAACTAATTTATTGCCTCTAACTGTTCTCAAGTAACTGACTTGCCCTGCAAATACTGTAGGCTGCAGCTTTCATTTAAGAGCTTTATTTTATTTGCTTCATGGATTGTTTTGGCACATTTTGCTGCTTCCCACTGCAAAAGCATGGCTAAATTTCATATCCTCTGAAAACCTTCATGTAATATCAGAAGAGAGAATACTCTGAAGTTTATTATTTGCCCATTAATAATGCAAACTGCTCTGGTTACTCCCAAGAAGAACAGTGAATCACAACTATATGAGTCTCCAGAAGTTATTTCTTTCATGAAAACATTTTACTGATTTTTCTAAATGACATACCACTTTACAGTCAGATTTGCTTTAAAAAAGAAGTAGAAATGTAACTTTAAAAGTATTGCTTTGACTACTACAAGACAATATACACTATAGAACAGGGAAATTTGATGCTTGAAACAGTGATTTCAAAATATAAAGAAAAGAGAGGGAGACTAACTAGTGGCATCTACTTCCCAAATTTATACAAGAAACACTTCATCCATCCGAAACACTCACCATCCTCTCACTATATGTGTGATGGTCTCTATATCCTAAAGCTTTTCAGGATGTTTTCTGTTTTGTCCCCACTCCCAGTTATGTCAGTTCCTTACAAAAGCTTTATTCAGCTTTATGCAGATTATACAGAATACCAGACCCATTGTGGGCTTTACCTTCCAGCGCGCTGTCTGCTTGTAGAGCCATTGAAACCAAGTACAAATCAAGCGATAGGAAAACAGAACAATAGTCTTTTCCAACTGATTGGATCCAGTTTGGAAATTAGAGATGGTGTCTTAACAAAGCAATCGGTGAAGGTTAAGTGAGAGCCATACAAAAGTATTGGTCAAGATGTAGTTGAGAAATGGCATCCTCCCCCACTGCTATTAAAATAAAGTAGTACAAGTGCAAGGAGTCTCAAATCCCATTGTGTTTTATAAGGAGAGCAGAGATGAGCAGGTGAGGCTCCAAGAACAGCGTAAGTCAAATCAAGAATAGGCAGATGACGTGGTTCTGCCCTCCTGCTCTGTCTGGGCTGCCTATTGTGTTTGGTCTTTTGTACTTCAACTGAAAAAGTGAACACACTTGTAAACTGGTAACGCTGAAAACTCCCTTTGCTCATCTTCTCCACCCCAAGAGGTTTCTGGCCAGACATATGAGCTGAGCTTACTCACTGCAAAGGCAACATAAGGACAGAACAAGTACCTGGCGGAAGGGAAGACTGCGCCCCCTTGCCACATCAACTGCTATATATAGCAGCCTTATGGCCAGTCCACCCCAAAATGTATTCCGTTCTGAAAATTTCCTTTTTCCTCATACATTTACAAAATTTGAAAAAACATTGGAGTTAAAAATGACCACCAAACAAATGCTTTTTTCTTTTACTTCTGTATTTAGAAGATATGAACTGTTCCCATGATCCTCAAAGAAAAGACTATTGCATTCTAAATTAATAAAGCCTTATTTGCATGTTAAAAGTCTCATGTATGGAGACATAAGAAAACATATTCACAAAGAAGATAGTTATGTCACCATGCTGCACTGTGACTAGTCCAGTGACCAAATTCTCACACTGAATTAAAATTTGGTCATGAAATCATCTTTGATAGAGATAATGACTACTAATCCAGGCAGAAAGTGTATACACTTTTAGGCTGGATGATAATATTTGCAATCATATTCTTCTTCCCTGTCAAACTGGCACAGGCATTAAGGAACAGAGTAAAGCTTTTTTTTTTACCAGATATCAGCAGAGTGGCATGCTGCCCTTGCCTTCTCCCAGCCTAGAATGTCTCACCTTCTATTCCAATTACACATTCTTTTCTCTGGATCTTCACAAAAGCCTTGGGCACATATGACATTTTGCAGTATCTATTACGGGGAAATTCTCCTTAAAAAAGCCCAGGGACTTCTCAAGTGCTTCTTAGCAACATGAAGAATCCAGGATGGAGGAGAGAGATAAATGTTTCTTGCTTTTCCTGAAACTGATATTTGGGTAGATAGTAAAAATGTAAATGAAAATATCTTTATCAAATCTTGATAACCTTAACATGAGAAAAAAATGAACATATGATACTGCCCAAATCAATAATAATAAAAAATAATCAGAGGAAGGGCAAGGAATTGCATCCTGAAATTTCTGTCATAAGAAATAAGATATATAAAACTGAAAACAATAATCACAAGTAGCTAATACAGCTTCAAATCAAAGTCAACTGATATCAATGATACCTTTGCATTTACTTCAGTAGGCTTTCAATAGGATTATAATTGCTTTAATTGAGTCTTGAAAGATAACCCATGATGATATCATGTACATTATCATACTAGATAGTTGAAAACTGAGAATGTTAATCACAAAAGGCCTTTTTTCCCGCTTGTTTACCATCTCTGTAGTTTGAATGAATACATTTTTGTATTTTGTAAATATTTATTCAAGTTTGTATTTTTTCACCATTATCTTCTAAGCTAAAAGTTGCAATTTTGTCCAATCATTTTCTTCCAGTGTACCTCTTTTTTCATTTTATCAGTGAAAAATTAGCAGATTGTTGTTTCCACATTTGGACATGTTTTCAGTGTGATGTTAAAACATGAAATATTTAAAACCTTGTTTACTGAATTTCATCAATTTTACAGCAATAAACATTACTTTAAAATTTTGTATTTTATTGTAAAAATGTCTATAAAGTGGTGATTTTATTAATCTGTCTTACTGGTTCTTGTCTATCACTTGAAGGAGTAGCAAAATTATTGTACAGGATTTTACAGCAAAACTTGTCTCCTAAAGATTTTCTGTAAAACAGGAAAAAAATTTCTACACAACTGTACCAGTTTTCTAGAGCTTTTTATCAATTTCAAAAATATTGTGTCTAATTGCTAACCTTGTCTGTTGAACTTGATAGTAACTTCATTAACATAGCTCATAGGTGTTGCATTCACACATTTATAATAAAGAAACGTTCAAAGAAAATGTGTCCAGCTCAAACTACAGTTCTTAATTGTCAAAGCAGATACAAATTAGCATTCACAACCTGCATTTCCCTAACAACAGGCTTTCAAACTGAAAGTAATTTGTAATTCAAAAAGGATTGTAGTCAATAGATTCTGAGCATGCAAAATATGTTTGGCACTTAAAAATTCCAAGACCTGTTGAAAATTTAACTTATGAGTTTACATTTTCTTGTTTCCTGTTATTTTTCAGTGAAACATTATGAAATGGGTGTATGATTTGATAAAAATTGGAATTATTCCCAGACATTTAATTTAGACAAGGTTTACTGCTAATATCTGATGAAATCTTAATCTATATTTACAACAGTTCTTTACTTTGACTCCAAATGATGTAATGTCCTTATGGTTTAATAAACAGGAAAAGATGTTGAAAAAAATAATCTCTAATGTAAATTTGAAACACACCAGCCTCCTCTTCAAAATGTTTGTCTGTATACATGTATGTATTGTAAGTATAGCTGCTGCAATATGTTTACTACAAAAACCCATACAGAAAAAATCTGGCTGATTCATTGATTAATTATATAGTTGTGTGCAACATTTAGTATTGAATGTGCATAAATTACATCCAGTTACATTTTTATGAGGCTTTATGGTATAAGAAGTCATGAGATTTTTAAAAACTGAGCAGGACTTTCCTGTTACAAAAACAGAAAAGCACATACACAGCAGTTTATATTTTCCCATATTTGGTTGTGTTTGGAAATCTGAAATATGTAGACATGATATGATGGAAGTAATACATACTATCGGTATTTCTGCACTGCACGGCACTTTTATTTATAAGAGTGCTGAAGCAACTTCTGAAATTGTTCTCACATAATTTAAAATGTGATTTCCCTTATGAGGTCTGTTGATGATTTGGGCAATATATGCCTTCCTTTTATTTGCACTGGAGAAGACAAACAGAGAAAAAAATAATGGACCTGTCAAGTCTGTTAAGACAGAAGAGATGCTCACCATTTTCACCATCACTTTAAGTCTTCTCTCCCTCTCATTTTCCCCTCAAGCTTGATGCCCCCATCTGACACAACTCCATACCTACCAACTTCTGCAGCTGTATCTGGTCAGTTGGAAGAGCTTGCTAACAATATTTATGTCACACAGGGAATGTAGCATTTTAAGGCAACAGAACCATGCTTCAACAAGGAAAATGCACACCTATATACAGACATGCTTATGTCTACAAAAACACGCTGTATTCTTAGAGAAGAGCACCAAGACTCCAGAAGACTGGAGGAAAGCTACTTTCTGTATGGCTCCCAGACAAAGTATTTTGCCCTGAAGAGCAGAAGTGTTCCAAATAAGTTCCTGATCATGTTGAAACAGATTTGAGTATTATCTCAGCCATAAGAACAAATGAATGTAACATGCTAGTCCCCTGGGAATTCAGGACACAGCAAGAGCTTCTCCCTGAAACCCTAAAGCTGAAGCTATACTTTTTTTGTGCATCAGGGAGCACACAGTTTTCATCTATATTTTTATTTCAGGTTTGTTATCTTGACATTTTTGTTAGATAGGCCACTGGTTGAGTGAAAAAACATGGGAAATCATGTCAAGAAATTATGAAGTCAATTTTATTAAAATTATGAGACTAACATCAGTATTAATATCAATTTCACTTCTTTCTTTCTGAGCCATGAAATATGTTTTGCACATTGTCATGATTTTAGGAGACATGCCCTCTAGGAAAAAGCAAGATCCATGGATCTTGGCAGACAACATTGTAGATTATTTCATTATGTAACTACTCTTCCACCCTAATCCCAAAAGCAAAAGAGCTGCTGCAGATGACTTCTGATAGCAATTTTTCTCTCACTATAGTTTAAAGACACACTAGAACAACTGGCAGCTTACAGAATGTCCAGCCAGATGCATATTTCTTTCACATAAAATTAGAAGTACAATCATTATAGATTTATTCAAATGCTTCCTCCATCCCCACACCCTGCACATATAAAAAAGTTAGCTGTGATTGTTTCCCACACTCAGTTGACATACTAGATATTTTGCTATGAAATTATTCAATCAAAACATGAAATTAAATTTGTCTCAGACTCACCCTTACATATGGTCAGGTCTCTCACATATGATTTAAATAAGAAAATTAAAGCCAGTTTTTTGCTGAAGCTGAAAAAAATACAGAGGAGTAACAAAACAGTATAAAAGTTTCACTTTCATGGAACAAGAGAAGGTAAAGCATTTGATTTCCTGTGAACCAGATTATTATGAACCTGGGTCTTCAGGGCATGCTCTAGTGCCAAGATTATTGGTTTATGGGTGGGTGTCCTATATCACACCTGTGTGATGTGGTGGGGTGTTGTGGTTTGTTTGTTTGTTTTGGGATTTTTTTGTGTGGTTGGACTCGATGATCTCTGAGGTGCTTTCCAACCATGATGATTCTGTGATTCTGTGATTATCTTTTATATTCTGGGTCACAATACAGGAAATAAACACTACACTTTCATAACATTTACATCTCTGTCATCAAACTTCAATCACCATTACTAAAAAGACTGAAATTATTTACACAGCAGCAGGTGACAGTTTTACCCAAAGAAAGGGAGAGAATAAATAGGTAGAGGAGGGAATGAGGTGTGAATTTTTAGTTTTGATTCTTCATATAAATATGGAGAAATACTGGTGTGATAGATAAATGCATTAGCTTGATGTTGCTGAAGCTTTTTTGAGAAGTTCTTTTTGTGGCTATGCTGCTTTGATGGTCATATTATGAATTATGTTGGTTTTACAAACTGAGAAATAATGAATGTTTTGGTTGCTTGACCTCCCTCACAGTGGCTACCTGCTGCTCAGAAGAGACTCCAGAAAAGGACACATGTTCAGTGCTCATCTTCCTTACTTAACAGACACCAATCTTAATATTTACCAGCATTAAAGTTTATTAATTCTGTTGATTCAGAAACTAGAATTTATCTTTCCCTTTCTTTATTCCTGTCTTTGGGACAAACATTGAGATGCTGTACTCTAACCCAGTTGGGCTATGCTAACACTACCTCTGAAAGCTCATCGGCATGAACTTGATTATATTAAAGTACCAAAGTGCAACATTTACATGAAAATTAGATTTCAAAATGTATGTGAAAGAAATAAATATAACAAGAAATGCATAAAACAAAATAGGGATTTCTTATTAGGGATTGACAATAGATGTCATTTAAGTTCTGAAGTTCCCCATAGCATTGCAAATACCTTTTTCTACATTTTACTTTAGCTCCACATATAATACTTGATTTAACAAGAAACTCTAATTTAGTATGACTTTGAAAGTTACTGCATATCCATAGCAGATCTTGTGCTTAACTCTGTTTAATAACTTATGAACATTTCTGGAAAGATCAAACTGTGCCTACTAGGACAGGAAATGGAGGTGCAAGAATTAGTGAAAATACTATGTAGGCCACTTATTTACTTCTTATTTTCCTGCTCCGTTATGCTAACTGTTATCACAAGACATTACATTAATATCCTGCTAAGAATTTACTCCTTATTGCAAGAGTGCAACATAATCAACAGAGTAAGTGTTCATGACAGACCAGTATTATTAATAAATTTAAAATATTTAATCAACCATTATTATCTTTAGAGCACACTAATTTAAAACAATCTATTAGAGTAGTTTCTCATGTGTAAGAAGAAACAAGCTCTTTACCTATTTATATGTGGTGCTGGAAATAGGGAGCCAAAGCATGGCAGAATTATTTCACACCTATCAGTTTATCGTGGTGTCAGTTATCATCCAAAAAAAAAAAAAGAAAACAGATCAGAATTAATCCAAAATGTAAATTAAGCCAAAGGGAACGTATATTGCATTATGACACATTGATTATTTCATAAATATCCTAGTAAAGCTTCCACTTTGCAAAGCCATTTATACTAATAAAGTATAATCCTTTTCCTATTTAGCACAAAGAAATGTAATCAACACATAGCTACATCTAGAAGGATCTGTGAAAAGGGTTGGAAGAGAATATAATGAGTCTTTTTCATTGCTGTGTTATTTGCTACATTTTCTTTGTTGTACTGAAATCAGTTGTCATGAAAAATGATTATAGAATTCAGTGGTATTATCCAAGCAGACACTAGTGACCACGCACCCTAGTCCTGCATTTGTATCCTAAAAATAACTTCCCTAATTTGTTCTTAGTTGAAAAAAATAGCAATATAAAACTAGGACCAAAATTTCACTTCAGAAAGCAAGCCTCTCCTACACCACAGTTGCCCTTGGTTGCTGTTCTCCTTATTTGTCATATGCTCATATTTCTTTCTTCCCCACCTCTCATCATTGATTTACATAGTATCATAACACTTAGATTTGAGTTGGTGCAGGCACCTGGCAAATACGTGGGACAGCAAATGTTTACTGTATTCACTGAAATACTTCATTCTACAAAGACAGCTGTAGGAGACAAGTAACATTTTAATTTAAAATTACAGCTTTCTTCTCAAGAAAAAATTCAGTTCTTAAAGAGACCCTTGAAAATAATGCCAAACTTACAGAATGGAATTAGTTTTCAGTACAACAGCAGATCTAGTGATATGAGTGTACTTTATTAACCCTGAAAACCTATTTCCAACAAAGTCCATGGGAGGACTTTTACAGATGGGGAAGTTAAACAAGAGAGAGGGCACAGAATTTGCCAAGACTACTTAAAGTATATCAGCAACAAGAACATGTATCTCTCAGTTTCAGTTAAATCAAAAGAATCTTGCTCCTACTTGGGTTACAGTCACCTATAAGCCATTCACCATTTAAAATCACTTTCTATCACTTTTAAGTACAAACAGTGTCCCCCTTGTGAATAAATTCAGCTGCAACTATAAAGGGACCAAATAACCATCATTCCTATTTGTAATACTGCTCAGTGATGAAGAGGATTGTTAAAAATTAAGCAATGATACTTTCTTGCACCCAAAAGAAAGCCTGTAAATACCTAAAATTAACACATACCCCTCCTCTAAGGCATTTTATCTGTTCCTTTAGAAAAATTCACATCAACATGTATATGAATTAAATGCTGCTTCTCTTCTTTCAAACAAAATCTGCATGTCAAAGGAAACAGACAATTTTATGTTGGATAATGAAGACAGTATCTGCCAACTCTTCCTTTTCTGTTTCATGCTTCATATCTCCCCTTTTAAATATTGCATCTTAAAACACATGGTTTGGCTGGTAAGAAACGCACTGTCCGAAGAAGCATATATTACAAAAAACTAGAGGATCTAATTTTTTCTTGGTCTATTACTTCGTGATGATATCTATATGTACATCACAAAATAGCTTAAGTTGAAAGTGACCTCTGGAAATCATCTAGTGCAACCCCTCTGCTCAAAGCAGAGGCCACTAAAGGACCACAGAAGACCATCTGGAATGCAGCACAAAGGAATTCCAGCTGCTCCAGCAAGTAAGTCAGCTTCATCGGGGGCCAAATTTAAACGCCTTTATGGAAACACATGTAGCATGGGGAATTAAAATGAGAAGTTAGAAACATGTGTACACATGCAAACTGCCTGATGCATTTAGCCCCTGATTTCAGAGGTATAATTGCTGTAACAAGAAAATGGCCAACATTTTGACCACACTGGGACCTTGACAGTGATCCCCAAGGCTGTCAGGATTTCCATATCCTTGCCTCTTCCGAATTCTTGCTTCACTGCTGCACAGCCACACAGAGCGTATCTAAACCAGTGTATCCACAATATTGAGATGACAACTAGGACCAAATTCATGCTGACTGGACCACCATCATTGCAGGATCTAGAGCAAAACCATTTTTCTTCCAATGTACATAAATTTGTCTTTTTGCAGACATCTCAGCTTTCAAATAAACTCTCTGTCCTCATAAACTTTAGCCTGCATGATTCTGTTAAACTTTCTCATCCTATTTACATATGTCTCATATTTACACATTTATATGTGTTCTCATCCCTGTTTATCTGTCACTCTGAGATGTATCTTTTATCTGCAAAGGGTTGTAGGGTTTTTCTCCTCTTTGGCATGCTTTGCTATGAATGTGCATCAAAACAAGTCTACTGAAGAACATACATTTTTCAGGGCTCTGCACAATGCTGTAGGAAAACATTTTCTCCTCGCACTGTGGATCTCTCCCATTTTTTGTCCCTCTACCCAAGACAAGCACCAAGTTGAAAATTCTCTCAAGAAAACACTGAGTGATGAGCGGCATTCCTCAGGGGTTGGTACTAGAACCTGTGCTGCTTAACATATTTGTCAGGGACGTCCAAGACTCTGTGGCAGTGAGTGCTCCCTCAGCAAGTTTGCAGATGACACCAAGCTGTGTGGTGCAGCCAGCATGCTGAAGGGAAGGGATGCCATCCAGAGGGACCTGAGCAGGCTTGAGACGTGGGCCTGTGCAAACCTCATGAAATTCAACAAAGCCAAGTGGCAGGGTACTGTACATGAGTCAGGGAAATCCCAAGCACAAATACAGTTTGGGCAGAGAATGGCTGGAAAGCAGCCCTCAGGAGAAGGACTTGGGGGTGTTGGTTGATGAGAAGCTCAACATGAGCCAGAAATGTGCACTGGCAGCCCAGCAAAACCAACAGCATCTTGGGCTTATCAAAAAGTGTGGCCAGCAGGTCGAGCAAGGTGGTACTCCCTCTCTACTCCCCTCTTCTGAGACCCCATCTGGAGTACTGCATTCAGCTCTCAGGCTCTCAACATAAGAACCTTTTTGAGTCAGTCCAGAGGAGGACCAGAAAAATGGTCAGAGGGCTGGAGCATCTCTCCCATGAAGATAGGCTGAGAAAGTTTGGGTTGTTCACCCTGGAGAATAGAAGGGTCTGGGGAGACCTTATAGCAGCCTTCCAGTACCTAAAGGGGGCCTACAGGAAAGAAGGCGAGGGACAAGGGGTAAGGGTAGATTTAGATTAGATCTTAGGAAGAAATTCTTTAGTGTGAGGGTGGTGAGACACTACAACAACTTATCCAGGGAAACTGTGGATGCCCCATCCCTGGAAGTGTTCAAGGCCAGGCTGGATGGGGCTTTGAGTAATTTGGTCTAG
>JAOXNG010000001.1:137403358-137420666 GCA_028566535.1 Scolopax minor | reverse complement strand
CCCCGTACGCTACAGGGACTCCTCCCGTTCCAAGTATGTGCTACTAGAGAAAGCAAGTGGATCTCTTCTCACCGGAGCCTCCTAAACTTGCATATCCCAAGGTTGTAGGAGAAACAAGTAGTCCTTGGGCCATTTCGGGAGCTAATAGTGGATTAGTTGCTACTGTCAGTAGAAGTCCGACATGGTTATCAAACAGATTGCAAGAGTCTTCTTTACTGGGACAAGTTATTTGCATAAATTAAGTCGTCATTAGGAAAGCCACCTAAACTCTCATCAAAAGACAGCAAGGTCTTTGGCCGCTCTGGCTTGTACTAATTTTACAAGGCTGTAATTCCTCTCTTCATGGACATTCTTACGTACATAAATGTGAAACAAAGCACATTCCCTGATGTCATTGTTCTTACCAGACTACATGCATACATCTTCCATACACCCAAACATATCAGAAAATCAAAGTACAAAAAAGGTGTGTTAAATCCAAACTAATAAATCGGTAGATAAATTCTATCTTTAAATTTTATCTATAATTTTATTACCTTAGCACAAAAGGCACAGATTAAAAAGAGAAGACAGTTCTTGTCTCAAGTATTAGTAATGTACAAACATAATAGGAAGCAAGATGAATTTTACTTCAGATATCACTTTGCAGCTTATACTGTCTCTCGTCAGCTGACCAGAAATCTTCACTTGAAAGAAGCCAGTGGGCCAGATTCATTCCTGCAGGTGTTAGCATATCGAAATGACAGTTTGCCCCCCTTGGATGCTTGAAGGCACACAGTTGCCAGAAGACAAGGTCACCTGCCACGTCCTGGCACAGAAGTTGTCCGGTTGCTTGCACCATACAAGTGTTCTCTGACGGCTCTTTTGGAAGTGTCCTTGATTAGGCAAGGAAGACCATCTCAGCTCTATGCCTCCAGAAGTCTTCCTCATCTTTGGAGCTGGAGTGACTACCTGCCTCTTGCTGAGGTCCTAAGTGGTTCAGAAAGGCCATTCCCAATTCTGCCTGGTATCTCAACTCTAGAGAACTGGTTACTTTGCCTAAGCCAGCAACTCTATATTTAAGAAGAAAAAAACCCCACATTATAGAACAGCAGAGATATGAATGCACAGTCCTAGTAATATTGTGACAAATAGCAGTGAGCGCATTCAGGCCTCAGTATTAAGTTCAGGACTTCCCAGTTTCTGTCTGGTTTTCTTAAGCCTTGACTTAAAATTTCACAATTTTTTTTCCCTTGAGTCAGGAAAAGAAAATTGCTTCACTGATTCATTCATAGTGTTTACAGGTACACCAAATGCTTTCAACTTTTGCCATATTTTAACAGATAATAAGAACTGCCTGAAAAAATATGTAACTATCTGTAAATCAGATGCAAATCTAGAAAGGGCAGATGGTTCTATAGATGTATCCCGTCCGTATTTCTACTACTGCAATTTATGTTATATATTATAAGCCCCAGCTTTAAATAAAATGGTCTGAATCCTGCTTCTTTTGTTTTAAAATGTCTGGTAGCAAAGGGCATAGAGCCCCTAGAAATTAAAAGGTTTGCGAGTAAACAGTTTACTCAATTGCTTTTGTTTGAAAGGTCATGGTTACAGAGATCATCAGTGTAGTCCGTGAATTCCTTTTTAGAGAGGGCTGACTTGGTTATCACACAAAAGACTGGCTGTTCAGTTCCAGTAAAACTGTATTCACACAGGTCCTGTTCCCTTACTGGAGATTAAGAAACAGGCTCAGTAGCTCAAGAATTTAGTAGGTAATTAAAACCCACTATGGGCTAAATATCCGACAGAACAAAAGACAAGTTACACAAGTTTGTAAATGCACTTGTTTTAAAGAGGTTAATAAATTGGTTACACAATATAGAAATTTAGAAATAAATTATATATACAAACCAAGTAATCTTCGAAGATAATCATAATTTATAACCACATACAGACACAACAGACAGATTTGTATGGTTCTGCTCGCTGTTTTTTTTTTTTTTGGTTTTGTTCTTTTTTTTTTTTGTCAGGAAATGAAATTAAATAATCATTTAGTATCAGAAGTAATAGAATTAGTACCAGTAAATTCTTACACATACAGAATATTGATTTTACGTTAAAATACCGCTATTATCCTGCCCGTGCCTCAGAGCAGTCTCACAATGTAAAAATAAGGTTTTTCGAAGAGCAGCGTTGCGAAGGTCGGGGCTGTTTCGTTTTTCTACAGGAGACAGCGCCACATGCTGGTTTTGTGAGGTGAGAGCTACTTGACATTGTACTGATTTATTTCTGTTTAATGAATTGTTTTTAATCGATTTTAAATGAAGCTGACTGCATCTTAAGTAACCACATCTTATTCCAAAGGAATTAAAAACATCAGGTTATATTTTCAGGTAAACGAGTAAAGGAGATGTTAATGTTAAAATATTCATTGTTTTCATATAAGCCACTGTATTCTAACTCACTAATTTAGTCTATTATATTAAATCCCCCCCATGTGATTTAATGTTCCATTCTTTACTTAATTCTCTTTAGCTTTAATTATTTTATGTCAAAAATTATTCAAATTCTGTGTACAGCATAATCCCCTAAACACTCCCCAGGAACTCCACATGCTGGGGGGCCTCTCTGAAGTGCCTGCATACTAATAGGGTAGTATGGGGAAAAAAAAAGGTTAATTAGTAGTAGTAACTTTTTTTTCCCGTGGGCTATTATAGGTGTCCTATAGCTAATGAGCTTCGCAAATTCCACTCAAGCCTGTGATTAAAATCCCAAAATCTATCTCTTTGTCTCATATAGCCGATATTCTTCATTGGTAGGTGTTGAATTGCAATGCTTATTATAATACTTTTTCCCAGGAGAAAATCAATAGGAATTTTGTGTGTAACTGTTTTCTTTTGTACAAGGGTAATCAGTAGCAGGTAGTAAGAACATTAGTAGTGCAGTTATCAGTCACAGGGGAAGACGGGATGAAATAATGGTTCACTGTTCCAATAATCTCATCATCTGTGTGTAAGGCAAGAGACAACAGACGCTTATCCAACAATTTCTGGGGAAATGCAATAAACCAATTAGGTAATTCTGAACTGTGTGCTAAGCCTCATTGTGTGTGTAAGAAACGCAAGAGCAGTGAGGTCTGAGGAGGGGTTTGAAGCAAAATGATGTGATAGCTTTAGAGAGATTCACTGAGCACTCTTCCCAAACATAAGAAGAAACATAACAGATAGCATGAAGGTGCTTATTTAAAAATGTTAGAAATGAAAAATAAATTGTGGCATCATTGGTTGACTATAAAAAGGATTGGATTTTTCAGTGTTGAACTAGAACTTAATGTTCTGTGTGGAAGAGAAGCAAACTCAGACATACAAAGAGGTAAGAGATTGCTAAAATAGAAGGTTGGGAAAGCACCCTTTGCTTCATTGTTGACAAATGAAAATTTGCTATTATATCAAGAGCAGAGATAAGAAGTAACAACGTTTAAGATGGAAAATGACGAGAGTTTAGCTGCATGAATCAACAGAAAGAAGTGAATATTAGAGACATTATGCCAAAGAATGCAAATTTAAACAAACTTTGATTTTCAAGATGTGGAGATTAAAGAATCAAAGATAGTGCCCAAATGATACTCCCAAATGAGATTTCATCCACAATACTAAAGAAAGAAGACAAAATGAAACAAATTATGAACATACTGAACTTGAGAAACCCATAAAGAAAGGTCAGAGGCAAACAACGCTATTAGCTGAATGAACATACTTATTTCCTCCCAGGGTCTCCCATCTTCTTCAGGGTCACATAGAATAGGGCAAAGCCAAGGCTTCACTCTCTCCAAATCTGTGTCTTCAACTAGTTTGCAAAAATAAATTTTCCAATAAAAATATATCTTCCTGGCATGTTCCCAGCTTCCTCTTGTCACTCCAGTCATTTGGTCTGATTTCTTGTTTCAAACAGACCATAATTCTTTGTCTTGTGTTTTGTATATCCCATACTTACCTTCTGATTGAATTGGAGCATGTTTCTAAAGAGACACCCACTCTTTGTATCAGGAGAGAAAACAATGTAGAAATCAATACATGTTTAGGGAATTTTTTTGGTGTTTGTCCTACTTTTAAAATGTGTACCTTATTTCTAGCCTGACTGCAGTGTTTATTAATGTTTAGACATAGAATTTTTTCAGCCTTATAGGTAGATGAAGACTGCCTTTCATTTTGAAGTTGACCTTGAAGACAGATTGACACCCATCTGAAGATAAATCTGGGATATAAAAGGAGGTCACTGGAAGACTACAATTAACTTATTTTATAAATTAACTAGCCTTGAGATTTCTTTGTGTAGGTTTGCTGTATTGCAAATTTTGTAAACAATCTTTTTTTTTTTTTTTTCAGAAACTTAACAGCTTTAAGGTGTATATCTTAGGATTAGACATGATATTCTAGTAATGGTGTCAATAATACCATACAGATGTAATTTGATATCCATAGTCTGTCTTATTTGTCTTCACCTTATATAGGTAAGAGCTACATTAATCTTAGTCTCTATATTACCCTGGAAGCTCATATTCAGTTGGTTACTCACCAGACCCCAAAGGCTTTCACAGACACAGGCCTTCTAAGAAACATTTTTTTTCTGTCCTATGAGCGTGACCTACTTTCTATGTTCCTAGCTGTACAGTCTTGCATGTAGCAGCATTAAAATGCATGATGTTTAAAAATAAATTCAGATTACTGAGTGATTCAGAATTCTCTATATATTATTTATCACTTAAGCCAATATTCATATCATAAGGAAACTTCATAAGAAGTGATTTCATTGTTTGTTTCTAGATTACCAATACCCAAACTAACACTGTCAAGAACAGACAATAGTGATTTTACTAATTTCTGTTATGATTTTCCATTTACAGTTTTTTTTGTAGATGGTATAGTTACCATTTTTTTTTCAGTCCGAATAGCACAAATGTTTTACATTGATTATTGCTGAATGTCAAATTTTAGTTAGAAAGTCACATATCAATTAGACAAGTGACAAGGTTTTGATATTATCTTGCCAATCAGATTTGTAATCACCTCAAAAGACAATGTCAGATTTGCTTTGTATATGTGTATGAAAAGTGTTTTCATGCATTTATTAATTGAATATTGTTGCATTTGCCAAGAAGAAGCAGACCTACTAAGGTTCAGGGCCTCTTGGGCTCGGCTGTACATAGAGTCAACCAACGTGGGCAGAGTCTGAAAGGAATATGTGACACAATTGTAATGATCCTTTTTAATTAACCTCAATCTTAAGCACCTAGCCTGTTAAACTGCACATATCAGTTCTTCTCAGCTTAGATCATTGCATACTTTTAGTATCATCTATTCTTTAAGATTTATTTGCAAAATATTTAAGAAAACAGCATTCAGGGTGACAGAAGTACAATGTAATGAATTGATACTTTATAAACATGTGGCCAATCAGTATGAAGTCTTAATATTCCTGTTCAATATCTACAATAACTTTTATTTTTGTGCAACAAATAGCTAAAGGTAAGATATGGTGTATAAAAATATTCTGTGTTCCCTTGAATTAAGCTGAAACCTTTTGATGTGCTTGAAAGATTGTTGTTTGTGCACCATGTCCTTCAACCTAAAATAACACTGAAAGTGATAGAATGAAAAATGACAACAATTAAGAAGAAGCTGAACCTGCAAATTTTTTTTTATAGATTTTCTTGCTCTGTGTTGCAAATGTTAAGATTTAAAGTACAGAATAATTCAGACTTCTATTGTTCACAGTTCTTTCTTCAAGGCTAATTAATTTTGAAATTAATAGAATGAAAATCCACAGCAACATATGTGCCTGTATCCACAATTTTTTATTAATTGCACTAAAAATGGTAAAGTATGTACCTGTGCATGTGCAGACAAGCACATACATGGAAACTCATGAGAGTAGTGAATGACCTCGTGTAAGTTACTTTGCCTCTGTTCACTTGGCAGTAAATTACAGAATGGTGCCGTTCCTTGTCCCACTCAGAAGAACACAGAGGCTGGTGACAGTTATAGCACTTTCTGCAATACCAAAGCTCAGGAGAATTTGGTCACCCAGGCAACACAAATAGGGATATCAGTACTAATATCTGCCTTTCCATGTCTGTAGTGTCTTTGTAAGAAAATACTTCAGTGAACTGTGCCAGTCCATCAGTCCGCAGCATGTATTGGTGCCTGGGATTCTTCCTTTTCCAATACAATTCTTGTATTTTATGAGGTTCCTGCTGGCCTCTTCTTCCAGCCTCTCTGTGTCCCTTTGGATGGCACCCATATCCTTCAGCATATTTACTCTTCTCCCCAGTTTGAAGTTATCTGCAAACTTGACAAGAGTGCACTCCATTACCACCTCCAGATCACTGATAAAGATGTTAAACCTGTCCCAGTGCAGGCTCCTGTGGTATCCTCTTGTCACAGGCATCCACAATAGAGTGCTACGCACTAGCCACCACTCTCTGACCCTGCCTATCCAACTAGCTTTTTACCACCTAGTTGTCCAGCCATCCAGACCCTGATGGTCTAATTTGGCTAAAGAAAGTAATTACTTATGGCTTATCTAGACAAGCATAGTGAGTCTGTCAAAATGTGGACTAATGTATCCCCTAGACTAGCAAGCAGAATTCCTTCGGATTACCTCCAAGGCTAATGTTGAACTCTGTCTCTTAAGCAATATAGCTGATTTGTCTCTACAAACGTCACTGGGTGGATTAAGTTTAGCAGCTTGCCCAGTATCAATTTATGTATTTATGATATATCACACCTTCACTAGCAAGAACTACTAGTTATAGGAAATGCCTATTTTCCCTTGGCTAAGAGAAAAAAAAAAAACACTTTTCTCACAAAAACTCTGAAAATTTGGTTCAGAGTTTGAAGTAGTTGTATCTCAATAGTAAAATTGTGATACAGTGTGATGGCTTTCCCATCATATACATTCCAATGTACTTAATTTTTTGTGCACAATTGATACCACTCCAAACAGGGAACCCAAATAGTTATTTACAGTCACCTAAACTGAACAGCTAATTAACAGAATTCTTCCATATAAATGTTTGTCATTGAAAACATGTTTTTAATATAGAATGGAAACTTTTTAAAAATATTTAATTTTAATTAAAATTATCTCAGGCGAAGAATGCTTTGAAAAGAAAAAGTGAAGCAGTTTGATACTTATATAAAAGCATCTCCTATTTGTGTTTGTAATGAAGCCTTTCGATATTGGAAACAAAGAGAGAAGTGTTCCAAATATATCAAAATCAGTTGTTGGTACTGTTTTTAGGAATAATAAAATATTTCAGTAATTTTTCTCTCTGTCGCAATCAGTAGTAGTGCTATAGGTGAATATGCTGCTGATGATATGTCAAGAACTAACCAGTAACTATAAAAATAACACAAGATACTTTTTTTAAAATCTAGGAAATTAAAAAAAATATATATTATTTCTATTGGTTTTTGTTTATTTTAGCTAATCAAAAATCACTCCAAAGTTATATGTTTGCAACACTTTTTTTCCAGGAGATATTTTTAAAGTTAAGGTTTAGTTCCAAATGGAATGAAACTCTTATTGGAAGTGCTGCATTTTCAATTTGAATTAGAACTGAAAAGGTCTGACTTCAGTCTTATAAAAAAATGTTCAATAGTTTTAATACCTAGAAAACAAAGTTGCATGCCTCTGATGTCTTGGTGATCTGTAGCAAGATATGGATCCTCAGAGAATGTTTCCTTTTTGAACTACTCTTTAAACTTCCTTAGTTTAATTGAGAGGTTGGATTGATATTAGACTATGATTCATAGAATCATAGAATGGTTCAGGTTGGAAAGGACCTTAAAGATCATTGAGTTCCAACCCCCCTGCCATGGGCAGGGACACCTCCCACTAGAGCAGGTTGCTGAAAGCCCCATCCAGCCTGGCCTTGAACACTGCCAGGGATGGGGCATCCACAGCTTCTCTGGGCAACCTGTTCCAGTGCCTCACCACCCTCAAGGTAAAGAATTTCTTCCTAATATCTATTCTAAATCTATACTCTTTCAGTTTAAAACTGTTACCCCTTGTCCTTTCGCTGCAGTGCCTCACAAAGAGACCATCCCCAACTCTCCTATAGGCCCCTTTAGGAACTCGAAGGCCACTATTAGGTCTCTCTGGAGCCTTCTCTTCTCCAGGCTGAACAATCCCAAGTCTCTCAGCCTGTCTTCATAGGAGAGGTGCTCCAGCCCTCTAATCATCTTTGTGGCCTTTGGCTAGACCTGTTCTAACAAGTCCATGTCCCCTTGATGATATTGTTCTAGCCAGGAGTGCCACAAAAATAAACATTGAGCTTTTGTTTGTTTAGAATTACAAGCAAAGCAAATTGTCTAAGTTGGAAGGGACCTTTAAGATCATCGAGTCCAACCATTTGTTTTTGCTACTTTTTAAACTAATGGAATGCCCTCTTGATAATTAAGATTAAAGAGGACTATTGATTTGATGTTGATACCAGAGGCCCTTCCAAAGGGGAGATGAAGGCTTGATTCAGAGAGATCTTTCACTAGCAAACTTCTTTCCCAGCTTTTCCAATTGTGCATCCATCTATAGGAAAGACACTTCTAGTTAATGGACTCTTAAAAAACTTTAAGAGTTATTGGACTCGTAAAAGATGCATGTCTGAGGTCTGTATGTTCTGTTTTGATTTAATGCAGCAATACTGTGTCTGATGTATTGAATCTGAGAAAAAAGATTGGTGCTGTAGCAGCAGGGGCTGTATTTCTGCAAAGTACAGTAATTTCAGGTGAAACCCCATACCAGAAGATGCTTCAGCTGCCTAAGGCTAAATTTAAAATATGAAAATCCCTTCCCAATTAAATTCAGAAAACCTGCAGGACCCCATCTTAGTGCAGGGGAGCCAATGGTATTTTCTTTTGTTTAAATGTGGAGTTTGGGCAAGCTCAGTCCCTCTTCCAAGTCCTGAGCTGTATTGTACTAAAGGCAGGGAGGGATGCAGAAGGGTGTTTACATGTCTCCTACAAGTGTGGGTTTCTGAGACTGGATATATGGCATCGTGCACTGATGACCACTGTGTTCTTCTAAAATGTTAGTGAGAAGGAAGGTATGGAGGGCGAGCTCCAGGTATAGAACATGCTCTTGCATGCATGCATGTGCTCTTGCTTTGTACGTAAGAGACTTTCACTGCTGTTGCTCTAGCTGTGGTCAGCTGCCTTTTCCTGTGGTCAGCAAGCTTTGGAAGAGAGGTTCTCAGTAAGTTTTCCTCAGCCAGTGATTTCCATGGCAGCATCTGGAGTGTGCAGAAGTCCTCATCCAAGATCTGAAAAACATGGAGCTGAGGTTCTCTTCTTGTCACGCAGCGTGAGGGTGCTCCTGGGTCCCAGGCTGGCTGCCAGTCTGTAGGCAATAGCCATCTTCTACAGAGCCCCACTGCCTAGCTCAAAGTACGAAATCCAGGCAACCTAAAAGTTGTCCTGCTGTTTTGTATAGGCCAGGTTGGACCAACTGCAGCTGTTATATTTCTGCATCTTTCAGTGTTCAATTTGTTGTGTAACCAGTAGCGAGGCAGTGCTGGGAGTAGAGCTGTGCAGTGGTGGGATGCAAAGGGATCTCACCATACATCCTTGCATAGCAGGTCCGTCCTGCACAGCCCTTTGGTCGTTTTGTCTGTCAGCTTATCTTTTCCTCAGCTTTCCTTCACAGATAACCATTTGCTCTGGTGTAGGTAGGATGTCTTTTGGCCTTTACATGGATTAGGATGTTAGTCAGCAAACTGCATTCAGGAATGTTGTCCATACCTTGATCCAACTCGCATTCTTCAGTATGTAAGGAGCTATCTTCTCATGTAATACTTACTCAAAACTAAAATAAAGTGTTTAAGATTGCCTGCAGTGATCTAGTTTTACAGCTTATCTGAAGATACAGAATTAAAATAAAAGCTAAATTTGAGGTTTATTGTATATTACTTAAATACAAAAATAACGTTTTCCAGCCCCGATTACAGGCTTTTGAGATGAGTTCTTCAATGTCTCAGTGGGCCCCCAAATCTTCTATGCTACATGCAAAATGAAGCTACCAGCTACTCTGAAGCCAAAACTGGTCATTATAAAACCTCTGTAAGCTGGCTGCCAGCCTCAAAGTTCATTATGAGGGAGGTCATTCTTCCTTACAGGAATGAATGTCGCTTTTGAGTACATTTTAAAAGTTTCATTTAATCACAATGCAGATGAATTGTTTTAGCTGTGATCGCCTGATGGGAAACTAACTTTCTTCTTCCTGGAAGAAGAAATACCGTGTTGATTCCTGCAGCAGCTTTTAGAGCGACAGGATGTGATTTCCCTTTTTTTGAAAGAGTTGAAGATTTTGGCACTAACAAAGGAAATTTTTCTCCCTCTTCTTTTCTTTAATACGGACTAGTCAGTTTTCTATTGAAATCTGTGAATGTGCAGAATAAGGTCTTTAGCAGGGCTCTTTCTGAAGCATCCTCTCAACAAATATTTTCAGCTCTTCTGTAAAAATTGTATGATTGCAAAATGCTTTGAAGACTGTATCAGTTTTGGCTAAAATGTTTTAAATGGGGAAAAGAAAACAAGTATATTCTTTTTCTTTTTTTCATGGTCTTTCATGGCCCAATGGAAGGGTTTGGAGAAGCAGCCAGGCTTACCTTGAAGGTGTGTGGTATTAGGATGAGAAACTACTTCCTCAAGCTGGAACATGGAAATTTCTGATGAGATCCAAGGAAATCTTTTTTTTTTTTTCCCCTGTGAGGGTGGTTAAGCACTAGAAGAGGCTGCCCAGGGAGGCTGCAAACACTCCATCCTTGGAGATACTCAGCATGGAATTGGACAAAGCCATGAGTAATCCACTGTTACTGACCCTGCTTGGGACAGAGAATTGGTCTAGAAACCATCAGGAATCCCTCCAACATAAATTATTTTATGATTTCATTACATTAATCTTCATTGTATGTGCAATATCGTATTGAATGAGTTTGTCATTTTATTATGTGATTGTATTTTTTGTATGATTGCTGACAACCACAAAGAAATAGAGAGGTGATGGTCATGGTAGAAGTCAGAAGTCTACAGCAGCAACTAGTTGGTGAGCACCTAGAGCTCAAATGTCCAGTGCAGCAAGCTGCAACTTGGCAACTTCTGTCAACTTTCTTGACAACTCCTTGGCAACTTTCTGAGGATTGTCAGGTTGAAAGTAGCTGTGAAGAATTATACCCAGGATTGATTTTCATTATGTGCGTAAAACGTGTTGGTGAATGAAAATATTAAGTTTAAAGTACTGCATAGCTTTACTTTCCCTAGTATAGAATCTTTGCCAGGACCAGTTTAGAAGAATCCTGTCTCATAACACTATTCCCTGAATGCTGAGAAAAACAAACAGCATTTTCAAAGCAGCAATTTCAAACACCTGTCTCCTCCCAACTAAACTCCAGGAATTTTTCCAAGTAAGTACTTGTTTCAAAACATGTTTAAATGTTAAATTTTCACATGGCTTAAACTAAACACATAAAGTAGCAGGGATATCCAGTTCTAATCCTCTGTAAGCCTTTTGATTTATTTTATGGTTGTTGGAGAGGATGTTGATTGCCTCTTGCCAGAGAGATTAAAGATGAGCAAAAAGATATGATATTGTAGATGCTTCCCAACCCAACAGGTCAGAAAGGGAAAATTCCTTGGCATTAACTAAATTTAAATGTTTCGGCAGAAAATAAATATGGCTTCCAGAAAATGTTGTGTTCTTATCTTCTAGATGTTTCCTTTCTTGCTATTTAAAATTAATTCATTAATGCAGATATCACTGACACATCTGTGTTAGAAACTATCGTGTTCCAGGTCTATGGAAATTCTGGGCCACCATAGAATGGTTTGGATTGGAAGGATCTCTAAAGATCATCTAGTTCCAACCCCCCTGCTGTGGGCAGGGTCACCTCCCACTAGAGCAGGTTGCTCAGAGCCCCATCCAGCCTGGCCTTGAACACATTCCAGGAATGGGGCATCCACAACTTCCCTGGGCAACCTGTTCCAGTGCCTCACCACCCTCAAGGTAAAGAATTTCTTCCTAATATCTAGACTAAATCTACACTCTTTCAGTTTAAAACCATTACCCCATGTCCTATCACTCCACTCCCTGATAAAGAATCCCTCCCCATCTCTACTGTAGGCCCCCCTTAGGTATTGGAAGGCTGATCAATGTAAAAGAAATTCTAAATCAATTAGGTGTGTGGTCCAGGCTGGAAGGAGATAAACAATAGAGGTTTTTTTCCTGGTCGCATTCTACATATCAGTGTCCTCATGCTTATTTCTTAATGGGAGTTCACTTGAGGAAGAGTACTAGGCAATGTTCACTGAAAGACAGTCTCTTGTTTTGAGATGCTTCTGAAGAATCATGTTTTTTTTTTTCCAAAAAACTTAGCCATGTAGTGTTGAGATATATCTTCTGTACTGTGCAAAGTCTCACAAGTCATTTAAAATTGTCACACGGCTGAGATTAAAATCTTTGTAGCTGTGATTAAAAAAGCAATTCCTGGATTTTTTCCTCTCTCCCATCACCCCTAGAAGTGGAAAAGTTATTCACTTAATGTTGGCTGTCCCTGGAGTACAAAGTCCAACTGGTCTAATTAAGGGTGATTGCTACATTCTTATTAACCAGTAACAAAAAAAAATAATTCCATAATAAAATCTTGGTAGCACCATTTAAACTGTAAGTAAATGCTAATGTGAGTAATTTTTTTTTTGCTGATTAAATGGCTTCATAAAAATCCAGTGACTTTCAAATAGATGAATTTTCAAAGGGGCATATGGGGGAGAAGGATAACCTCTTTTTTAGTTAATTCAGCCATAGTAGATGAAGGTAGAATATTGATGAAGAGAAGGTAGAGTATTGAAACAGTTGAAAAAGAGACTGTATCTAGAAACCAAATGTAGGTCACAATCCAAGAGGGGGAAGAACTGAAGTTTGAGAGGTGCGTACAGTTGGTGATGGATAATGGAACATGAGGTCTCAGCATAGCATACTCCATGAAGGAGTGCAGCTGAACCCTGATTACAGGAACGATGAGGATTGAGTACTGCCTGAAAGAGCTTCATTCACAAGAGTTGCAAGGAAAACAGTAAGTCTAGAAAAGCCATGAGGGAGTGAGCTTTTGCTTTGATCCAAGAGAAGGTTAAGATGTTGCCAGGTCCATTTTCATGTGGCAAATATTTCTACCAGTGGACAGCGATTTGATTCACAAGGCAGTGCCATTACAAAACTTGATGTCCAGAAGTTGGAATGTAAAATGGATGCTGCTAATAAGTAATACTCTTTATTATGCTGGTGATTGATTTATGAAAGAAGTTGGGCATAAATTTGGTAGGTTTCTCATCTAGCCAAGTTTTTAAGGATATCAGATTAGCTGTCTTTCCCTTGAAGAAATGGTGTAGCTTTGTAACAAAGATAGAAGACAGTGCGATGACACAGGACTCGCTGGATGAAATCTTCTGGGCTATATTAATCTCGAAGCTTTGTGATCTGGAATAAGTCTGTCAGGAACTGGAGTGAGGCCATCAGGTTTTTGTTTTTTTTTTCAGATAGGCTGCTGAACAGCTGTCAGACAGTAGCTGCCAGTTAACATAAAGAATGTGTCCTATGTTGCCAAAATGTCTAAGTGGTTTTGGCAGCGGAAGGAAATGTGGGCTTGCTTCGTAGTCTTTTCACCGCAGGAATGGATGATGCACATTATAATCTGTTCTAGCAGAGCATTTGTTTGGGCATCAGAGGAAAAAAATGAAAATACAGAACAAAAATCCAGATTAGTGCCCTGTGGAGAAGAAAGGGCAAGACTAAATCTTGGAGACTTTTACGTGCAGTTAAGTTCCACTTTTCAGGAAAATTTTAGAAGCAGCTTACTAAATCATGTGATTCTGTTGACAGTTCTGACTTGTTTGAAGCTGTATGCGTCACTGCTTGAGAGTACCTTCTACTGAACTCTCCAAGGTTAGAGATGGGAAATGTGCCAGCTTTTCTATTCCTGTTGTCCAGCAAGCCTTTCTTCTCTCTGCTTAGACTGTGCCAGTTTGGGGCTGGTGCCCTTTCACAGGTGTCAGAGCTCAATGTCATAGTTCTTTACACCCAAGCCTGACTTCCTAGGTGCTCTGCTCCTCTCATGGCAGGTGCACATGGTTTGAGATGCAAAATGTAGACCATGCAAATGTTGAGAAGGAAACTGAAATCTCCCATACTCTGAATTTTTTTGGTTTTTTCGCTACTCTGTAGAAGTATTTAAGCATACGTCCTGTAGGTTTCAGGTAATACCACACTCTGTCTAGCTTGTCAAGTCTGTATGTGATACCTATTGCCTCCAGTTAGATGCCAATAAGAAAGTTACCTTCTGATGTTGCAGTCAGCCTTGTCCTTCTACCCATCTTGTGACGCCTTGGCCTACTACATCACTTTATCACCGGGTATTGGGCTGGTTCAGTGATGTGTCTCCAGCCTATTAGGTCAGACTGAGATTTCCAGGTACCGATTCTTTCTCTAGACCCTTCCATGTTGTCAATGTCAACCATGTTCAGTGATTCTTCATTACCAGCTCATTCTCCTCACTCTTTATAACTTCCTTTTGTGAAAGGGATAGAGATGGCAAAGATATCAAAATAACTTTGAACTCCTAAGTTTGTAGAGATCTTGATACAGTCTATGGGCATAAAAATAAATAATAATAAGGAATCCTAGATTGTACATAGACCACTTAGTGCTGCCTTGTTCCTGCTTGAAGGTGTCTTATCTGCAGAGAGGCATGAGGAAAATAACTATGCTTGGCAACAATGATCATCTGGAAGCAATTCCCAACTTCAGAAGTTGATAGTGAAGAATTATATGAAAATAGTGACTATTGAGTAAATACTAATGAATTGGGAATTGGGGTTTGAGAAGGGATGAATATACTACATAAACATAGCATTATTTATATACCATAAACATTTAAAATATAACTTCTTTACTAACACTGAGAGTCTGCTGGAAGTCAGTAGTTCCCTGCAATGAAACATAAGAGAAGTTAGAATTAGTTTCCTCTCATAATAACCAGTAGACATATGTAATTTGTGACTACTCAGCTCTGAGAGAGACTTGTTATCTCGAGCAAAACAATTCAGTAAACCTGACAGGGTTCACATGAAAGAGGGGTTCAATGCATTTCAAGTAAGTTTATTTGCTCAGCTAAAAATAAGCATATGCAAACATTTCAGGGTTCAAGGAGAAACCAGTGAACCAGCTACTTCTAAAGGAAAGATCTTACTGCCCATCTGTTTCCACAGAAAAGTGTCTCTACCCATCACTGTATTTTGAAGGGCCACTGTTGTTGGGGATCTTTTTGTTCTATAACTAGTGTCTAATCAAGAGCTACTAAGAGAAGTTAAAAATTCTTTTATAGGAATTCAAGAATAGTTCAGTCCCATCAAAGAAGAGTAATTGAATTGGATGCTGTCACTCAAATGCCTTTTTTTTTTTTGTTGTTATTGCAGTTAAATTCTCACTAATTTCTGTAAAATACCTGCTTTGCTTTTCTGATAATTTATGTTTCTCATGGAAGGTCTTCTCCCCTGATAACTCCAGGCTGTGGCTGTACATCAGGTCTTTCTCCTTAAAAACTGGCAGTTTGCATCTCATCTGATCTTAGGAAATTCTCACAAGCTCCATGGATTCGTGATGCTTCTCTGCAAATGGTGCTATATTGCAAACTCCTATATGATGTGATGAGGGATGAAGGAAGAGAGTTTGACTTAAAGTTCTCCTTCACAGGCAACTTGATGAGGAAACCCCAGTGAGGTTCTTATGTATTCTGGTTACTTCTGAGTACCACTCCAGGCTGAGGCTGTGCACGAACCTTATGCTCTTTAGTGCTGCTGTGTGAGCAAATGAAGCAGGGAGACAAAGTCTGCACAAAATTTTACCTTCATTTACCAAAAATATATTTTACATACTGACTTTTCTGAATCTTCAGCCTTAATTAGTTCTCTTTCTGATAGTTCATTTAAAAATGAGCCAACTACAGCAGTTCACCAAGTCACCAAGTTCACCAAGTCCACAGAGGCATGAGGTGTGTATGCAAGATGGTTACTTCCGTGAGCTTTCCTTGAGCTTGATGGCTAGCTCTCTGAGCCTGGCCATCATAATAACAATTGCTGGCATCATAATGCCTTGTCAGGCTGTGATGGTGCTTCTGGAGAATATCTTTGGTATTGCATGCTGGAGGGAGAGAGGGGGCAACCATCTTCTGATTGTAGTGAGGCAGCTTGCTCACCAGAGAAAGTGGGAAGAAACTCACTGAGAAGTTCGGGTGTATTTATGCTGCTACACCTGCCTTTGCAATAAAGAGAAATTTTTCTGGTCACAGGCAAAGGAATTAACTCTTCCTCATCTGATGAGACAATTGACAAAAAGAAAAAAATTCTACAGCACAAGAGCATTCCTTCCAAAAGACAGATTTTTGTGTTGGATGCATTGGACAGGTTGAAATTATATCTAATTAATGACTGTATAAGCTGGCCTTGTGCTAAAAGGCCATATGTTCACTTGTGTAGACACGATGAAGACAGGCAAACAGCATCTGCAGTGATTACAGATCTGCCTCAGAGCTGCTTACTCACTGCAAAGCGGTTGATGAGGAATGCAGCCCCAGTGCCAGCCACCTGAAGTAGGACTGTTGCTTGCTGATGATGAAGAGATGTAGCAATATATGAATGTTCATGGTCCATTGCTGCCTGCAGTGTTTTGTCACTATGGTATGGGGTCCTCAGCCTCTTGATGGGTTGGAGACACCTCCTCTGTAGAAGGGTTGGACTGTCGTATAAATGCTTGAATACTCAAAGCAGTTTCTGAGTGCAGTGCTAGCATGGCAGATAGAGTATAAGCAAGTGCTTCTCTTTAAAAAGAGAGGAGGATCAGGCATGAGAGAAGGGCTCACCTATGTGGAGTTACAGCTGAAAGCTATTCTCCAGCTCATGATAGCAGAGTGTCTTTCATCTCAAATGCTGAAGATGTGTGCCAAAGTTAGCAGGAATGTGTATATGCATGTACCTTTTTTAAGGATAATTCTCTCCAATGAGGGAAGGGAAGATGTGTCTTAAAAGTCAGCAAATCATAAAATGGTTAGAGTTGGATGAGACCTTAAAGTTAATCTAGTTCCAACCCCCCTGTCGTGGTCAGGGACACCTTCTACTAGACCAGGTTACTCAAAGCCCCACCCAACCGCGGTACCCGGCGAGCTGTGACACACATGTAAATGGGGCTCTTCCACCACTTGCCCGTTTATATTGAGATTTGCCTG
>JAOXNG010000001.1:137380247-137394798 GCA_028566535.1 Scolopax minor | reverse complement strand
GCATGTTAGAAAAGAAGACCAGTAGTTAGAGAGACCAGGAGGAAAAGTCCTCACTCTCTGTCCCCATGCCCCTCCTTCTTCACTGACCTTGGTGTCTGCAGAGTTACTTCACTCATATACTCTCACTCCTGACTGTAGCTGGTGTTGCACAGGTTTTTTTCCCCTTCTTAAATATGTTAACACAGAGGCAGTATCACCATCGCTGATGGGCTTGGCCTGGACCAGTGGCGGGATCATCTTGGAGCCAACTGCCACTGGCTTTTTTGGATGTGGGAGAAGCTTCTGCCACATTCTCACAGAAGCTACCTCTGAATCCTCCCCTGCTACCAAAACCTTGCCACCCAACCCTAATATGCAGATCTTGTCCACTATTTCCTCCACTGGTATCCCCAAGTCCTTTTCTGCAAGGCTTCTCTTAATCCATTCATCCCCCAGCCTGTATGGATGCTGATGATTGCTCTGATCCAAGTGTAGGTCCTTGCACTTGGCCTTGTTGAACTTCATGAGGTTTACATTGGCCCACTTCCCAAGCCTGTCAGACTCCCTCTGGGTGGCATCCCTTCCCTCAACCATATCAGCTACACCACTCTGCTTGGTGTTATCCACCATTTAATGAAAACATGCTTTGTAGAGCATTGACTGAACATGTTATAGCTTTTTTCTTCTTTTTTTTCTGTTAGGCTGCAAGTATAGGCTGAGAGGTTCTGCATACTGAAGATGAAGTTTAGCTTGAAATGAGATCATATAAGGATTTGGTGTTAGTTTCAAGGCCTTTTTTGGTTTGCTGTGTAACTTTTGCCTGCTTATCACAAGAGAAGGGCATCAAAGAGCATGATATTAAAGTGTGCCGAAGGTTAATTTGTGTAACAAACAATAGTGAAATTCCTAATGAAAGCTTTATGGAAGGATTTTTCTTTTCATCACAGAAGAAAAAGCTTTGCTTTTTTGGAATCATTCCAAGCTATCAGAATTTTTTTCTCAGAGTATTCATTCTGCAACAAATTATGCCTTTATCCTATACTACTTCAGAAAGCTATGTTTTACCCCAAGCATACATGTTATGTTTCTCTGCTATGTTCTGATCTAATGGCACTTTCACAAGCTCCACTGAGACTCCACTAACTTTACTCTATTTCAAGTCCATAAAGAAGATGTAGACCAGATCCCATAAATTCAAGTATTCTACAAATATAATGTTTGTGTGATGTCTACTATTCCAATGCTCTCAGTACAGTTTAACATAGTAATATGATCTCAGCCGATGGTTATGTTTTTATGCAGTTTAAGTCCCAGGCTGGGAGTTAGTAACCTCGTGCTCTGTTCCCAGCTGTGCCTCAGGTTTACTGTGCAACCAAAATCAGATCTGATGTTCTCTCTGTGCTTTGGTTTGCTGTTTGCACAAGGACAATAATATTTCTTTACCCTGGAAAACCCTTTTGAGAAATATCTCTAAAAACTACAAATCTGTTGATTATTTATCTTACTTATTAGCTAGAGTGTCAAAGATCATATTGCTAATGCAGACATCGATTACAGTAAGACTCCATGTCTTTGAAAGATGCTTCTGCAGCATTTAGGAATGCCCATGGATTTTGCTTTCAGAAGGACTCAGTATCATCTGATGGAAACAATAGTATATGTTATGGTTATCATGGCCACATCAAACCAATGTAAAGCATTGGAGTTAAAGTTTTGGGTTTTGTACTCCAAGTTTTCTTGTCTAAGTGTTCATATCCATTCGCACATCAAGTGATATTTCCTGTTAAATGGAAAAGTTTTTGATTTGGCATGGTCCTCTATTCTTTTTTTATTGCCAACAACTAGCTTTCTAGCTTTATATACTTCAACATAAATTAATGATGTAAGAATTACCTAATATAGTAATGCTTTTGGTCTGTACATTTTTTTGTGGGCACAGTTGTAAATAGTCTCTTCATGTTTCTTTCAGAGCACTCCACCATATGTTATTTCCAGCTATTTCATGCCATATTTTATATTCCTTTCCAGTCAGGTTAATAGATCTACTCATAATAAACCTTTAAATCTATGCATGGGACCTATATTCTGACAATATTTTTCTTTTTGTCAATCTTTTCTCTAACATGCATTGTGCAACAAAGCTGTGTATCATAGTTAAATACTCAAGCACTCTTTCTGATATACCTTTGGCATACATTTGTAATGTTTTTCACTTTCTCTAGCATTACATCATCTTCGTTTTTTCTTGTTGTTTACATAACTGTCTGTTCTGTAGTTGAAATACCCATTAAAAGTCCACCTTTGCAATGGCATTTAAGATTCTGCAAAGTTTCCCTGTGCTGCAAATGCAGAATAACATCATCTTTTCTGCTGCAACACTTTGGAGTAAAGCCAGACTTTTGAATGGTGATCACAAACATTTTATTTTACAGTTCAGGCAACTGCATTCCTACAGTAGCACACTGGAGCCCAAAATTAACTTCTGAATATGTGTGGATGCTACCTAGTATGTTTTTTTCTTCATTACTTCTGGTATTTCAGAGCTACACTGTGCACTCAATAGTTTCATGAAATGAGGTGGTTTACATTGTTGGGCACGTTTTGTCCTTTGTTTTAATAAGAAAGTATATTCGGGTTCTCTGAGTTATTAAATGGAAGTTGTCTTTTGTGTACGGAGAAGGGGCACCTCTAATGCAGATGCTGTGCAGCAAATCCTGCCTCGCTTGCAATTAGTGAGCTTTGGGAAGATGCCAGAATGGGAGCTGAGGTGCCAGAGGAACACTGTGTACATATAACACGTGTAGCAACAACCGTCTGTCTCTGAGGCTGTGGATGCAGCTGGCCTTGGAGGCTCCTGGAGTTTGCAGGAAGGCCTGAAAAATGTCTCACCTGGCCAGTTGGGACTCCTATGGTTGGGTACAATTTTCCCTGGAAATACAGAAGAGACATGGGAGGTTACTGAGGTAATGTCCCGTTAAAAGTTTTTTGTCTTTGACAGCCTTATACTTAAATGCTTCCATCTATGACATTTGGTCTTCAACTCATAATTCAGTTAGAGACAGAAGACCATGAACAACAAAGGATGAGAGCCATCTTTTTTAAAAGATTTTTGTAATAGATAAGAAGTTAGGTAAAGCATGATTGTCATGCCCTTCATAGGATAAATGGGGAAAATTTTACAACACCATAGGCAATGCCAACTATCAGAAATAAAGTGCCATTTCTGCACTTGAAGGAAGTGAAGGGAGAATGCACATGGCAAGAGCTGTCAGTCTCTCATTCAATGGATCAGAGATATTCTGAACAAGGAAATTAAGATTCCTATTAAGGGAGCAAACCCATGGTATCTGAGGAAAATTATTGTCAACCTACTATAATTGGTTGTTCTGAGTGATGAAAATCTAAGGTATTCCTAAGGGCTGAACAAGTTTTATTCGAAGGTCAGGCTGAATTATTAAAAGAAATGTTGAATTTATTTGGTATCAAGTCATCTGTACTAAGGGTCTATGATTGTATCTCATACAATTACTATTAAAATCTGGCCTCAAAATTAAATGAAGTAACGTTCAAAGTCATGTCTGTACCTACTAAAAAAAGACACAGCAGTAATGGAGGAAAGAATAATCCATTATATGTTCTTCAATATGAAAGTCATATGTTCTTGTTTGCTGTAAAGCGGCTTATAGGCTGCTATATTGTCTTCTGCATTTCATTAAGGTACTTTTACAGCAGTCTCTGAAATTCACCTAGGGCTGGTCCTGACAGAGGGTTCTGACCTTTTGATGGATATTGTTTTTCCTGTAAAGCAAGTTGATGATTAACCTTATCCCCAGTGGACAAACGTCCATAGTATGAAGCCTAGCAGTGCTCAGCAAATCTGGGCCAAATCCTCAGCTGGTGCAAATCACAATGGATTCTGCAAGTCAATGTGCAACAGCTGAAATCTAGCCTCAGCAAAGGCAATGATGAAATTCATAAAACTGCCAAAAGAACCAAGATTCTAGAATTCAGATTGAGCTAATACAAAGTCAAGTTTATAATATTATTATAAAATAATTTTTAATTGCTCTGTAATATGCCACTTAGAGCATATTAGATGCTTTGATTTGGAAGTCTCCTCTAGCTCCACTGTATTATATCAGGGCTTCTGTGCAGAGGATTTTGCATTCTCTTATTCAGTGTATGCTGTGTATAGGATAGGCTGAGGCCTAATATAGAAGAGATTGTGAAACAGTTCACAGTGGAGAGGTGTGAATTTACAGCACAAAGCTGCAGTCACAGAGAACACATCTTCTGGTGACTATGCAGAAGCTCATCTCTCTGGTTCCTTGTCTATGATACATAAGGTTGAGAAAATAGAAAAAAAAAACCTTAGTACTGCATTTCAGGCTGCATTAGCAAAGTTCTAATGGGAAGAGGGCAAACCCTCTTTTCTCTCCTCTTCTTCCCCTAGCAAACATCAATTCTGTGTTGTATGTCTTTTTATGAAATAAAAGCTCATGTTTCTTCTCCAATGTTTATCTTTATTTTATCTTTATTACGCCTTATCTCTTTATCTACTGTTGAGCCACTTCTCCAAATTTGTATGTAAATACTTAAACATAAAAAATGTGAAAAGTGGCATGGTGTTGAAGTGCTTGACATTTAGTGCTTTCTTCTGTATTCCTGTTTATCTGTTTTTGCTTTCCATAACAAACACTTGCTTTTTCTTTCAAATGTCATTCTGCCAAACATATTGTCATGACCTTTATGAGTTAGACAAACTGAGCAACCAGAAATACATACCCAATTACAGTAACTTTAAGATGTATTTCATTAAAATGCATGATGCAGCTGCAGACCACTTAGAATGAAGTTGTTTTATAACTTCTATATATTAACATAGATCATATCAGATCATATTTGGCCTGGATTAACATAACAGTTTTCACTGCTATGTTATCTACTGCTTAGATGTACTACTCCTTTAGAAGATGTAATTGCTGAAGAGGTGGTCCTTTTCTGATCTTTTCAGGAAGTCTTAGTCCAAAAATGCACCTTGTATCTGATAATGGATTAGTTTTACCTTTATGTAAAAAGAAGTAGGCATTTTTGAGACACTCATTACAGTGGCCAACAAAGCCACACCTAGGTGGATATGTATAGTAAGATTAGTTTTACTGTAAGTAAAAGTTTTTAAAACATTTTTTTTTTTTTTTAGGTTTTTAAAACAGATTATAGGTTCTTCAAGGCTATCTCAAATGAATAATGAATTTTCTTTGATAGAGGTCTGATTTGTAAAACATTGAAAGCTCACAAAAATTATATTTTTTTGCAGCCCACATGTGTAGCATTAGTCTATTTGTAAGTAAGGATGATATAAAATGCTGGATAGTGTTGCATTAATAGCTTAAAGTAGTAGTCGATAGACTAATATTTATTGTCATATGTTGGAAAATATATAAATTACATTTACTGACATTCAATCCAAGAGAAAACAAACTGTATTAAAGATTGTAAATGCTTATCTAGCTAATGCATTATATAGAACAGATTGTGTAAAAAATAAGCAGTAAGAAGAAATTACTAAGTAATTTAATGTGTAGACAATATTTGATCACTCATTGTCTAGATGTGTGCTGAAATCAATGGCTTTTTGGGTGTTTTACCAAGTATTTCCTTCTCTGAGTTCACCAGGGGAAAAAAAAAAAAAGAAATTTTTGAATAAATTTATTTCTTATTTGGGTAGCCTAAGTTTAAGATTCTACATTTGTGAAGCCATACGTTTCTGCAAATACTAAAGTTGAGTGAGCTATCAGCAAGCAGATGGATGCCAGAAAGAATCAAATATTCCTTGGGAGAAACAAATGGGTTACCTATTGTTTCTTTGTAAAACTTTGTAAGTTTTACAAAATGACAAGTTTTTCCTCTCTAATATGAAAGACCACTGTCAGCCTACTTCCACTGAAACTAAATTAATCTTAATTCATATTTCTTCTCTGATGAATAGTTTCAAAGACCCAATCCAGTTCCCGGATAATTGTGACTAGAGCTTTTCACCTAAACCTAAAACCTGGGTACTTTTGCATGGAGCTTTTGGGGAAAAAATGAACCAAGTTAATAGACAAGTTAATTCTAAAAAAGTATTTCAATTGTCTTCAGTACAGTTTCCCTAAAAGATTAGGAATAGAACAGTTCTTAAATTTTTTCTAATCACTAAAGAATATTTTTAATCTGTGTTCATTTTTCTTTTTTTTTTTTTCTTATTGCCAGTGGATCTAATTAAAAAAAATATCTGTGGCATGAGAGATATTTCTTGTTGAAAAGGGATGAGGGTAGCTTTATTTTTTACAAAAGTTCTAATGTTGAGAATATTTTGCAAAATTATAGAGCAGGAAAAAAGGAACAAAAACATAATGATAAAAGAGCAGAGTAAAATAACATACATATCAAAGAACTTTTAGCAATAAAAAGGAAGACTAATGGCATAAACACTGTAGGTATAGGTTATTTTTTTGTCACTGAAAAACAAAACATAAATTTTAGCTAAGAACAAACAAAACCCAAGATTTGTTTAAAAGACTAAAATGACAAATAATAATGAAAGAAAATAAAAAATTCCAATTAAAGGTTTGAATGTGCAAGACCTTTTTTTTTTTTCTAACTATATCATGGATCTCATAAAAATTATTTCCCCTTTGTACAAATATTGACACCAGTGAGACTAATTATTTCTTTCTGTGAGAAAAAACAGAACCAACAAATCTTTCAGGGAAAACACATTTTCATTAAAAAAAATAAAAAGATATTCTTCATCAAAATTATGATTTATATAAAATAAACTCATAATAGTTATAACTGAGAATTTTTAAAAAAGTTCTACAGGATTATTTCACAACATAACAAACAAATTACCTGTAAATACCTGGTATTCATGGAACCACTTATGTATGAAGGTAATGAATTTTATGAGGTCCATTCTTAGCAATCTTTTTCAATTTTCTTCTAAGATTCTGCTTTTGGAAAGGATGGATTCTACTTCTACAATAATTTCTGGTCATCAACAGTTTCAACTTTCATCTTCTTGAATACCACTGTGAATATATCAGACCTTTAATCCTACTCTAAACAGGATTTTTATGCTTTAATGTATACTTCAGGCCTTTGTGCTCAAGAAGGGTAAAACCCATCTGATGATCGTCACATCACAGTTAAAATCTCACTGTGGTCCCAATATGTAATTTAATCCATATGTACAGAGTAGATGGACCTGCAGTATATAACCAGTGGATACAACTTAGAAATCTTGAATCACATATGCTTGAAATAAATGTCAGAAAAGAGAAAAAGCACAAGTTCTTATTTTATTGGTAACACACGAAATATTTAGATGCACTAGGTGCATTTAGCAGTCTATCAGTAATTCATCCACCTCCCCAAACTTGGTTAGTCTAAAAGGTCATGACCATTCTCTCATTGATTCATATGTAAATGCCAGTCCCTCCTGATGTCTCAGCAGAACCAGGTGTTTTTAACATCGATACCCATTTTAAACAAAAAGTGGATTTTAAACACATATATATTAGCTGTTATGTTCTCTGTGTTTTACCATTAAGGTACTAAAATGCGACACTGTGTAGTCATGTATTTCTGCAGGAATATATAGGTAGGTAAATACATTCATCATAGACTATACAATATACCATATAGGCCATATCAGAAGCTGTATCATGAGCCATATAGGCCTGATCTTCACCTGCAGTGTTCAGACTTGGATTCCCATGCCAACTTCTGACATATGTTGTAAAAATGATGCTTGAGACCACAATTTCACTTGTTGAAGTAGTTTTTACTTAGATGATGTTATATTTTTTAGATTGGAATTTTCCTTAAATTATTTTCTCTGAGAAAATTAAAACATGAGGCAAAAGTGAATTATTACTGTTGTCACAATATCTCAAGGTTGAAACTGATAAAATTCATAAGTAAAATTTAAATAATATTTTATAATGCCTTTGTGTGTCTCATTATATCTGCAGGTAGTATGAAAATAATTTGCATATAATGAAACCCCTTTTTTCACAGGCAACATTTTAACTATTTTTTTTGTTTTTATTATTTTCTTCTATTTATGAATTGTTATTAACTGGATGCAGTGAAATATAAGTAAAAAACATGTCTCAGATCCTATGTGACATTGTCTAGTTTGACAAAAATAGCAATTCCTAATTTGTAATTGAACAAAACTGATAGCTGAAAAAAGATTAGATAAGAAATAAAATTTCAAAGCAAGCTGACCTAAAGAAGTCTCAGGATAGATTCAACAATGCAGCGGCCAATTCTCTCTCTATAACCTCAGCTCCTAAAGACTTCCTGTCACTTAAGCCAGGAAAAATCATATAAGCTTTCAAGAAGATTCTTCCTTCTGTAAAAACTAGATTAGAAACAACTGAGAATGAAATGCAAATGATAACACAAAATTACGAGATACTGAATCAGCTTAAATTAGAAATATTGATGAGCAACATAAAGGAAATGATAACCAAGGCAGCTGTCTGTAAATAAAATAGACTTCCAAGGTAATTACAGAATGAAGTAATCCACATCCTTACTTCATAAAGGAAATGGGGAAAAATTTACTCTGAAATAATCTTGAACTCAAGTGTACCCATTGAATGGATCCTGCCACATGGATTTCAAGACTGAGAAATTAACTTCTTATCAGAGGTTTGGATGTACATATTTAGAATAATGAATGTTGTCAGCTTGTTGGTAAGTAAGGTAAGACCTTCCAAGGGTCTTGGCATTTGTTGAACAAAATCTCTCATTGATATTGGTAGAAAAAAATCGGGCATGTGTATTGGTATTTTCAGAGAATTTTAGTCTTTCTTGAACTTCAAAGAATTAACAAGCCTTCAGTGAAATCCAAGGTCCATGGAAACTAAAATCCAAAAATATTCTTATACTCCTTTATATAACACCTTGCAAGTGTCCCTAATTATAGAAGCAGTTATTGCCAAGAATAACAGAGAGATATGAACTGAAAGTTGAAATATCTTCATACCTATTATTGCCTTATTTGATTTAACTGTTCATCATTTTTTGTGAAAAGAAAGGATTCCCCTAAGCCAGAGTAAAAATGGAATTTACTAATACATAAACTGTAATGACATTCTCACAACCAATCTTTCTCCCAGATGAGGAAAAAAAAAATCTTGTGTTAATTACCCATACACTCAAGACCCATTTTTAAGTTATTTTATCCTTCAATTATTTTCATATTCCCCAAATGCCTAATGCTATTAAATCAGTTTTTCATGAACTGCATTAATAGTCTGTATTCAAAAAGGAGGAAGAACTAGCATTTAGTTAACTACATTAACAGCATATAAGTACCTCTGCAAAGGTAACATGAATTAAAGCAATGGTTACAAGGTTGCACTGGGTGAAATAACCTGTCAGGGCAAAATCCCAGATAGCAGATGAATAATGTACTATTAATAGGGAAGGAAAAGCAATTTCAAAATTCTGAAGATATTCAAGGCAGCATGAAATATACCTTAATGTCTATCCAGAGTTTTGACTTGCAGCAAAGTCTGCCTCAGAGTATGTTGTAATCAATGGCACCTAATTCAGACAGTCTTTGAGCTATTTGAATCAGGGGTGCAAACTTACCAATTACATTGTTTTCTGCCTACCGCTTGCAGAATTTAAGCACTTGTTAATTGAATTTCAGAAGAGTCCATATCTGACACGTCTTTGGCTTTCTGAGCTCTTTCACTCCATATGTAGTATTAGACATATCCAAGCCCATATTGCATGGTTTTGTGATATTCAAAGTAAGAAAAAAAATCTATTAAAGCAAAGCCATTAAAATATCTGCAGGATGTAGATATTAGAATCTAGTTAATGCTTTCTGAATCATTTTATAGAAGGGCAGGCATGCTCTAAAATGCACTCAAATTGATGGGACATGTTTGAATTTGAATGGAAGTGGGAACAGGCCCATGGGAACACGTTATGCAAAGATTTTATATGTCTTAATGCAAGTTTTAGTAGTTCTTGTCTGTAGTTGATTGGAGAGCAATTATACTCAATGTATAATTATAACTAATATCTAGCCCCTCTCATTGCTGTTCTTTTTCTGTTTTCCTGAGGTTTTCCTGTAATGTCCTATGGTGCTGAACTGTGGGCTCTGATACCCCAGAGAAGCTGCAGAATGCGAATGTTTAGTTCAGTATACCCTGTACTGTCACACCAGAGTTTCTCAACTTAATCTCTTTTAAGAAATTATACTTAGCCTCCACTATCTATCCTGTCCTTTGTTTCTTATAGGTATTGTCCACAAGAAGACAAAGTAACTTTGGAGCCATCGTGTCCCTTAGAGCTAGTGTAAAACTGAGCAGTTTACAGAGTTTTCCACTAATCTGCAACTGCTAGGACACCAAGATTAGGGAAAGGCATCTGCTGTGTTTCTTTTATCTTATGAAATTCAAATAAGATGGAATAAGGATGGTAGTAGAAGAAAATCCTGAAAATGGGTTGTATTATACAGAGTTATTTTCTCTCTGTTTTTTTCTATCACAGGGCAGATTAAGAGAAGAGACATCATATTACTCCTCAGAAGTAGCTCATTATAACATGATGAATGAATGAGTGAATGAAAGAGTGAATATGAAACAGCAACCTTAATGGAAGCATAATCGCAAAGGTGAAATGAAGTTTTGTGTTATAAACTATTATGTTTATGAAGTTTTTTCTGACTGAACATTTAGGCTCCATAACATCTTGCCTCTAAAATCTCCAGGCCTCAAATTACACAGATTTTTTTTGAGAATATAGAGAGAATTTTTGTGGGAAACTTCTTTAAATGATTATTTCTTTCGCTGTGTGAACTGAGGTGTTTTTTTAACTTTTTTTTTTTTTTCATAAGAGTGGTCCAGATAATACAGCTGGATATTTATGTTAAGTAATTTGGACTAAGGACAGGTATATATTACAATATTCATAATGTTGTGAAAAATACAGCTTGTAAAATGGACTGATTTATTATTTTTGTAGGGTATGTGGATCTGATACAGACTTTTGACAAGCCGTTGACATAGTGCTTTTAATTAGAATTTGTGGTATACAATATCAAGAAAGCAAGTGTTAAGTAACTCTAAATATAGGTGACAGTGTTTTCTGTGGATTTGATTCTATTTGTTTGGCATCCAGTCAGATTCTATTTAAAATTTTTCATTATCAAAACTTTTAATTAACTATTTAGGTAATCGTGGTGTTAAATATAGCAGCATGAGATTTTTTTTTTCTAAAAAATGTAGATTCTGTCAATTTCATATATAACATGTTGAATGACTGAAATATATTTTTGTTAATATCTGTATATCTCAATTTTATATAAACATATAGTAGAAACATATAGTAGAAGCTATCCCCCCATGTTTTTACATCAAATGTATTTAATGTTTGAAACATCCTGAATTCTACATAGTAAAAGACTTAAGATGGGAAGAAGACCAATAATATGTGCATAAGTCATAGAAATTTAATTAGCACACAGCAGAAATGTCAGAAGGGAGGTGGTTAACCTCCCATTCAAGAGAATTTACCTGGGCCTTCTTAGGGATTTCTCCAGGTGTAGGACCATGCTCCTGAAGAGCAGAAGCCACATTTTACCTGAAAATAGAAATGAGTGTCAATGAATAAGTAACCAGGGTACTGCTTGATTTCAGTGGAAGGGAAAGGGTAGCTTTGGGCACAAGTTAACTTGGGAACTGCTGTGAGATATTTTGCCAGAATGCAAGATAGTGATTTAAGAGAAAAAGTTATCAAGAGGATCTACAAGTAGACTATATAGGAGCTGATTTGAGGATAATTCAAGAGAGTCAAGTAGAAAGTCTTGGTGATTTATCCTTCTTACTTCCTAAGGTTCTCCTTAGGTGAAAACCTTATATGATGGGATAGGTGTATTTCTATATTATGCCCATGGTCAAGAAGATTTTAAATTTCTTAAATGATGAATTCTGTGCAATTGATAGAATTGATGGACTGTAATTTCAGTGGGATACTGGTAGTTATTCTCCTTCAGGAGTCAAAGGAAAACTGGTCATGTTTAAGTCAGTTTTATAGCACAGTTACGTTGGTTATGTCTGCACTGGTGAAGCTAAGAGTATGTTTAAACATGATATAGAATGCTCTGATAATTTCCCTCATCTGGACAACCAGAGGCAGGGATCATAGCACACACCATGACAAACACCTTGTTTGGTATGGATTGACATCACTGCTACTTCAGTTATTAGGGATTCAAAAGCACTGAGAGCTGATAGACCACATGGAAAACACAGACAGATAATCAGAGTAGGAAAAAAAGTAAAGCAAGGGCATAAATGAAAACAGGGAAGGTAAGGTGGTCTCTTGGAGTGTCAGTACCATGTTTGCTCACCTAATCATACACATTCATAGGCATATTCAATTTATAAAAAAGTTTCATGAGAAGTTTTCACTTGTTTAATAATAATCTAATATAGTTTTTCTTCTATGTTATGGAGTAAACAGTCTGAGAACAAGACAAAATGTAGGCAAAAAACCCTCTACCTCCATGCCCATCTGGGCTTTTGGCACATGCAAATCTGATGGTGTTTTGTTGTCGTGTTTCGTTTGGGTTTGGGGTTTTTTTGTGGTGGTGGTGGCTTTTTTCTTTGATTTTAGTGGTAGGAAAGATAGTTTGTAAATAAGGTTGTAGAAGAGAACAGAGCAGTATTTTATGTGGTTCTGTGCTAGGAAAAAGCAATATTCAAGGGAAATAGATCATGAGGAAGTTATAAGTGCAGATCATGTAGAAGTCAATATTTCCTCCAGCATAAGGAACTACAACACTGTCTTAGATATTCTAAAACTGAAAAGCTTGGCCATGTTATGCTAAGTAAAAAAAAACAACACACCATACTTTTGCAATTAAAATGAGGAAAGTGACAGTTTAATAATGAATGAAGGTAAAAAGAAATAAAGAATTATTGTTGTACAAAGTTCTTAGGTTGGGTCTGTTTTTTTTTTTTATTTTATCTTAAATTGGAAGGAGGGGAAAAATAGGGAGGAGGAAGGTGTTACTGATGGCATAAATCCAACTGAAAGAAACAAATGGTATTCTGTTTTGGTTTGTTGTTAGATTTTGGGGGTTTGTTGTTGTTGCTGTGTTTTTTATGTAAAAGTGAATTGCATTTGCACTCCTAAAAATTCAAACTGTAGTGGAAAAATTAAAATACTGTATACTGCTACTAAGGGAGGCAGACTGTTGTATTGTAAAAACAGTCAGCTCAGTCCTTTGACCAGACTATACTTACTGAAAGCACTGTTATACATCATCACTTTTAACACATAAAATAATTTCAGAATTTCAAATTCCTGGATAAATATGAGACGTTATTAAATCTTCTCTCCTTTTTGCTCTCTCTCAGGTTTTTGGAAATAATTTGCAAGCAATTGGATCCTGTAGTCTCTTGCCCTTTTGGGAACTGGCTTTGTTAAGCAGTAAAATTGACATTGCTGTAATTCTTAGCCTGTGGACAAAGATGACCTTACGTAAACTTATAAATGTCAAACTGGCAAAAATAGAGACAGCCCTGTGGGACAGTTTGAGTCAAATATTTATGTTATTTTAGAGATTCAAACTAAACCTGCCATCCAAAAAAAAAAGGTACAGTCAAAAAGAAGAGGGTCGTCTATTAATCATAATACTGTGTAAAGATAATGTGATGTTATGTTTCAAAGTAAGTTTGACATATCAGACCCAAGTTTGGGCTTAAAGAGGACAAAGGCCTCCTAATTGCCTGGGTTCAAGCACCAGATATGAAGAGATTTTGTAGATCTCTTAATAAAGATGCAAGGTGAGTGTGAAAACCAAGACAGAATTTAACTTGGCTACCACAGTTAAAGATAACAAGAAGAGTTTTTTTCAGATATCAGTAAAAAAAGGCAGGCTAGGGAAAATGTAGGCCTACTGATGAATGAGGTGGTGGAAGACACAGAGAAAGCAGAGCTGCTGAACATCTTCTTTGCTTCAGTCTTCACTGCCAAAGCTGCCCCTCATAAATCCCAGACTCTGGAGACAAGGGGGATAGTCTGGAGAGAGGAACACTTTTCCTCTGTTGAGGAGGATTGGATTAGAGACCACTTGGCCAAACTAGACATCCATAAGTCTATGGACCCTGATGGGGATGCACCCACAAGTGCTGAGAGAATTGGCACATGTTATCGCTGAGCCACTTTCCATCATTTATGAGAGGTCTTGGAGAACAGGAGAAGTGACTGAGGATTGGAGGAATGCAAATATCACACCAGTCAGCAAAAAGGGCAAGAAGAAGGACCCAGGGAACTACAGGCCAATTAATCTCACCTCTGTCCCTGGGAAAATAATGGAACGACTTGTTCTGGATGTCATCTCCAAACACGTTGAAGAACAGGAAGTTATTAGAAGCAGTCAACATGGATTTACCAAAGCTAAATCATGCTCAACCAATCTGATAGCCTTCTATGATGTTATAACTAGATGGCTGGATGAGGGGAGAGCAGCAGATATCATCTACCTTGA
>JAOXNG010000001.1:137312208-137331168 GCA_028566535.1 Scolopax minor | reverse complement strand
ATTAACTATGGGCTACATAGCCCGTATGTATGGGCTAGCCTGCTACACACATGGTCAAGGCTTTTGCTGACTATTAGGGCCATTCTTCAATTCACTGAGCTCCTTTCAATGCTAACCTGAAAAAATCTGAAGCTTTGTAAGCAGAAGTAGCACCTGAAGCACAGCTGTGGTGGAAGAAAATAAATTGTGAATAAGAGTCAGAGTGGAAATAAGACTATGGTATTTGGCCAGGTATCTAGTCCTCTGTACTTGAAATACCTATGATCTTTCACAGAATCACAGAATCACAGAATCGTAGTGGTTGGAAGGGATCTCAGAGATCATCGGGTCCAACCAACAAAAAAACCCAAAAACAAACAAACAAAAAAAAAAACCCACCAGCTAAACACACAACCAAAAATGAGGTTAAATAGGAAAATGTGACTAATTGGAACACATTCAGTCCCTGGGAAATGCATATTTGTCACTCATAACATGAAATTTATGACTTGACACCAGTAATGTTCCCTTTTTTCTCTGTGTATCAGTCACAGATGTTTGGAGCATCTCCCTGAACTTCCCCATTCTGAAAATCTCAAGACAATACTTCCGAACTCCATCGAGCCCATTTGTATAAAATCCCTGTTATCCATTTGATATCACATCATTACAACAGTTTCACACAAACTTAAGCATAATGATCTGTTTAACCATTGCCTCTGGCTTTGGGAACATTGCCTTTTGGATCATTGAAGGACGAGAGGATTTTTGACAGCATATGTTGTCCATGAGTGCTCTACCTAAACCCTCATCAGTCCCACTACATTTTGCTGAGTATGATAATATGCTGATGGGGACTCACTCCCTATGCTACAAGGTAAGGTTCCTCATAGCTGGCCATTTCCTCAGTGACCAGCTCTTCCACGACTTCTCTGTGGAGCACATGCTGAAGTGCTGCAGTTTCCAAGGCAAACTCCTGAATAAAGCTGTAAGAAGCAGCCATACATATTCCAATTAGTTATGGCCATCCTAACCCTTGTAGTATCATAGGGCTGCAGCTTCTGCTTCTCATTAAGAGTTTTCTACTCTTGCATTTGTAGTTGCCTGTACTGCTGGAGACAAAAATGAAGGAGCAACCCACAGGGCTGTGAGCAGCTGTGTTGTGTTTGCACATTGGTCTGCACCAACAAAAGCAAGCTAAGAGGAATCATCAGATCCTGGTTGTCCCCTTTGCTCATCCTGCCTGATCTTTTTCTGACCATGAGGAACTCTTTATTCAAAGCTTTCTCCTCCCTGGAATCTTCTCCTTCCCAGAGAGCTCTTTTTGTTTCTAGAGGTCTCTTACAACATGCAGGCTGGCAACTAAGGGCCAAACTAACTACAGTAGCCAAACAGAGCTTTAAGGTAGTGAGTAAGGTAGTGTACAGTAATTGTGATCTGCCCATGTTTTGGTACCTGGTGTGAATTTACTGTGGAGGTGGGGAATCAAATACACTGCATTTGCTCATAGAGGAGAGGGAAGAGAAGCATCTTCACCCAGCTGAGTCGCATACAGTCTGTGTGTGACAATGGTGAGGGCAGAACTGAAATATCTCCAGCATCCTTTGTGCTTCCTAAAGAAATTTAGCAGAGATCCCCCGTTTCCAGACCCCAAATCCTTGACGTGTAAGAACTCTGGTTAGCTACATGACAACAAAGTTGCTTGACTGTTCTCCTTACTCTAAGACCAGCTTTCAAGGGTATTTTTTTCTCTTTGTGAATCCAATAGACCTTTTGGAGCAATTTTAAACTACCTAGTTGTGTGATGGAGGGGGTTCGTTACAGACCCCCAGCCTCACAATGGCTCGTTACCTTCTCATAGTGAGGGAAAAGGGTGAAAGAGGAGAGCAACTATTAAATAGCTTCAAGGTTAAAAGTGGAATTGGTTGCTTTTGATGTGGCATAAACCCAAGTGCAGGTAACAGGTTTTCTGGGAAGAGAGGTGGGGAAATCAAGGAGCACTGATTATTTGTAGTGCCTACTGAGTCAGAAGAAACCGTAACACGGGAATCACGCCCTGCTGTGCAGGTGTGAAATCAAGAGATCGCATACATCCAGAAGTCCATTGAATGCATCAGATGCTGCTGTGATTGACCTTATTTTGTGTACATTAGGTTTTTAACCTTGTACAGTAGGTAATGCGTTATGGGCAGTACATAGTCCTGATATCTAGTGTGTAGTCTATTTGCTCTTTGCCCCACCAGATTGATTCAAAAATTTGCCAGCACCTCTGATCCAAAAGTGGCCAATCTTTCTGTCCAAGTCCCAAAAATCCATGCCCACTCCTGCTTCCATGTGTTCCTTGCAATGTTGTTTCACATCAGAAATTTCCCTCTTCCCAGATCAGAAAGGAAGTGGCAATTAATTCTCCCGTTAAATCAAACAAAGAAAAAAGAAGATGCAGGGGAAACGTACTTCCATTTTTATCTTAGCATATTTTTTTTAAAAATTTATCCTTTCCAACCAACAGTGTCAGTAATCAAAAAGGAAAAAAAAAAAACAAGCAATGATTTAAAATGTGGCTATTTCCCTGTCATCTACTATTTATTAAATATTGTTAACTACTTCTGCAATTCAAGAGACAGCCTGAGTGGTGATGCAGAGGAATTTCCAGCTTGCTCAGTGTGTCTGTTCTGAGATCCATCTGATCACAGCCAGGATTCCCGGCTGTGTCCCCTCCCGGCTTCTTATGCACCCCCAGCCCACTCGCTGGTGGGGTGATGTGAGGGGCAGAAGGGGCCTTGAATCTGTGTAAACGGGAACTAAAACATCCCCATGTTATCAACACTGTTTCCAGCACAAATCTGAAACGTAGCGCCATACCAGCTATCGTGAAAAAAATTACTCTACCCCAGTCAAAATTAGCACACTTTGATAGGACCTGAATTTCCCACTTTGCATAATGCCTGGTAACCATTGCCCCGGTGAAGGAGATAAACTTGCCTTTATATAGGATGTTAAAAATGACCATGATTTCTGCCATCTTGCCCTGTGGAAACAGCCATAAACCACTGGAATTCAAAATCAAATGTCAAAATACTCAGAAAGAGCAGAAGCATTCCTGTGAGAAGTGCAGGAATAGCAGCAGCAGAATCACCACCCCCATGTTGTGTCTTCTAACCTGAATCTGTTCCCCCAATTGTCCTGTTTCTCACATAGAAAGGATTACCAGCAAAGGCATAGAGGCAAAAATCTCTGTGTCACTATGAAAATTTAGTGTTTATCATTGCTTTCCCTACAGTACAGGTTGCTGGTTCCTTAGCGAATAAAACTTCCTACAACAGAAACAAAAAATAGTTAGGTTTTGCACTTTCTCTTGATATTGCACCTGAAGGGTGCCCTATCAATTAATAGGTTTGTGTGAACGCTCTCATCTTTTTAGAGTAGAAAAAAGCCATTCCACGTTGCTGTGCTGGGTGCCCACCTACAGCACAGTTTCCATCTTGTCCCACTTCTACTTCCACCACTGTCTGCATCTTTCTCCCTCTAGCCTCATCATGCTCTACTCTGTCATTGAAGCAGAAACACATTAAAGTGCTTCTTTCTGGCCCCTGAATGCTTCAGTCACTTCTCCTTTCACCTTTCTCAGTTCCTTGCACTGGCAATGCTCCTCCTACTGGTTCTTTGATGGATCATGCATCGCAGTGTATACAGTAGAGCAGGATAAAGCTGTACCTCCTTTGCAGTGGGTGTTGTAGGTGTTTATACTTCCAGGAAGCAGGTGCAGAGTTCTGCCCCTCTTTCAGCTGCTTTTCTGTAGTTGCTTAACGGAGCTATAAATGGCTACAGCTGAGCTCAAAGCAGAGGTGGGCCCTGTGCCTGTAATTATTAATAGCTATTCTTATTTTTGAATCAAAAATTGTAGAAACCTTGTGCAAAAAATTATTTTGAGGAGAAAAAAAAAAAAGGCAGAAAGACTTTCTAGGCTTGCCTCTGCCTGCCTCTCCATATGATTGGCAGGATAGGTATTGCCTTGTTTGAAACGAATCTCCTTCAATTCACAGAAAATATTGACAAGTAAGTTATTTTACCATCCATATTATTTTACCATAACTTCACCGCTTCTCTTAGCTAAGCATGTCATGGTAGTGCATCACCTGCTTGTGAAAGCTGAGCTTCACAAGGTAGAATAAACCCTCCCAGGTCAGAAGAGCAAGGCACTGTGGAGAGCCCTGCACCTCAGCAGGGTGACTGAAAGAGGTGGGAAGACATGGTCCCTGGGCTCATCCCTTGGGAAGGGCAAAAAAGCAATAAATTCTCTTCATTTCTATGTCTGTGGGAGTAGACAAGAGGAGGGAGAATCAAATATAGATAAGGGGCAAGGGATGAAGAACTACTACTCTAATTATTATTTTTTATAAGGAATATAGAAGTTGGAAGTTTAAATCAGTAAAGACTTCAGACCGCGTAGGCCATGCAAGACCCTGCTGTATACTCTGTAAAATGTAACAAGACAGACAAACTTCACAGGATGATTCAGGCTGTTGTTAAAGAAATGTGGTACCACAGGAATTAAGACAAATTGGAAGCTTTCTACAAGTTTGTTCCCAAAACATCATCACACTTCTGGTTAACATTGGATTTAAACGTCTAGCAGACTCCTTTCATCCCAGCAGCTCACAGCAGGCTAGGTTTCATCTTGCAAATGCCATCATCACAACTGGCAGCCTTGCTGACCGCCTTAGCAGAGGCCAAGGACTCGTCGATGTTGTGTTAATTTAAATGGAATAAATTGGCCTAAAGGGTCAAAGGCATTAGCACGACCCTGTCACTGTACACTTAAACAAAGCTCAGGGTTTTGCACGCAGACTTCAGCTGAGTCTCATGGCAAAAAGCACCATTAAAAATGTTTTAACTTTCATTAAAGATTCAGAAAAATGAAGAAAAAAATTGAAGTCACTGAAATGTGGAGTATTAACACTTTTACTCAGCCTTACTTTAACCCTTTACTTATAGAACCTGCTTTATTTAAAGGAGCAGGAAGCAAATAGTTAGTCTTTAGTAGGATGAAAGTGTAGTTTTGGGGGAAAAAAACAAGTTTGTTGAGATGGTCTAGACTGTTGCCATTGAAGTCCAACCCCAGCTTCCTGAGGTTACACAACCAATGGAGCTTCTGCCACAAATAGTGAATCTTCCATGCACTTCTCCAGTCCCCTCTGTATGAGGACAGAGACAGCCTGAGTCTCACCACAACCCAGTAAGCTTGCAACTCTTTTCTGTGCTATATAGTACATGACTATTAACATCTTCTCTGGTTACAGAGCATTCTAAAACTCTAAAACTAAAACTCTATAACAGTACTGCAAAGGATTCACTTGACAGGTACTCAAAAACTGAAGGCAAAGGGGAAATGGAAAGAAATTAAGATTAAAAAGAGAAGACACATGGTGGGAATGTGGGGGATTCCAGGGGGTCTAGCAATGCTCCTCTCCGTTGTGTATCCTGCCTGAGCAGGCTTTTGGGTTTGGAACAGCTGAGGTCCAGTAGAAGCTCAGAGCACCAATAGTGGTGTAGTTTTAATGGCAGAAATGGTGTCCTTCAGGGTGATACTGCTTCCTGACAGAGTTGGTCATCAGGAGAGCTGCTGGCTTAATAAGTCATCCCAAGTAGTACTTTGTTCACAAAGTAACCACTTTTTCTTCTGTTTGACTCTATTCCTCAGGTAGGACCTAATGCCATGCTCGAGTTTTGTCAGTGCTCTTGGCTGGACTGGTTTTGTGTGTCTCTAAAGCTCCCCGTCTTCACTACATGTACATACAAACAAGTCTAATCTGGACTTTGTTCACCTTAAATAGTTAATACACCACTGGAAGAAGTGAAGACACAAGCTGGGCAATCATGTGCCTTATGGATCTGGCTGAGGAAAAATCATAGACTTGTTTCATAGTGTGAAACAAGCATGTCATGCTATTTTGGAGATTTACAGAATTTAATTCACCAAACCATCTACTGTGATGATGCCTCAATCATCTGAGCCTGAGCCCTGGTTTTGGTGAGTGTCATACAGAAGCAGATCACAAGTCTAGCTTGCAGATATTTGATAACACAACAATAATAATAACTTACAGTTTCCATTGGGAAACCTGCTTCCCTTAACATTTGGTTACTTAAAAAAAATTAAGTAGTGTAAGACCTGCAGCGTGGTGGCTGTGTGTCCACTGAAGAACCTGCAACAAAAGCTCAGTCAATAATAATCTTCTCCCAAGTCACAGGTGATAAGACAAGAGGAAATGGCCTCAAGTTGTGCCAGGGAAGGTTCAGGTTGGATATTAGGAAAGATTTCTTCACTGAAGTTATCTTCACTGGGTTATCAAGCATTGGAATGGGCTGCCCAGGGAAGTAGTTGAGGCACCATCCATAGAGGTATTTGAAAGATGAGTTGACAAGGTGTTCAGCAATATGGTTTAGTGGGGATTTTTTCTGTTTGCTTTTTGTTTGTTTGGGTTTTTTTTTGTCAGGTTGGTGGTTGGACTAGATGGTCCTAAATGTCCTTTCCAACCTAGGCAATCCTGTGCTTCTGTAATACATTGTTTAGACAGATTAGTTTAGTTACCTAACAGTAAAAAAGGAGTATTTGAAAGAAAGGAAATACAGCTGCCCATGAATGGCTTCCAAAGTCACTTGATGGATAGTAAGTTCCCTTACAGTGTACCATGCAACTCTTGCATGCTGTCAGCCACAGCTAGATATCAATATGGTGCCAAAATAAGGGCATCTGTAGAGCTGCTTGAACAGAAAGATCATGGTCTGGAAAAAAAGCATGCAAGGCAAAGGACAGAAATAGACAATAAAAACCTTCTCTCAGCGGTAAGGGCAGATATAAAATATTGTGCTTAGGTCTGTACACCTATCTTTGTAGCCACATTCCCTGCCTGATCCACCCCCAATTATTGTGCCATTCTCTACTGCTACAGGGGCTCAAGAAGTAGCAAAGGGAGGGGGAGGGGTGGAAGAAGTTTGTCCAGAACTGCAAGGGTTAAAGCCTTTAAAACTCAAGGAGCCTTTTCCTGCTCTGCTGGGTTCACAGGGACAGGACCTATTTTAAATGTAAAGTTAATTCCACATTACCAAATAAATTAAAGAAGTTTACTTGAACTTAGAAAGGAGGAAATATAACCTGACTCTAGCTCCGCATGCAATCGGCACTCTTTCCCACGCAAAGGCAGCAGGAGCTCTCCCCAGTGCATTAATAAGTGTTCCCCTGGAAGGCATTGTTCTGGAGGAGGGGGAGAGGGAGGCTGTTTCTCAAAGTAGGAATGGTAGAAATGCAGCAATGCAAACAAATACTGGTAAGTAAACAACGTATGTACTTGAGCTTTGCAGTGGATTTAAACTATAAAATTGCAAAGAAAACAGTCTGCACGCTTCTGGGCCTTCACCCGCCACCTGGTAGATCTCAGGAGAGGGCAGTGAAGCATCTCCTGGAGTTCTGGGACAGGGCCAGACTTCAAGATGCTGGAGCTAGTTCTCTCTTTCTGGCCGTCCTTGTGTCCTTTCAGAGATCAGGAGGTCAGGAGAGCAGAGCCAGGGTTCAGCTACCAAGCCAAGCATTCAGAGGAGCCCAAGTGCCTCAGACACAGTGGAATGTGTTCGTTCCCTGATTCCAACCTGCAGTTGGTCTGTGTCAGGATCAGAGTGGGCACTGCACAGCCGAGATGGGAAAATGAAGCCTCAATATTTGGAGACCCTCACAACCCAGATGCACTTTTCCACTATGCCAAATTACTTTTGTGTGTTAGCTAGGCAAACTCAGTGCTAAGTCTCTTTCGATGTTCTCTTTCATTATGGGACTACACAATATCTGGGGTAAGGGTACGTGTCAGGGAAATGGTTCCTGAAGGGGCACACACACTTCAGAGGAATATACTTGAGGAAAGCCTGGAAATGCTGCTCATAGGGAAAGAAAACATAAAATTGTGAGCTCAGACCAGCAAACATTGCCTCTGTTAATTGCACTGAGGCAATGACTGTGAATAAGATTTACATTAGTTAAGCTTGCCTGATCTGTAGCCTTGGGAAAGGCTCCACAAAACAGCAACTGTAGTTGGTGACATTTCACTACATGTTGGCAGACAATAATAACAATAATTTTGTTTGTGATAGGAATTGCCCAAAGGGACAAAAAGGAATATCTGGATATCAAACTGAAGAAGAAAGAAGGGAAAAATTCCTGTATATTTTGTCACTGTGATGGTATATCTGATGCAATTAATGCCATAAAACCATGCGACTTCTTTCCTTTCCTAGAAAATACAGAGTTTTGAGCTATCCTAAGAAAATCACTACATATGAAAGGGAGTAGCAGTTCTGGGGAACAATCCCAATTTCTGAAAGTAAAAATATATCTGTAACAAATTAAAGAATTCACTGATATCAGAGCATTTTAAATGTGTTTAATAAATTGGATACCATGACGATTATATCTAGGTAACGCTCACACACTACAGGTGAAGTCCCTGCAGGAACAGGGCACACAGCAACCAAGAGGCTGAAAGAAGAACATCTTTAGGGTGACACACAGGTCTCAGTAAGAAAAACTGAAATAAAGTTTTATCTTTTAAATTCCACATTTTCTGCATGAAGCATTTCTGTTTATAAAGGGTTCAGAAATGAAAACACATCTTCCCTAAACCCTTCCTTTTAACAGAGTGGCAGGACTTCTTCTGGCCTTCAGGAAGGAGGAGCTGATCTCTCTCTCCTACTACTGCTTCCCAGCACCTATTAAAGATCATCTGAGCACTAGGAATTAGAAGTTTAAGGTTCAAGTCTCTTCTTGAATAAAAGAGATTTCTTTTAGGTGTTTGGGATGACTTCAAAGGTGGCTAGACGCTAAAATAGGAAATAAATCACTAAAAATGTTTAAAAAGGGTTGAATTTAAGCGGGGAGGGGCCTCAGAGAGTTGGAATTTGACCCTTAGCCCCTTGGGCCTTTAAAGCCCCCTGCTTAGGCATATAGGGTTTCCCTGACATAAACCTAGCGTAACACAGTAGTGCATTAGGCTTTTGGTATTTTGATATTTACCAGGTGTGTCTGGATAATGGGCAATTTAACTTTTCCAGCAAACCAGCTCTACTGGCCTGATTTCACTTTTTTCAGCAGCAGTTATTGATTGTGATATTTGGCTAATATTACATTTGACCCTCTAAAGATGTATGTGTGATTATGTTCCATTGACTTCAGTGGGATTAGCTGGAGTGAATGGAGTGGGTAGGTTCAGACTTATTTTATATAAACTCTAAGAGTTGCATCTAAAGGGCACCATGTCAAACTCACATCTGGTGCAATTCTGGTGGTATTCTACAGGGAAGAACATGGATATTTATAGATGTGAGGTAGGGGCACCCTTGATTATGCTATTAACAGATGGTATTTAGGAAAAAATTAGACGGAGAAAAACACCATTAACCAAAGGTGAACTTTATTAAGTTTTTTATTGCTTAAGATAGAGCTTTGGCTGATGTTACTGTAAGGATATTTCTATACCAAATATTTATGAGAAGGTCTCTTTTCAGATATCTATTTGAGGTAGAAAAATCCATTTTTATTAAATAACTTCCTGAGGATTAATGTTTCCAAAACCACATGCCCTTAAATATATCACTAATATTTTTTCATGAGTTTTTTTATAAGATATAGAATTATGCGGGTTTTGTCAAAAAATGAGAAACAAATGGTAACAATAACTTATATATCTTAATTGTACTGGTGGTATGAGAACTACACTAACCAGTTCAATATAATACTATAGAAAACACCTAAAAGACAATGTTCATTCTATGCAGTTATTGACACAATATGTGTGGTGTAACATAATACATTTATTAATATAATCCATTCAAGACAGCAGCTAGCCAGAAATTTTACCCATTTGCAATATAATGTTTGCTCTATGTAAAACTAAACTTAGACTAGAAGAAACTGGAGTAATTTTCTGGGCTGTGTTTAATAGTGGTATAAGTTATTTTTGTTGACAGAGTGCCCAGAATCTGCTGTTAAAATCAAGTAACCATTTTAACAGGTGCTGTAAAATGTTCATTTGCAGTAACTTCTGTTCAGAATACCTTATCAACTGAGTTGACCTGACAGGCTAAGAGGAGGGCTGAGAATGACACAAGTAGTTACTGTGACAAAACCATGGTTGAAAAAAGAGGAATGACTTCATGAGTCCGATCAAGAACATCTTCGTAGATTATTTCACATGCACATTTTAAAATATTTTTGTTCATTTTGATAAATAAGAGACCTGGCTTTTCACACTTCTGTGAAGTAATTTTTATTTGTGATATCTGGTATTGATGTTGTTGTCCTCAGATAACACGGGTGTGAATAACAACTGTAAATTCAGGATGTCTGCATTTACATTACATGCAATTGCAAGCAGGGATGTTCCATGCGAAAAATATTCTTCTTGTTGTGGACAGATTAGACTAGGAGTCACTTCACCTTTACTTTACCTAGAATATTTGATCTGTCAAGTAATTTATCATGTTCCTGAAAGAATCTTAGCTATAGTAAAAGTCAGGTATTCACAAAAGTTGGAACTTTGAGAGGAACTTTGTACAAAGTTCAGTACCAAAAAACATAGGCATTTTATACTTGTTTGAGCTTTGTACTTTTTATTTCTGGGCTAGAACCTTGTTCAGATTCTGCCTAGCACTTGTGACTTTTGTTAAGCTGAGTTTATTTGTGTCCACCAAAGTTTGAATGAGGTCAAGAAGATAGATTGGGAATTAATAGTTTTTTCTTTCATCTTTTCAGCTCAGACAAGGAGTGTTGTGATTTCTTGTACATCTGTGCTGTGATTTCCCTTATTAATTCCTGCTTTTGTGTGTGTGTGTGTGTGTGCATTTCAAGTCCCCAATGCAAGTTTTTTCCTTCTGTATGGCAGCTGTTAGGTGTGAAAGCTGCTTGCTGTGTGTCCTGAATCTTCCTATCCAGTCCTACTGATTATACTTCATTTGAATTATCAGTAAAAATTATTACATACTAATTCTGCTTTTTAAGGCTGCAATGATTTGAAAGCTCTTATACCCATCTATATGTTTGCTATATAGTTTCTATTTCATTTTACATATTTATCAAAATGTGAATCTAGTATTGCCCACAATGGTTTTCTTGTGCTTTCCTTGGTGACAAATAGTCCAAAGTTGAATTTAACAGTCATCTGTTGACCTGTCTTAAATAAGTCTATCTGAATTAAAATTATCTTTGAAGAGAGAATTTGCAAAGAGAGGAGCATTTGGAGGTGTTGAAGAGAGTGTGTTTAAATTACAGGACAGACTGAAGTATCACTTGTGCTGAGAATGTCCAAGAATATCCCTAATAATCCCAATGCAGTGATCATGCCTGAATTTTTCAAAAAACTGCAAAAAATTGTGTGGTATGTATTAAGTGACAATCCAGTCCAACACAGTGGCTGAAGGAGGAGTTCCACCAACATCCAGTATTTGGCAAAAAAACAGTGCAATGTTGCACTCACTAGACCCACTTCAACGTTGCACTCACTAGACTCACTTCTTAAAAGCTATAATTTTAACAACCAAGCTAACATTGGGTGTTTTTCCTAAATAATAAGAGATGTATTTTGCTAAATATTTTGAACATGTTGATTTATAGTCTCCTCTCCAGATTGCATGAGAAATTTAGATACATGCAGTAGTACTGAGACATAAATTCTTGCTACAAACATAATGACTTATCAGGCTCTTCGTCCCAAGAGCAATTTAAAATTATGTCTGGTACAATTTACAGTCTGTGGAAAAGAGGTAGCACCAGAAAGATGAATTATTCTTGTGATCATGCTTTGTTAGTTTTGAACCAGATCAACATTTGAATCAAAGGACCTTTTTGGGTTGTAGGGTAATATAAATGTAAAAAACATATCCTGGTTTGTTATAACATCAAATGAAATAATCTGTCAAAAAATTTCCATGTCCATTTGGTAAGCAGAATTGTAAGAATGGTAAGATAAAATGCATGCATGCATGGCTCCTGTTGGATATGTATTTGTAAGTAAGTCACTTGCTTCTTTCATCTCCTTCAGTTTCTTTTAAATATCTCCTAGTCTTCATATCAGAGACCTTATCTGAGTCAGGTTTTACAATCACTATGTCAGCACTAATATTTCAAAGGTCTCAGGGCAACTTTCCTGAGACACAGCAGGTAAGATCGATACAACAAAAGCCAGTAGGAGGCATTAGAGCTTCATTTATCATTAGGTCCAAAACAAAAGGAAGCCCTTGTATAGAATATGGTTTATTAGCCAACTGTATCACCAGTGTCCATTATACTGACATAACTGTACTGGAGGCTTCTGATCTTACAACAGTTTTTAGTCCACATATCTTGAGTATCCTTCTGAGTTTGGCAACTGTTTTTGAAGTCATTCCAGGGAATGACAGTTGAGGCAGACCAGAAGCCTAAAGTGTGACTTCGGATTTTCTTCTGGTCTCCAACCTGAGAGTCCTACAGACAAAGAAAGCAAATGCACTTGCCAAGGCTAGGGCAGTCAATCTCCCTATAAATAAAACCTGATTCAGGACATAGCTATGCATCTATGTGAGTACCATTTTGAAGGTAGTTTTTTTCTTTATCTGAATTTTGAATACTATTTATCTGATAGATAATATTTATCTTTATGTGAATTTATGAATAATATTCCTCATTGAATGCCAATTGTGCTATAGTCAGAGACATCTAGATATTTCAATATTTCATATCCTTACTCCCTTTTTAAATCTAAACAGCATGATTGAGATATGTTTACATTTTTATTCCCTAGAGGTGATGTTACAATAATGGTTGTCACACTGTTGTTGATGGCAACATTATAAATTCAGGACTATAGCAACCCGTCTTTCCGCCTGACAAGCTCCCAATGATTTTGTCTTCACAACAGTAAGCCTTGTGATGAGTCATACAGCTGCAGTGAGATTTGATCACTGGCATATCGTACTTTTTGATCTGATGGGGTCCTCATTGTGTATTCACATTGATTATTTCATCCTCAGGCTGAGGCCTTATCACAAGGTTACCTGGTCTCAGAGATCTCCACTGGAATTGTGGACACTCAGGGGCTGTGTTGCAGGTCTAAACTCTGGTATAATGTAGCAGTTCTTCAGGCAGTTTAGGAAATTGAATTAATCTAGCTGCCATATCACAAATCTCCACATGAACTGATTTTCCCTTTTCTCATCTAGTTTGGTTGCTAACTGCTATATAGTGTGTCTAGAAATTTGCCCACGCACTCACTCAAAGTATTGACCGTACTTAGAACAAAGACAAATAATTCTGAGTCTGCCTTAAGGGGAAGTACAGAGGACAGTAAATTGTCATGAGACATGTAAACCATGGTCATTCTAGAATACATCTTTTTATGACTGCAGTTCCCTGAACATCAATGGCTTTGCATCCGTAGAGGGTCATTGACATCATCAATGCAGTAATGATGGAAGAGTGAACAACTCCAGCTACATCAACATCTGCCAGGAAATAGGTTTTATCTACTGCCTGTCATTTTCCATTCACATACTATACAGATAGCCAAGACCTTTATAGGATTGTTACATGGGGTATATATTCTGTATATATTTCATATTCTGAAAAATGCAGGCAATATTTTATGCTACATTTCAGTGTACTAACAGGGAGTCTGTCTTACCACATACTGTTACCTTTTAATTCCCCCTTTTTCTGTTACATTTATTTTCATATGTTTATATAAAAATATCTTTTAAAGGGAGTTTTGACATTTGTTTAAATGAGGCCAGGACTTCCAACCTGTTTCTTTTAAAATGAGGCCATACTACAGACAGGACCCATCTGCCACAACCTCTTCAGATTTTCAGGCCCGCAAGACTACAGTGCAACATGAGGAGAGAGCATAAATTGTATACCTGCCTGATCTGGAGATCTCCTTTGTCAATATATTTCAGTTTCCTGTAATATACTTACATAAAAGTCATAGCCATAAGCAATTTTCATCATGGAAACATTAGCTGAAAGATGTCTCTGGAGGTCTTCCAGTCAAACTTGACACTCAAACTAGTGGCTATTCCTAACATCTGTAAGCCTTGGCTTTGTTCAGACAAGCCTTAAAAACTTCCAAGAAGATACCACGATCTCTCTGGGCCGCCATTCCAGTGTTGCACCACCTTCCCAGTCAAGCAGGTTTTCCTAATGTTCAGGCTGAACCTATCAAGCCACAGTTTGTGACCACAGAACCTCACTGTACCATCTTGCACTACCAAAAATAAATTGGCTCCATTATTTTTGTAACTACCCTTCAAGTTTTGTAGGCTGAACCTCTGTTATTTATTGTGTCAGTCACTGTTCCTAAACTGTCGATTTGCTGAGAACACTTTTTGTGTCACCATCCAGGTAACTGATGAGGACAATGAACATGGATCCCAGTGTTGACGTATAGATTACAAGACTACTCTCCTCATCACCTGCCACCAGCCAGACATCAAGTCACCAATAACTATCCACCACATCTGCCAGTTCAGCCAGGTTTCTAGCAGTCTGTTTATCCTGTTCATGTCTCATGTGCTTACAAACTAATATACTGTGAGAGACAATGTCAAAAGCCTCATTGAAATCGTTTATTAAAGTCATCACTCTTGCCTTATCCACATCGAAAATTATTTTTCTACAGAAGGCCATTAGGTTGGTTAAACAAGACTTGCCCTTGTAAATCTGTGTTGACTGTTCCTAATTACTTTCTTGTCCTTCACATGCTTGGAAATGGATTTTCAAGAGATTTTTCCAGGGACCAAATTGAAGCTGACTGGCCTATAGCTCCCTGAGTCCTCCATCCTGCCTTTTTGGAAACAAGCATGATGTTAGCTTTTTTTCCACTTAAAAAAGACCTGCCCTGTTTGCCACTGTTTTTTACAGGTAATACTGCCACCATCACATCCACAAACTCTGCCAGATTCCTTATGTGAATCTCATTATCTCCATGGATCGCAATTGAGTTCAGCTGCTTTAAGGAGTCCCTAAACTGTTGTTCCCCCACTGCTTTCTGCACTCCCCCTTCTCAGATTGTCCCAGTAAACACAGAGGTCTGGGAAGAGGCTTTGCTTACCTGTATAAGTAGGCATTCAGTGCTTCAACATTTTCCATATTGTTCATGATTTTCCCCTCTAGCCATCAGTGAATCTGTATGTTTTCCTGAGTTTCCTTTTGTTAATAATATGATTGTAAATTCCCTTATAGAGGTGTTAAATGTTCCTCACTCATCTTGGCTCCCTATAGGCTCTGGTCTTCCTCATTTCATCCCTAAGTATCCAGGCAAGGTTTTTTAAGTCTTTTTGTTGTTGTTGTTGCCGCCTGTACCTTTTTCTACCTCTTGCATGTTTTCTTTTTGTGTTTTAGTTCAGTAAGATGCTGCCTGCTTAGCCAAGCAGAGCTTCTGCTAAAATTTCCAGCCTCCCTGCACAACAAGATGGTTACCTCCTGAGATTTTAGTAAGTTCTTGAAAAATCAGACTGCTTTTCTTACTAGGGAATAAGGATACACCACTTTGGCTGAAGATTACATGTATTGTGACTTGCCTTCATTTCCTTCAAATATTAAAAAACCTTCTATAAGTGGTAGAAAAAATATTCTGTTTAATTACTCAGTTAAACAGCTTTTCTTCTTAAAATAACAGCTGTACTATACTTCAAATACGCATATGTTATAGTACCAGAAAGGGGTACTATAATTATATACGGGAAAAGGGAGTGGGAGCAGATCATACGTACATTCATTCACTGTAGAAAATTCTTCACATCCTTATTGGCTTTGGACAAAGAAGGACTGTGTATTTAACCATTCCCTTCCCCCTTCCAGGGACCAAGGGGTTGCCCCTTGAATCTTGAACTACCTTAATCTGAAGATTGGGGCTTGAGAGATGATATATACCTTTTCTGCATTCCGAGAAAAGACCTCCCGTTCTTGCCCATGCACATAGCCTCTCCTTCCTCTTCCTCCTCCCTAGAATTAGTGGAGCATAGTACCCTGGGTTGTCTGGCTGTGTGACACTTTTCACAGTGCAGCTGACTGTTGTTTACCTGTCCCAGTGGGAAACTCGCCTTCGCACATCCTGTAGGGCCAACCTCTTCCAGCTGCTGCCTGCCTCCCTTCCCTCACCACAAAATCCCACACCCACCAAGCACCTCTAGCTCTGCAACTGTATCTTAATCTTAGCTACGCAGTGTTAGCCGTTGCTTCAATCTTTATTCTGCATTAATTTAGAACTGGAATTTGAATTCCTGAACATCCCAAAGCTGTTGATATGTCTGTTCTTTGTACCCTTTATACAGTGCTTTTGAAGATGTAGAAAGTTAAGGAGGAGATGTAAGAGTAACAAGTATTTATAAGGGGTGAGGACTACAATTCCCTGCTAAAATGATAAAGCAATCATTTTGTGCTGATGGGATAATGGCAGGATAATTAAACACCTACTTCACATGCCTGATCCCTACAGCTGTTGAGAGAGGGAGAACAGTAGCTGATCTTTATTGCTTCCTGGAACATGATGGTTTAAGCAGCACCCGTATCAGGTTAGAAAGTATGATGCAGCTGAGAAACACAGAAGGTGAAATTGCTTTCGTTTAGAGAAGGAATTACTTGAGCTGCCTGGGAGAAGCCTCTAATCTTCCATTTTGAACAACAAGAAACCATCCCATTACCAAAACCTAGAGGGCCAGCCCTGTCATTTTGGCAAAAGCTAAAAAAGCAGATGTTGCCAACATTTAATATTGCCTGAGTTGGGATAACATTTTCATATTTAAAGAATATGTACAGTATTTGAAAGCTAAGAGTTGTTAGCTGGTGTCAGCATGAAACTGGAAACATATAATGGAGACTAATGTGAACTTTATCTGATATGGTGAACAGGTTAACAGTATGAAGTGGATTTGCATATATATTAGCAGCGCTTTTCCAAACATAAATTGTAAGAAACTAGTCAGAAAAGTCATGAAGAAGATATGAAGACTGGTCAGGGAAAATGGATTAATAATGGGTAGTAAGCAGGCCCCTGAAGGATCATAATAAATGATAAAGGATCCTCCTGGCAGAATATGACAGACGAGGTTGCCTGGAGCTATTTTCTATTTAACATTTATATTAGTGATTTAGAAATTGATTTGATATGGAGTGCATCAAAATTTACAGATGACAAAAGGCGTGAGGACTTCTAAAGCTGATACTTGGAGGACATGAATGGATTACAACAGATTTTAATGAGGATGCAAAAACAAGGACGGCATGTGGAATTTAATATTGGCAAATAGAAAAGATATGCTCAGAAAGACTTAAATATCCCTTCAGTTTTGTACCTTGAAAAGTGGCATTTGAGAAAAACAGAATTCACAGGAGGGTTTCTGAGCCATTTGTAACTTATTTTAGTCTTGCTAAAGTTCCCAGCATGGTGGTAAATATTCTCTTCAACACTCTTCTGCAGGATTTCTTTAGGTGATTATTTTCATTCTTATCTCAGTCCTATGTTATTGCTTAATGTCATATGAGGAATATAATTTTAATGTGAATCATACTTTTTAAGCACTCACACCTACTATGTCCATAGAAACATACATCTAGAAAATATCATAAAAGATTATCTGTTTTAAATGCTTTCTTTTTAGAGAGTGAGGACATAGAGAGGGATAATAGAAGATTCTGTAGAAGAAAACTATTGACTTTGCTCTCACTACAATGAGGAAAAGACATTCTCATTTTAATTAATTGAAAGTAGATTTTGTAGGATATATATTAGCTCTATTTTTACAATGAAGTGTTGTTTTAGGGGGAAGTTAGACATGGCAGCTAGGTATACCAGGAAACTGCAGAGCTTGCTTGCTTTTGAATAATTATATGTACCTATATAAAACACCTAGGAAAGTTGAATAGGGTTGTTTATGTTCCCAAGACTAAATTTTATCAAAGGCAATTAATAAAATTTAACTTCTTATAACACGTGGTGCCCAAAATATAGAATTCTCCAGGACACTTGGCCATTTTGATTGTGTCTCTTAAGAAAAAATTAAGTCCTGTTACAAAGCTTATTAGTTATCAAATCCTGTCCCTGGTCAACCCTTCGTTTGAATCATCAAAAATAAAGATTGAAAGTAGGATGAGTTGAATTCCAAAATTTAGAATGTAGCATAAGAAGTGCTGTACAGGACCAGACCAAGCACCAGAATCAGAATCACGATTTAACTGGCAGTGAACCAGCAGAGCATTTTAAGAACAGGGCAGATGTGAATTTCTTCACATTTGATGGCAAATCCTTCAGTTTAAATATTTTCTCAGCCAGAAGTAATGTTTTTTAACTGGTATCTCTTCAGAGCTTGGTATAGTCTTTCTGGATGAACAGAATAGAATAGAATATTTCATTCAGAAGGAACCTGCAATGATCACCTAGTCCAACTGCCTGAACAATTGAGGGCTGACCAAAAGTTAAAGCATCCTATTAAGAGCATTGTCCAAACACATCTTAAACACTGACAGGCATGGGGCATTGACTACCTCTCTAGGAAGCCTGTTGCAGTGTTTGACCACATTCTCAGTAAATCAATGATTCCTGTTGTCCAGTCTAACCCTCCCCTGATGCAACATTGAACCAGTCCCTTGAATCCTGTCACTGGATGAAAGGGAGAAGAGCTCAGCACCTCCTTCCCCACCGCCCCTCCTCAGGAAGCTGTCAAGAGCGATGAGGTCACTCCTCAGTCTCCTTCTCTCAAAACCAGACATGGCCAAAATCCTTAGCTGCTTCTCATAGGACATTCCTTCCAGCCCTTCCACCAGCTTTCTTGCCCTCCTCTAGATGCATTCAAGGACCTTCACATCTTCCTTAAATTGTGGGGCCCAGAACTGCAAATACTTCTCAAGGTGAGCCTGCACCAAGATGCAGTTTGTTCTCTTGGCTGTCAGGGCACACTACTGACTCC
>JAOXNG010000001.1:137276203-137286235 GCA_028566535.1 Scolopax minor | reverse complement strand
CACCAAATGGATAGCGGGAGTGAAACATCTGTATTACATGTCCTACTTTCTCTTCAAGAAAATGAAAATTTGTGTAAGTTTCTGAGTTCTTTCACTTTTATAAATTTCAGAGACAGAGTAGAAATAACAGAGTGCAGCCCATCACAAGGAACATCTTGAATGATGGCTCAAAAACAAAAACAATATAATTGGCTGTTACAGGCAATTACATAATACATCTATTATGTCAGTGAAAGAGAATAGATTTTAATGGACTTCCTGCATCATTTTAAAGGCTGAAATGCACATAATTATGACTGATATTTTCATTTCAGATACACTGTTCCCATATGGTTTATACAAAAGATTGTTAACAAAATGTGTGTATCAGAGACTCTAGCTGCAGGAAGGTGGAACAAATAGGTGGCTTTTTGAGCTTGCACCATAAAAACATTCCACCCTGCCATCAAGTTGTTTGCAGTTTCTAAGACTTGATATTTGAGGTGACAATGGCTTTTTTTTATAGACTCCTGAACTGTTATAGGTTCTGCTTTAAAAATTAAGTTCACATTTAATCCTCTCTAGATGCTAAGAGAACCCCATTCTAAGTAAATTATTCCTTGTGGCAACATCAAGCTTTCATTTTTATCTTCTAATAAAATTTGAAATACCTGTCAGATTGGCATCAAACTCATTCAGAAGAGTCAACTGAATTCTCGTAATTTGGGTCCAACAAGATGAGACAAGATAATTACCCGTATTTATTTACATGATGAAAAGATGTTCCCATTTTTTCATTAAATTTCCTTTGGGATTTATGTTGGAAGGATGAAATATGCCTTGGACACAAGCAAAATGTAGCAACAGATACTAACACAATGGACCGTAGCAGCCGAGTATACTGCTTGTCATCTGTTGTTCAAGGTGTCCCCTAGGAAAAGACTCATTCTGTTGTTGCTGCTCTTTGAATGCTTGAAAACAAGTGCCACACCTCAGCAACCTCTACAAGGTCTTATTTTTCTGCAGAAATGCAGAAGCAGTATTTTGGGAAGCCAGAAGGAATCAAACATATGTAGAGAATTTCTGAACTATTTTCAATTTCTGAGGAGAACAGAAATGTGTGGGTTGGAGGGGAGAGAATTTTACTTGTTTTTATTCTTTACTTAGAAGTACCTAACGTCTTTTTTAACAATGGATGTAAAAAGGTACAATTCATATAGTACAGCTCATGTAAGAGATGTTATGTTAATGTTTTTCTAATCATAGTCACTCAGAACATTTACAGACCATACATCAGTATGCTGATTTAGAAAAATTTTTCTCAGCTGTATCCTGGACTGGAGTTTGGGAAATGTTACATGTGCATATGTGTACAATCAGGTTTCATATAAGGATTAAGTGCTTTAATGAAAACTCTTGTTCTCACTTCCTATCATGAATAATATTCCTAAGAATATCGAAACTACGTTTCTTCTAGATTAAAAGAGTGTAACTTACCATCTCTTGTCAATATTTCTAAATTAAGTGTATTAGTTCCTGATCTCTGACTGGAAGCTTGGAAAATTAAAAAAATAAAAGTAGTGAAGTTTACACATATCAGCACATCTGCTGTCTACTAAGTGCATGGACCGATCATATATACTGATTTTTCTCTCTACCATTCTTGATACCCCTCGCTATTCACCACAGTATCTAAACAGGTGTTCAGCTTCTTCACTCTCAAGTTAAGTGTCTGCAGTATAGATCAATCATCTGCTTCAGAAAGCACAACGCTGGCAAAGACAAAGGTATTCTACTGATTTGGATGAATCTTACAGTCAATGTCCCTGCATCTTGTTGCATACTCTTCAGTGCTGATGGTTATAACATCCAGATCAAATGTATTTTTCAACAGGATTTCTTTTTCCTGTATTATTTTCCCATTCAATATTTATTCTGTCCTTGCTCACTTATATCCTAAAATATAAGCACTTGCAAAGGCTACTAAAGAATGCTTAAGGCATAGATACAAGCAGAAACTTTAAAGGTTTCTACTGATCTGAGAGCTCTGATTATTCTGCATTTTTCCATTTTATGAATAATAAATGTCTCCACCTAAAAACTTTCAGGCCAGGAAAAGTCGTCATACATATAATCGAAAGTCAATTACCAATATTAATGCTAAGGACAGGAAGAGAAAAAAAATGGATAGGAGAAAAAACATAAGCAGAGTTTTCTCTGAAAAATATGTAGTAAATATCACAGTACCTCAGGTTAGGAAAGAACATAAGGGGAAAAGAAAACATTATTTGGGAAGAATGGTGGAAAAATTGCAAATTAATCCATGAGTTTTATATCATGATGTAGACCATCCTAGGAGTTAGTCATGTTGGGGCTCTTTGTGGTTAATTTGTGTAGTTATCTGAAGCCTAAGTGAATGATTAATATAAGGGAAGAGAGTGGGTCAGAGAGATTTTTAAAAGTAGAGGGAAAGGAAGCAAAAATAAGACAAGGATAAATGAAGGTATAGATGTCCAAAAGAAAGGCTGGAGAAATTGACACACAAGGTTTGTGGATTGTATTGAAATACCGACCGACAAAAAACTTATTCAGATTACTATTTTCTGATAAGGAAGTCTTGCCATAAATTAAGATCCATTTTCTTAAAAGGGAGGATAATATTCTGTATCTGTTGAAGTAACATTAACTCCAAAGGAACTAGGTCCTTTCATTGGCTCACAAATTATTTTGAATGCGATCATCATTATTCAAATGCAAATATTTAAGAAATGTATCTATATCTAGTGATTGTAATTTAGCAGATAATACTGGAGGTCATTTTAGCTGATGATGTATTTAATATTTTAGCCTAAAAGAAATCCTCTTTTGTGACATGATCAATGTATACTAGGTAATATTTCTTGCTTTCTAGAATTTTGCACTACCTGTCAAGTTATTAATTTGTTGAATAGAATCTTGCTGGATTCATATTTATTTGCTAATGTCTGCATTAGATTTAGTTTACCTGAATTAACTTCCAGAAGTGTCATCCTGCTTGGTTTATACCTCATGTGACTATTCAAAAATTCTGTTCTGTGGAAAAAAACAACACCACATAATAATGTTTTGTGAGGTGTTTTTCTCTGTCTTGGCAATTCATATATAAAAAGATGTATTTGTTGCAGTATTCTAAAAAATCAGCAATCTGAAGATCAAGTTAGATGATTTCCTTCAGCATCCTACTGCAAACTCAAAATCATGTCCACTCCACCAGCTTTTCTTTGCAAAGCCTTTCAGGTCTAGAGCCAATCAAAGTACCTTCAGGAAATAATTTTCTTTAGTGCATAAGAAGAAGTAGAGTCTAACTCATTCTTGCAAAACTGCCCCAGGGTGAATAGTGGTAAATATCACAAAACTTCTTTTAAGCATTATGTTCTAATTAATCTGAAAAAAATGTCTACAAAAATGACATACACTTAATTAAAATTTCTGAGTCACACCTACTGAAATGTTCCCACTGTTATCTACCGCTGTTAGCTCTTACTCTATGTTCTTCCCATTTTTCTCTGGGTAGGAGTAGATTGTTGTAGAGGTATTTACTAATGTAATGGTGTGGAAAGCTTGTCTATTTTGGCTAGCAAAGTAAAGATCTCCTAGTGGTATCTCTGCTGGTTGCCCTATATGCTTTTTTACCTGTATGAAGTTCATACAGAATAAGAAATACTAAGGAACTGCAGGCAAAAGAAGTGTTACTCTCTTTTGACAGGCAACCCAAGAGGTCAGTAATTACTTTGCAAATTATCTATTAATATTATCTACCTTCCACCAGAGGAAATTACATCAGTAAGGTCACTTATTATGAAATTTTATGTTTCCATGAAATTACCAAAAAAAAATGAGGATAAAAGTATCGTTAGATTTGAATAGTTTAATTTTCTGCCTTGTTCTTTATAATAGCTTCTTTCAAATGCCAAATTTTATTCTTTCACTGATTTAAAAAAGGAAACCTGGAAAGAATTAAAGGGATTTACATAAATTTAAAATATGACTAACAGGTACACTTCATAAGTTATTTAAATGCTCTCAGTGTGTGTTAAACAAAAATGTGTTGCTTTGTACTCCCAGAGAATCAGCTGCATTTGACATTTTATAAGGGCTTTGTTAGATTCCAGTCAAGCAATTCACCATTCAGATTAAATCATAGCTAATGTAAGATTATATGAACTTTTCAGAGATCCTTCACCCCTAACAAAGTTTGTAGCATTTATGTGCTTCTCAAATTTAGGTTTCTGGTTACAATTCCAGTATTTAGCTAGGATAAGTAAGGACACTATTTCCCATTGCTGCCTTTGTTTGTATGTATGTGTATTCTAATTTCTGTTTCTATGTATATTCTATGGGAATATAGAAAAGGGAAAGATCATATATGCAGCACAATCCTCATCATATGTACCATATGCAGAATTCACCAGCGGTAGCATCATAATATGGATTTATGAGCACGAGTTTGTGTTGGATGATACAAATAAATAAAATAAAGAAACAAGTACATCTTTTCTAACTTATATTGTGTATTTCTTAGGCATGCATCCTGCAAATTCCATAGATTTTTAAAGTCCATATAATTTCCGTCGTAATTGCCCAGTCTACTTTGGACTTAATCCATACCCAGTTGACAGTGGTATTACAACTTAAATGCTGTACCCAGTTATGATATCCACTGCTCAGAAAAGATGCTGTAAGAGTGAAGGTGGTCCACAGAGGAGAAACACAACTGGGAAACTTTTTTCTTAGAAAAAAGACCACATTATTTTATTTAATCACTTTAAAGAGAATATTAAGGAGTAACAGCATTCCCTGCTCTGGGAAAGGAACTTTGTTCCAATCTGCCTTTTATTTTTAATAGTGAAAGCAAAAGTGACTTCCCGACTTTTTGAAAACTCTGCAGCAGCAGTATTTCTTATCTCTATATTAAATTAAATAATATTTTTAATTTTCTTTACATTGTGAATATTGATTAATTCAAAATCCATCATCTGTGCTACAGACTGAGTGATTCCAGTGGTAACATTTACAATCTCTGTCTAGTGGTTATTTCTCTAAACCGTAGCCCATGGGAGGTCCAGATAAGTACTATTTGCATTATGAAGTGAAAATGTATCCCTTGAGATATGCACAGAATCATTAAAATGTCTGAGAAATCTCTTCTGGAACTGGCTATCATATTCCTCCTGCCACTTCCTCTGGACACTGTATATCAAAGCTGATGGTCTGAAAAAAGCATATACTTATGGTTTTCATATGCTTCAGGCACACTGAGCCTGACTAGCACTTTTAGAATTTCTACATGCATTTGTGAAAGATACATTAATCTTAAATGCCTACCTACGGTACAGTGCATGTACACACATACAGATAGCAAGATGCAAGTAAGAATCACATGAATTCTTAGTAAGAACAAAACTGTTCCTTATTACACTAAGGTATTCCTTTATCATATTCAATCAATCTGTACAAACCATGCTCTGAACTCAAACCTTCTTCACCAAGACCTGCTTTAATTCTGTGAACTGCAGAGAATCTAATAGCAGCTTCTTTTAATCAACAGAGTAATTTCATCTGGAATAAGGAAAAGCTATGGTTAAAGGATTTTCCGACTTTCTTTGGTAAGTAGAATGTATTCTTTGGATCTAAAGAATTGATTAAATGCCCATCACCATTTATAGTACTTGTTTAGATGGACTTTCAATCAATACAGCAATGTCCCTTTCACCTGTACTGTCACAAAAACATGGCATTTGCTTCTAAATGTAACCCTGAACAATGAACTAACTGAGCAGGGGAAATAGAAAGGCTTCTGTAAGGGTAATTTGGGATTGAAAACTCATGAAGAAAGAGACAAACAGACTCTAGGTACAGTACAGTTCATGCCTGGTCTAGCGTCATGTAAACTTACCATGTCAGAATTGCCAGTCAGTTACCAAACAGGGGGGACAATAATGCAGGGAAAATATTCTGTGAAACGCTTTCATTCGTAGCACCTCAACCCATTTGTGTCCTACAAGAGAGAAGACTTGGACCAGGGCTGGTGTGGAACAGCTCCTTCCATCCTATGCTCTGTCAAAGTAGAGAACTCATCTGGCTTGTACTGAGCCTCTCTGAGATGGAACTTAACTGCTGTCTGCCATTTAGGATCATTTTCTAAGGCTGCTCAACATATGTGTCTTCTCCTTTGCCTTTGCCTTTCTCCCCATCTCCCTACATGTGTGTATAACATTGCTCAGCATTTTAAATGCTCTCCAGGCAGAGGGGGTTGTGGTTTTTTGCCTGGGATCTGAGAAAGGATGTTTGAAAATACAGAGGAAACATGTCTGAAAATAAAATTCAACCCAACACCTGTGTGACACAGTGAAAGGAAGTGTCTGGGGAGTCAGCTTTTAGCTCATGATGTCAGCTACAGATTTGCAGCTGGAACTGCTGCTAGTAGCTTGATTTTTTTCTGTGAAATGGCAGGAGCTTATATATTCTTCTAAATGAAACAGAAGACTATCAGTAACATGCCACTCCACTGTCTTTTTTTCTGCGGTAGCCTGCAATATCCCCAATTTTAGTCAAATGAGTTCTAAGAATGTATCAATACAGAGGCATCTCAGCTATCCACTATACACTCTATACACTGTTGAATGATTTTGTTAAGACTTTATTTTCAGCACTTGAATAGGATGGTATTCTCCAGAAGAGCAAGAGCTTCTAGGATGCCTGCCTTCTAAACATTTTCGTGCTCAGGACAGGTAACTCCCTTCCTGTAGAATTTATTTATACACACCATCTCTTAGCGAATGTTAGCTTTGCTTACCATCAGTTCTAGCAACAAAGAGAACAAAACTACTGCCCTGGTTTGAGCAACACAGGACTCGTTTATCTTCTAATGCCTGGGAAAACTGCACTTTTCCAGAAGACTCTAGTGCCTGAATTTGTGAAAATATTTACTTTATAGACGCCTATGGTATGTGGGTTTCAAGGTCTCAGTGTTTTCAAGTTAGCCAGGTTCAGGGATTACAAGAAGAGAGACCTGGGCACTTAACCCAGATTGGCCAACAGGATTATTTCATACCATGAACATCACATGAATTAAGAAATTTGTCGAGGAGATCTCTCTCTCCTCTGATGTCTGTCATCCTGAGAACTTCTTGCCCTGGTGCTGGACTTTCCTCCCAAAGCCATAGTGCTCACAGTTTCTGACATTTACTGTCTAGTGAGGGAATGCACAGCTTTCTACTGATAGAATTGGCTGAGTATAATCCTTGCATATTTTATATTGGTATCGGGATCAATTGGTTCTTTAGTGTTATTAGTGTTAATTATCTAGTCTTATTCTATTAAATCTGTTTAAACTTCAAGCCTCGGGTTTCCTTGTTTTTCCTAATTCCCTTTCCAGGGTGGAGAAGGGTCATGGGGTGACAGAATAATTGCCTGAATGACAGTAAATTGCTGTGGGTTCCTCAAACCATAAAAACTATGTAGTCAGAAAATGTAGACTTGCATTAATTGTGCTCCATACGAGTGCTGGTATTAACAGAAAAGTAACAAGCTATCTCATGCTTTTCTGGTTTGGCTACAACCAGTAAAATAGTGTTAGAGAAGACACAGATCTGCTGGCTTTGGCCATTAGGTCAGAGGTAGTTCTGTCCAAAGAGAGCCCAACTTTCAGCCTCTTTCCCAACTCTGCTATAAAAATCTCTTTGTGTAGTCCTGTAGAGTAGTTATCTTAACAGCTACCATATCTAGCCAGAAAATACTCAGTTGTCTCCATCCTACTGAACTGTTTTGCATATTTCCAATTCTTGGTTCTTTTCTAGGCTTGTGATAGAGTGTGATTTAATTTTATAATGTGATACCAAGCTCAAATGATAAGTGATAAGTATAGCCTGATAAACATAGCGTACTGATATTTAATGTATTCATCTCCACCCTGCAAGTCTAAAAACAATGATCAGTGATTAGAAAATAAGCTTAACATGATTTTATTTATGGAACATAGTTAATGAATCTGTTTTTCAGTGAATAATTGCAGTAATCAACTGAAATAATAGTAGAAGTGCACAGTAAATAGGTCAGATCAAATAAAATTTTAAATGTTTATTACCAGATGCCTTTCAACCAATTTCTGTCTCAGGGGTTGTATGGCATTTTCTTATTGGTTTTATTTTCTTTTCTTCATATTTCTGTCTGAAATTCAAATGCAGGCTTATGATAATCTCCCTGGGCAATTATCTTCTATTGCTAATAGAGATAACGATCATTTTGTAGGCTTTTCTTTCCTTATTGCCTTGCAGTATAGGAATGACTGTAAAAACGTAAAGTGACAGTCTCTAAGATTCTTTATGGAGGTGGCTGACTTGTCTACTCTACTTCTTCAAACAAAATTGTAAAATAATGTGGTTGTTTTACGTGCTGTCATAAAATTCATTCACCTTCAATTTGCCCACAGTAGGAATCTAGAAGCTGTAAACTGAACTGCCATATGTGCCATAAGCCACTGCCAGGCATCGATGCCAGTCTGATGAGTAGATAAGATAACTTTGAGACATTTGTACACTGAAACATATTCGCTAACTCTTCAGACAGGCTTTCTGTGGACCTCTGTTTCAAGGAAACACAAAAAGCCAGAAAAATGAGAGATTTCCCTGAAGGAGACATATCCAGGAAAGGAAAACAGCATTTGCTAGTACTGGCTGATCTCAAATCAGCCAAGAAATTTAAAACATGCCAAGTGATGCTGTCCAACTTGGTTTTTAAACTCATAAGCCTTGAAAAATACACACAAATACAAAACCAGAATTTAATCTGCATATTTGTAACCTTTACGTTAAGTCCATTATCTGGATTGAATCTTTGCAAGTTGCTAGAGGGTATCACATGCCTGTGCCTATTTGTAAGCACTTTCTTTTTCACTCTTCAAGATGCACCACAAACTATTATTTGAGCAGGATTTTGCTGTCATGAGCCTCAGCTAGCATGACTGTTCCTATAATTTGCTACTGAGTTTTACATCGGTTTCATCTGCTCCCAAAGTTTCCACAATTTTCCAAGCTTACCCATGGTCTATAACGAGGCAAAAGTGCAGAGATTCTCAAATTAGCATCAGTCCAAGCTCATATTTCCACAAGGCACTGTCCTCTGCTCAAGAAACAGCAGAGCTCAGCAGCAGAGCTTGTTAGCGTAGAGCCATGGCAGTAGGGCTTTGGGACTTGAGCTAGCTCAGGCCACACCAGATCAAAACCAGATCAAACCAAGCACCAGTGAGCCACAGTAGGTGCCAATAAATTCTAAGCATAAGTGTAAGCATGATTTACCTTTTCAGTGCCTTCATTCATCCCGGTAACGGCTGCTGAGTGTCATGAAGAACACCCTTCCCACCAACTGGGTGAAGAACACGCTGCCATAATGGTGCCAATAATCATAACCCAGGGCACAAGAAATTTATTTTGTTTTCTGATGTGCTTTGTCTTGCTGTTTTCGGGTTTTACATACCTATTTATGCACAGATAAGTGTACTAAAACCTAATTTAATAACCTTGGGACTTAAAATAAACCATCTGTAGGAATGAGAGGTAGCTACAGAAAAAATTGTTGTATATTAATGTTTGTCTTACATATGTTAACACAGACCTTATTAATACACACATTAACCTGCTCTTTTCTTGGCTTGTTAGTTACAAAACCTTATTTTCAAAAACATTTGTAAACACTCATTCAATTATTTGTAAGCACTAACAAAACAGAGGCTGCCTGCTCTGAAGGACAGAGCAGAAAGACATTTAGAGGCTGCAATTGCAGCAAACACCTCAACAACAACAACAAAAAAAAGGAAATTAAAGAAGTACCTGGCAACTTAATTGAAGTCTTGCAACACAAAGAAATGTATAGTGAACCCTATATTTCTCAAAGACCTTATTTGCCTCTCTTCAGAAATTCATAATGAGACAGCTTCAGCAAACTTCCCCACGCCCTTTCCCCAATCTCTTTGCATCAGGAAAAACTGAAATCTTGTTAACCTGTGCTAAACATAGC
>JAOXNG010000001.1:137238431-137252555 GCA_028566535.1 Scolopax minor | reverse complement strand
CATTGCTGTAGCACACCCACCCAGCTACAGACTATAAGGGGGAAAAAAAAACATTAGGGGGGAAATAGCTATGCCACTACTGAGGTAGTTTCTTTCTCTTGTATATCAATAAACAAAGGAAAGACATAAATTGAATGTTGTTATATATTAACCTCTTTTGAAGCAGTATTATCTTTTAGGTATCCTTAAGATGATATTTGATTACCCCTCAGCATTTTTACAGTCACATAAGGCACTTGGAGCCAGATTGCAAGCTGATTCCTATAGACAGAAAGGCTGCCATTGTCACTGTCTGGCAGCTTAGATTTAGATTACAAGCCCTTCGGTACAGTGACCTTGATGATGTTTTATGTCCACATAGATTGGCCACCATAATTTTGTTTTGTTTCCTAAAGATATAATTAAAAGGAAAACATGGATTTAGCAGATGTCCTTTCTCCTAAATAATAGGACTATTATTTATAAGTAGTATTTATAAATAATAAATCGCCTTCCTCCTAAATAATAAAATAAAATCTGAAAAAAAAAAAAAACCACACAAATTTGTTTACAGAAGGAACAGAAAAGTTAACAGCAGAAGTTAAGAAATCCTCTTTTGATTAAGTCCCACAAATCCTGCACTCACACTGCCGATCATATTGGTAGAGATGCCACCTGTCAGGCTGGAGAGGCAACAAAGTACAAAGAGAGACATTAAGGATGTCAGAAGAGTGTTTACAGCTACCAGCCATGTACGCTCATCTGCACAAAAGCAAGAGTAGCAGCTCAGTTTTGATGAAACCAATACTGATAGGAAAACAGCTTCAACTACTCAGAGAAGACAAGAGGAGAACAGGAGGGAGACACTTTTAAATGCAGCCTCAAAACAGCCTTTCAAGTGATGCGGGCAATTAAGACTTCAGATCACAATATCCAGGAAATGCTGTGCACCTGCCTTCTCCACACCCCGAAGCAGAATGCATTGCAACAACCACCAGGAATGTATTAACTGCAACTCTGCCTTTATACGTCCCTTTTACTGTTTTCCTGGTTAAAAATAGTGGTGTGTATAGAATACAACATGGTGATGTTTTACAGCCCAGTTACAACTCTGCCAATAGCAAATAATGCAGCATTTGCTTGGGGTTTTTTTGCCATGTTATTAGAGCTGGAGGGAAGAGCTAAAAGTGGGGGGATTACTTTCTGTATGTGATAAGCAAAGGCTGGAATCTCCTTTGGGAAACTGGTTTCCCTTCGCAAAATACCCTTCTTCCAACTTTTCAATCTCTCTTGTGCTTTTAGCTCTTCATGCAAAGAAGGTAATGAGAAGGAAATATCTTGATATACAGCCAGCCCAATAAAGCCATTAATCATACCAACCATCAAAGTAGAACTGAACTTTTATTCCCCTCCCCATCCCACAGCTTTTTCCCATTTCCCCGATTGCACCATTTCTTTTCAGGTCTGTGTCAGCATCACTCTTTGCCCACACCTTCCCACTCCAGCTCCCGAGATACTGAGGTAATTCCCTGATGAAGAAGAAGGGAGGAGAGAAAATATCCTCAAGGGCAAGGAAGTCCCAGATATTTCTCTTTTCCCTGGGAGTCCTGATATTGTGGGACATCCTGCCATACTGGAAATATAATCCTTTCAGCACCAATAAGCACTCTTCATCTGAGAGGGAAGTAGGGACTATGTCTCCTGTGGCACTGCGTGTGCATGTTTCGAACTGAGCATTGCCTGGGCTGAGAAGAAGAGAAGAGGCATTTCTATAAGTGGGCATTGTGGCCGTCGTCAATTGTGACTGGGAAAAGTGCCATACTCGTTTCTTCTGTCCTTGTGGCCAGGAAATGACTCACCTTTCTGTTTCATAACTCTAGTCTGCCAGACATCATTTTTAAGATGTTCCTAGTCAGATAAACAGAAATGATACGAATCTCCCATTTCGTCTGCTGCAATCTGCAGAGCCATGTACAGACATTTGTCTCCTGCTCTGCCTCACCACCCCTTGAGATTGTGCCTCCTGAGTCCTTCCACCGGTGTTTGTGGTGGATGGGAAGAGCTTTCCTTTCCTTTGCCCTTGTCAACCTTTTCTTCCTACTTGCTTCCTTATGGAGCTACTGTTCCTCAGTTTCATGTTTTCTCCTGCAGCCAACCTCTCCCTTTGTTTCACCCAGTTGCACTCATTGAGGTATTGTCTCCCACATCAGGGAGCCCAGAGGTAGGCAAGGAGGCCATAAAATCTTGAGTTTCCTAGATGTAACTCCCTGTCTCCCACTGTATCTTTAAATTTTTATCTGAACTTTCCCAGCTGTACCTCTAAATTCACTGATCTTATCTTCTGTTGGGCAATGTTTCATACAGAAATAGTTCCAGAAAATCTTTCTCATGAATAATAGATCCCTTAAATTATTCATATAGGCATTTCCACTACCTCTACTCCTGTTGGGGTCAAGATGTTAGACTAAACAGAGCAATGACTTGGTGCAACATACTCAACGTGCCTTTTATTGTGCTTCTGTTTGGTTTTGGTTTTCTCCCTAGTCTTAGTCTTAAAAGTAAACATGATTATGTTTGGAGCCCAAATAATATTGACAAAGCACAGCATACTTGCTTTTGTTTATTGCCATTTTCCCTGATTTATTTATGTTTCTAAAGAGTATAATAACATTTTGATAACCCCCTGGTGATTATCTTGACAAGAACTTTATTTGTTAATTAGGTACTGCTTACAGATTATAAATATTCCTCTATAGACTTTTCACTCAATTATATGAAGACACCAAATATATATAGAATTAAGTCCAAGCAATTTTCTTTAACCCAGCATGGTAAATAATAACTAGAGGTTTTATCAGAGATCAAATGCTAGTTGCTGAGCTGGGGAAATGAAAGTAATTACAATTCTCCTGTTTTTAAGAAGAACACAGACTTCCTCTCCAGCCCTCTTTCTTGGGGATTGGCTGTAATCAGATCTCTTTGGCTTCTGAACCTCCACTTCATATTTCCTACAGATCCTCAAAACAGTTCAGTGCATATATACTTCAAAGAGCCATCCTTTCCAAGGGTGCTGGAAATGCAAGGATGCTTACAGCGTGGGACAAGGATTATGCTGATGGCATTGAAGAACAATGATTCAATTGTGTGATTATTTTCCTTTCAAGTTTATATTTCAGATCTTTGAAATAAGCAAGAAGGCCCACCATCAGAATTTGCTAGAATGAATTATTCTGAAAGCTGATTAGAGGTTGAAGTAAGGGAATATTTTTCTACTTTGCTGGGATCTGAAATAATCTGTTTCAGGAAACAAACAAGCAAACAAACAAAAAAAAAAAAAAATCCAGGACAATTTACTTCCATTCGTGTCAGAAGAACAGCAATAGTTGATTATGGATTAATCACTATAAACATTGTTTTCACTTTATCATGGAAGAAGGAGACATGCATAACTTTTCCCATTCAATTTGAAATAGTGTCTCATTCTGACAAGTTAAAGAAGTATAGAGACAGTATTATTTTAAATGGTCCCTCTGTTTGTTTCTGTGTCCAGACATTCCTCCAAATTTCTTTAACTGGCAAATGTCCATACTTGGTCTGAATGTGTCTAGAAAAACAATACTTTTCTTTATGTCTTTTCAAATTTAATAAATTCATACCTTTTTTCAGAGCAAATCTGCAGAAAGCTTTCCTAATGTATATACAAAAATAATATGAATACTGAGATGAGACAGCTCTTCAATGAAATAGCAAACTGTTACCTTAGCAACCTGCCATCATCAGCCTGGATTTTTTAATGTTTCCAAAGAGGTAAAATTTTGGGAGGGGACATAGAAAATAAACAAAGGGTCAATAAACAAGAAATACTGTAAGTAGTCTTTTCGTACTATATATTATTGATGTCAGTATCTCGTGCCTTCTTTATCCTGAGCAAAACAATTCACCTGCCATGTGGCACGCCGCCAGCTGAAGAATACTTCATAGCAACTCCTGAAGAAGTCATGACCATGGATGTGACTGGAGCTGTGCTCCATGCATAACTGAAGGTTTTTCCTGACCAAGTACTCCTACTCTTTCAGAGTCACCTGAGGCTATAAAAGGCCCCAGTGACTTCAGGGACCTGCACTTGCACAATAAAATACAAATCAAATGCGTTTAGGAACCATTCAGATCCTATAGTGGAAGCTAATAATTATGACCTATGTCATTGGTAACAGCTCCTATATTTATTTGTGTAAATTATCTTGTTGTGATTTTCAGTCACTTGTAAATCTTACAGGTCTTAGTTACTGAGCCTATATTCTCATGCTTAAAAGTTGTTTGAAAAGAGTTTATTGATAATTCTGCTGACTCTTTTAGAAACATTTCTGTGGTGATTTTCTTTGTGAAAATTCAAAATTTAGAAGTTCCTTAAAAATCAAAAGTCCTTTAAAGAGAAGTTTCTTTTGAGGAGAGAAGGAGGTGAGGAGATAGATAGAACTGCTTTAACCTTTCTCTAATATTTTCCCCCTAAGTGGATTTGCATGGTACATTAAACTAAATGGAATTGACTTGATGTTCAGTCTGGACCTTTGAAGTATACTGGATGCCATTCAATATTAAGCATTTATGCTGAATCAGATGCTTTGTTTTTTGCTGCACCTCTGAGTTGGGCAATGTACCATGAACAATAAAGAAATGCACCTCGCAAAAATAATTGTGTGGAAATTCCTGGGGATGGGAGCCATGGGACCAGTTTCATTACCAAGGATTTAGAATTATACTTTAACATAGTTCCAAGCTGTTCTTATCATGTAGGGCCTCAGAACATTGTCCTAAGAAGCACTCAGACTTTGTTCTCTCCATTTTCAGGAGGAGCAGCCCAGAGAGCTGACTGCAAGGTGAGACCCAGCCGGGCACGGGGTCAGTGTGGCAGACAAAAGCCTTACAGAAGCTCCCACCAGGCCCACAACGTCCTCAACCACCCTCTGGATGCCTGCATGTTGTTTAACTTATCATCCTCAATCTCTCCTCATGTGCACCACATCACCTCTTTCTTAACCTTTTGCCTTTCAGGCACTACCTTATAACTCCCATCTGCGCAGAGTTCTGTTGCAAAACATTCCCTGCATTTCTAAAAGCTATTGACAGAGAACCTTCACTATTCCCCTTTTATCAGCCAGTTAAAATACCTAAAAATCTATCAGTCGAGGAACAGCAGATAACAACCTCTAAGTGACCAAGACAGTGTCTGTTGTCAAATTTGTGCACACTGCTGGAGAAATTGTGAAAAGATTGAAAAAGGGATGGCTAAATCAGGTGCCGAATACATGACAGTGGCATAAAAAACATTTACAAGCAGCTTTTTGGTGCAAATAATATTGCAGACAATGTTCCCAATTAGCTTCTTAGATTAATTAAAACGCAAATTTTAATATATGTTAACCTTTAAAATAAAAAGAAAAATCTCAGTTGCAGAGATAGTATTCAAAAGCAAAACTATTTATATTACATAATATCTGGGAGGGATGGCATGCATGAAATCTGTTTGGAATTATGATGTGGTATCTATAGTGCAATTTAAAAGCCATTAATATGATTTAACTAAAAATAATTCTATAAAAGCTAGAGAAATGCTCTGGATTCCTGGACCAGCAAATAACTCCACTGTGTTCATTTGGTGAGTCACCACTACAAGCAGGAACAGCCTCTAAGTGGAAATGCAGGGAAATCAGTGCACGCCATCCAGCATTCTGAAAAACTGACTGTACTAGAGAGCACTATATAATCAAATAAAACGTAATGTTGTTATGTAACTATCATAGGATCACATTCTTTCATTTCCTTTTTTTTTTTTTTTAGAAAGGGGAAACTAAATGCATTAGTGAAAGATTATCTGACAGAAGTCCTTGAAACTATTTCAACAGCCAGGTAACAACTGCAGCAGCCAGTATGTAGAGAGAAACAAAATGTTTGTGCAAATATTGGCTCTCCCTTTTTTTCCTGCTTTCCCAAAAAAATTGAGATTGCAAAAATACTTCCAACTGTATTGCTGACAATGCATCTTCAGATGATATCCACTTTGATAAACTTAACAGATATTGACTGAAGTTTAAGTTAGAGTTTCACAATCTCCATGAAAAAGAAAAAAAATATATTTTCCTTATTGTGCATTCTGTAATGTTCTGAGTTTACATGATCTGTATCCACAGCTTTCAACTTTATGCAAGCACGTTTGCAAACTACTCATCAGGCAAGACAGAATCATCAGCTGGACTTACCTTCTTCCAATGGTATGCTTGAAATGAAAGCCAGATGCATGATCCACCCTTACCATTTCTCTGCTGGAGAGCCTTTGGGCCAGCTCTAGGACAACCCTTTAGTTAAATTTGGGAAAATGTTGGCTTGACTTGCACAGGCGAGAGCAAGACCGGAGAAGGCACCATCTCTCCTGCCCTTGGCTGCAGCAGTATTGCGCAACCAGCACCCAGCAGCCTAAGGGGGTCTTGCATGCCTTGTTTTCACTCTGAACTCACCCACCTTCCATGTTCAGCATTTGTATCTATTTAATTGCAAATTGTTGAGGGTCCCATTATCAAAATGTCACTCCCCATATAAACACAGAGCAGTGTAACTGCTCATTTACCATGAACAGCAAGGGAACAGCAATCTTTTACCCAAGATTTTGTTTGAATCTATGACACTAAATATAAGAAAAATGGTTAAACAGCACAAGAGTCCATTCCCTCCAGTCTGCAAACCCGCCAGTTTGACCAATGCTGGTTTACAATCACATTTTGAGGCTGAACAACTGGACATTTTTAAGGTAGCTATTGTGACTACTGATTCCGGTCCACTTTAATTTCTTCATTTAAATGATTTTTGATCTCATGTCAAATGTTTTTTTGGAAGACATTATATTACACTGATGTTAAAAGAACAAGCAATGTGCTCAAGAATGCACCAAATTAGTTAATGCTTTTTTGCTTGCCATTTTAAATTGCCCTCCTTTATTGTTTATAAAGAGACATTCATAGTAGCCACTTCATTATTATGCCTGAAACAGCTAAGAGGTTTACAACTGCCTTTGCATCATATTTATTCTCTGATATTCAGACAAAACATTAACTGGAATTTTTTTTCTAAGGTATTTTAAAGCAAACATTAATGACTGAGAAGGTCCCCTATACAATTATTCCAATATTTTAATTTTAAGCAGAAAGCCTAACTATCTAATTAAAGAAATAGTCAGCAATAAACAATTAGGAAATCAAGTTTCAGTGGTTAAGAAAGACAATAAGCAGTATTTGATGGATGAACTTGGTCTTTTCAAACATATCTTTTCAGCAAAAACCTCCCACTTCCTCCAAAATCATTTATGTTGATAGATCAAAATACCATTTCATGAGAAAATCCAGGAGAAAGGAAAAGTAGAAGAAATACATGAAAGATTTTCCTCTGAGATTTCTCCATAATTATTTGATGGCAAGAAGCTGTATGGGAGTGTGGTGAAGTGATGTGCTTTGGAGCTGCTCTTTGAAGCTTTCAGCAGCAAGTGGCTTCCTCCCCAGCATGTGTTTTAAATGTTTTGCTGGATTACAGTCCACCTGCACAGAACTGTTCTGACCTTTTTACCCTTTCAATATTTTAAACATTTGACCTGCTTTCCTTCCTGCAGTTTTGCTTCCGAGAATGCTCTTGAAATAATTATGTAAATGTCATCTTAATGCATTTTCACTGCCACATGCATTTGCAGCCCCCTTATGATGTTATCTTTTCAGAATGCCAGAAAAACATGAACCAGATGTGCTGAGCACAAAATACAACAGCAGGGATTTCCCTCACAGCAATCATGATATGGAAGTTCTTAGAGATTTGCCATGAAGTAATAGGGCTATTTTTAGTAGCAAGAATATAGCACAGGTAACAGAGTTTGAAGTTAGGCGTATTAAGTATATATAAATATCCATATTTACTGTGCTGAATAATACTGGACTGCAAGCAAGCACTTCAATGGTGAAAGAAAATTCAACCCAAAATCTCCTTGGTATTTTAAAATTTGCCACTAGTACTATGGGTTCCTTTAATATTTATAGGTAGCTTATTTTCTGCATTCATTTATAGTATGAGTACGGTAAAAAGGTGAATGACAGAAGTTGAGCTTAGACTGTTGGCATCCCACATAATTGTATATTGACATTCATTAGTCAGTTGACTCTTGATATTGCGCCAACTGACTAAACACTGGTTCTATATTTGATTGCTGAAGACCTTTGTTTTAGACCTCCTTGGGTGAAAGCACAACCAAGCCTTTCAGTCAAAGTGTCTGTTGCCTGTGACAATTTGTTTATGTGTGTTGGACTCATTCCTAAATAGCATCATCTCTTCGCAATCCCACTCCATAATCAAAAGCAAGAATAGTACAGGCTCCTTTCTATCACTCTGCAGCAAAGAATGACTTTTATTATTTCACTTGCTTACAAAGTACTCAGTGCTGTGGGAGCCAGACGGGAACTGAGGTCTTTAACCAGTCCTGAAGTTCCCAGGAAGGAGCAGGGATGTGCAGACAGTCCTTTGCCACATAACCCAGTCTTTTGCCCACCAATACCAAAGGCAAGTGAACTGCCCCCTTTTCTTCTTCTGCATTAAATCCATGTCTAGCCATAAAAACAGTAATAATATCAATGGCAACTGCAGAGCTACTATAGTTTCTGCTAAAGCTGCACTATGTGGAATATTTCCTACAAATTGATCCATTTGAACAGAAAAAGTCCTAGTTTGACTTAATGCATTAGACTCCTCAAGGTATAAATTTAAAGTGATGTTTTACAGCTTTTTACAAAGACACAGAGAGCTTCTGCTTAGTGGTTTCATTCTACTTTTTTTTTTCTTTCACTTTTTAATTATGTTTATATTGGGCTTAAGCCTTGCCCCATAAAGCCTGCCACAGACTTGGATGGTTATTCTATCTTTTGACAAAATGTTGGAGTTGGCTGCAAGTTCGCACACATCTGCCATTTGACCTCTGTGAATTACAGCTGGATTAAAGTATGCCATGTCTTATTAGCTTAATGGTAGCTGAGTTAGAGAAATCTGCACTCTAATGCATAGATTTCTTTGGCTGTTCGTGACTCAAATTCTGTTGAAACTTCTCAAGATTGCTCTTAGCACCAAGTCTAAAGTTCGAACACAATTCTCTAAGACACCCTGAGATGGACAAGTAGGACTGTAGTGCAGCGTCCTCAGACCATGTGTTTCGTATGTTCAAGAGGATGAAGTTTTCTAAGGCAGAAAGCACAGCTTTAGCACATTTTTGAAATCTGCCATAATCATATGGATTTGTAATGTATAGTCATTTCTAAACTTAGGTCTAGTTAGATGACTATAATAGATCCTAAACACATTTCTGAATCAGTACTGAACATGTCTGTTTTGGACTAATGTAATTTCTGTGGGCAAAGCTTGTTTATGATGGGGAGAGAAAAATCAGTGCTGTGGACTGTGAAACAGTGACTAAACACTGCCGAGAGGTTTGACAGAGGTTTGACAAGGCTCTGATAGACTGGCAAGAATATTTCAGATAGACGATGCAGGGGTGTAGTCTTGCAGTATGGGTATGAAAGCAAGAGACACACGGGAACATGTCAAATTCTGACTCTCTGAAATCACTGGCAAAATTCCCACTGAATTAAATAGGACCAGAACTTCATCCTACATATTAATATGTGTATGCTTACTGAAAACTGTACAATTCTAGTCTACAGAATCTGGGCAAATCTAAAGTAAGTGTCCTGTGCAACCTTAGTTCTGTTCTTCTATGCAAACCTTATGATGTAGTCTACTCTAACAGTGCTATGCAAGATTATTTCCATGGTATCTCTATCACTGAGCTCCTTTCTGCAAGGCTGATTCAAATTGAAGAGATTCACAAGTACTGACTATAATGATAATAACAGCAAGGTTTGAAAGACATTTTTAATATTAACTGTTATCTTAGAACATAATTAGAAGGACTTATGCATAATACGTGACTCTCCAAGTCATGAAAACATTTTTCTGTTGTCTTCAGAAAACACCTCTGAAATCAAACCTGTATTACAACAAGTCTGGATTTTAAGCATCAAGGCAACACCTCTGGCCCCTCTCGTGTCCCTTTTCTCCAACCCCTGACTTTCAGATAAATAACCTTACAAGGGAACCATAAGCAGAAGGTGAGAGTAGTCTACAAGGAGTCTAGGGAATACAGAGAAGAGCATGGTCTGAGAGGGAGGACTGTGCAGAAAGGAAATGAGACACTTCTTAAGCTGGTCTGGTTCTCCAAACCCTTTCCTAGTGAAATCCCTGGGAGATGCACTGTGACATCCTCCAGTCCTCTCAGCAGTCCTCACCTTGTGCTTCTCAACAGTCAAGATGTTGTGTTCCTGGCTGGACCTCTTGCACTGGCAATAGCATTTTGCTTTGTAAGCAAACAAGCTGTGCTTGCTTTTCCTTCTTTGACTTGAAATAAATAGCATTTTAATTTTGAATACAAATAAAACTTAACATAGGAAAAAAATGTGCTTGCAGATGCCGAGACATGCCCCACCACTCTATTAACTTTTTTTTCACTTTCCCTGCAAAAGTTGTTTCTGTCAATTTATTTTCATTTCAGCTGAGCAAAAAGGGAAGGAAAAAGCAGGTTGACACAGATGGTTGTCAGTGAAGTGATGATTGCAGCTGAGAATGGGTGTACAAAAATATACAGCTTGCTAAACTGTGTATTGTTTAGCTTCCATGTGTATGAAATGTCAAAAGAAATAAAATTTAGAGAATATATTTAGTACTTTTTTTTAAGGACTGTTAAAATTATTGTTTTTAAATGGAAAGGTGGTCATATGTAAAGGAATCACAATGCAGAGAACAGAAAATGGAACAAATCCTGCACCTAAAACTTCTAAAAACAGAACAAAGAATAAAACTAAGCCCTTAAATATGTGGTCCGGTTTGAGAGCAATTTGCAACTTTTCTAAGTGCTGTGCACCCAGAGTCCCATTGGGGTCACCCAGAGAGCAATTGTTGTACTTGAAAATCAGATTAATTTAAAGGTCTGGATGCAGATTTTTGAACCTTATCTTTAGGCTTCTGTGTTTAAAGGATCTCTTGGGTCACACAAATGACCACAACATTGAGATTTAATAGCCCAAATACATTTAGTGATGAGGAAAATTCAAAATACACTGAAATAATCTTCCTCAAGTTTGTTAGCCTTTGTTACGTAGGGGCAGGCTTTGTCCACTCTGGAAAGCTGCAGGATTTTAACTACAATTGATCTTATTTTAACTTAGATCTATCTTGAAGTAAGGCTAAGCTTAATGTAGACACACTCAAATCGATTGTAATATTGCCTGTGTCAATTTAGCTAATTTAAATGTACATGCATTAGCAGATTGCATTGGTTCAACTAGATTGATCTTTAAATTGCTTTGTCTAAAGTTGTGCCATTTCTAGGGAGCCATGGACTGTGTTTGGAAGAGAGGGCTGCCAAACTTACTTACTTTTCTCCTATCTGTCAGCTCTGCAGAGTACTGCCCCAATCAGTCGATAAATATACCAGTATAGCCACTTATCAACTGATACTCATAAAACTGTACTAAAATTTCCTGAACATTCCCCAGAGAAAAGCCATTGAGTTATACACATAACTATTTCAATTCTACTGAGATTAGCTAAATTCTACCAGGCATAAATTTGGACCACAGCAGACCTAAACCATTGTCTACATATGTTTTATAGTCAGAATTTAGGTAAATAAATTAGTGATTACCTTTGAATGTTTGAAATTCTTTCTGTTCTTGAACTGCTGAGCTCCAAAGAAACCTACAACCAAGTGTAAACTAATTTTAAATTGCATGTCCTTTCCCTACCAGCTTTCAGAGCAGTAATCTCACCTTCATTCTCGTGGGGTAAAAATCAGGCACAGAAAATGTGTGGGATAATGAATTTCTCTTACTTTGCCTGATCATTAATAAATGAGGTTATTTTCCTCCTTGACTCCTGGAATTAGACGTGACACAACACCTTAACACAATCAGTTTGTTCTGAAACCCTGATAATAGGAACCCATCTGCTTAGAGACATAAAGGAGAATTCATTATATGCCCAGTAATTACTTTCAATGCAACATAAAGAGATTGCATGCACAACTTCTTAGAGTTAAACATGCTGTTAGAAAGAATACCTTGATGTGTAGGAATAATAGGAGTTCAAAAAGGTGATAGCTAATAATGACATCTAAAGATATCTACTGGAAAATATATATTGTGCCTTATCATTCCTGTCCCTAACTGCAGAGAAACTCAACATCTTTGTGCAAGATTTCCAAAAGGCTGCTCCTGAATGCCTCCACTGAAGGTAATTCTTTTCTCTGTCTAGCTGTATTATGATGAACAATAACTTGTAAAAAATGTACATTTTTCTATAAAGAAGGAAGGATAAGATGTCAAATTTTGAGATCGGGTGTGATGCCTAATCCTTGTGGCTTCCCCCCAAAGCTGGCAAAGCCTCAAAGTGCTGTGTCAGGAGGGAGATTTTATACGTGATTGAACACCAAGTATTAAGGCCACATAAAGAATGGGACTGTCGAGTTCTGGAGCAAGCCTTTTCTGTTTTCTTACTAGAAGAACGGCACCAAAGCCTTGAAGGATGAAGTGAAATGAGCTGGGCCGAGTGTCAATAGAAGGTGACTGGAACTTAATCTGAGAGGAGGTGGAAAGAGCCATAATAACAATTCTTTGGTCTTCCTGACATACCATCCAGATGGTCCTCACTAATTATATTTCCTCTTGTGATTTTGGCTATCAAACATGTACAAATATTTACAGTGGATGAAAATACATCTTTGTTTAAATGTCGCTATTTTAATTGTGCTTTGAACAGTACATTTCCAACATTTTCTATTATATTTTCATTTTATGAGCTGAAGTCCTCAAATTTTATTTTTTCCACTTCCATTTCATTTCTTTATATCTTTCATTTTCATGAAACATGGCATGCTAAGAGACCATTATTTTTGCAAACCAAGCTGTTTTTAAAACTGTCTAAATCTTCCTTTCAGTCAGACATGAAATTGCTAAGACAATTAACATGTTTGAGGTTGAAAATATACTTAAGTGGTTTGTCAGCTCAGGCCTTAAATATGAGCTTATGCCAGTACATTTAAGATACTTTTCTTTGACTTGGCTCTTTACTTCTAAGACTTTCATGCTCAGTAACAACAAGAATATTCTCAATACAGTGATGAAAGGATTTGCTGAAGGATTCTGTAGCAGCTAGATTTTCCAAAAGATAATACCTTCTAAACATGATTAAATGTCACTCTCCTGAAGGATTTACCTCTTGGGCCCTGTGGAATACAAACTATTTGGCCTTAACAGAACTCTCAGCCTAATGACAAAAAAGCCTCCGTCTTTTTTAATTATACAATAAAAGCTCTCACACTTGCTGTAATTAAATACCCAATGACAATTTAAAAACAATAATGTTAATGATATATTCTTGACAGAACTGCAAGTATAATCCTATCTCTACTGAGATCTATGGTAAAGTTGCCACAGTCTTCCGTGACGACAGGATTTTGCTCTCTGTCAGGATCATTGCATTCTGCGTGTATAAATTCCTCTTACATTTACAATTTTTATTGTCAAAGCAATGATCAGACTTCCACTAGTGTTGGTAGAAAGCCAACTCCTGCAGAAATTTGCCATTAGCAAATATATTAATTTGTCCCAGTGATACTCGAAAGACTATGCACTTTCTACCAGGCCTTTCTTGTTCAAGACCAGGTCCAGGAGAAGCACACTGACAAGGTTCCCTTGAAATGGAGAAGGAAAAAGCACCCCGAGGATGGTACATCTGGGGCAGGAGCAATATAGAGGAAGAAGCAGCTATGAGAAGGCTGTACTGGGATATTTTGGGTTTCCACTGGTCCTGCAGTGGACCCCGGTTACAGGGGTCCCAGGGATTATGAGGGCAGTGAGACACCAGAACAGGGAAGTTGCACATGCCCCATCATTGAAGTGCTAAAGATCTGGCTGGATGGTGCTTTGAGCAACCCCACAGAGCAAAAGATGAGAACAGCCTCTGCTTTCCCTGCACCGAGCTCTCCTGTCTACATCAGGAGACCAGCTCCCA
>JAOXNG010000001.1:137108184-137118647 GCA_028566535.1 Scolopax minor | reverse complement strand
AAGCTGTGAGACCTGACTATATCTTTGGGTCAGAAAACCATCAGAAAGGGTACACAAGAAAATAAATCCACAACTGTAATGGATAACGACACGCAGGATGCAAATGGTGAAGCAGGTAGGGCAGAGCACAGACGTGCTACTGCTTCCACCACGGTGGAAAGTGTTTGGGCTCTAAAAGCCACATAGTCATATTTGCATAAATGCATAAAGCAATAAAGTTCACGGAGAAAGGGAACAATTTTCGGTAAGCCAATTGATGAGGGAGGGAAGAAGGGCACGAAAAAAGCAACCACCAATACTTATAGGTACTTCTGAAAGGATGGAGTCAGCTTTCCTTATTTTTATTCAACTTTATTATGTACAGCACTTTTTCGAAGTCAGTCCTGTTCTACATTTCACCCAGGAATTATTCAGAGTTTGTGTTTTCTAGGCATCTTTGCAATTTTACAATCATCTTACACTGTGCCAAGGGTAGTTTAAAATGTAATACGAGGTTCTTTACTTAATTTATTTATTTTTCCAGGTTTCTCTGAACACTGTTTTGTTCTTGCTTAGGAAAACTTTGATTTCAGCTAGAAACTCTACTCCTCCATGAAAAGAGGAGGCGATGGGGAAAACAGTGAGCCGTTCACATGCTCGTCATAAATCTCTCCTCTCTCACAATAAACAGTCCATCATGTTCCAGCTCCCCCTCACACTGATGATTTTCCCACTCTACAAATGCCAGATTTAATGCCTCCTTCAGCTCCTACTCCCTTCTTTCTGCTTCCATTCGCACCATCATTTATGAATAAAATGCTGCCTGTATCATCATTTATTAAGCTACCACATTTTCTTGATAGGTCCAACAGCTCACACTAATGGTAATAAGACACTGTCTGTACAGAGAAACCTCAGAGAGGAACATCATATCAGAAACTGTAGAGCTTCTCCTGGAAGACTCAAGTGGAGTCTCTTTTTTAGGTTGATATTCACATATAAACCACCACGAAGCTGGCAAACCCCCCTCCCCAGTCACCCAGAGGAGGCTGGACATGAAGGCATCCAGGTGGGTTTAGAATTTCTCCAGAGAAGGAGACATACAACAGAGGAACCAGCTCTTTGGGCCATGTCTTCATTCTTATTGCTTGTTTCTTTAACCCTAATCAGCGCTGAATAATTTCTTAATGATTTAGAAAAAGTTAAGGCTGAGCCAACAAAGTCTTATGTCTTGAACTTGACCATTCTAAGGGCTACAAAGAAGATGAGGGGCCTAGAACATCTCCTTTACAAGGAAAGGATGAGGAACTTGGGTCTTTTTAGTCTGGAGAAGAGAAGACAAAGGGGGGATCTGATCAATGCTTACAAATACATAAAGGGTGAGTGTCAGGAGGACGGGGCCAGGCTTTTTTCAGCGGTGCCCAGTGACAGGACAAGAGGAAATGAGCACAAATTTGAATTTAAAAAGTTCCATCTAAACATGAGGAGGAACTTCATCACTTTGAAGGTGGCAGAGCCCAGGAACAGGCTGCCCAGAGAGGTGGTGGAATCTCCTTCTCTGGAGACACTCCAAAACCACCTGGGCACGTTCCTATGAAACCTGCTCTGGGTGAACCTGCTCTGGCAGGGGGTTGGACTAGATGATCTCCAGAGGTCCCTTCGAGCCCCATATCATTCTGTGATTCTGTGATATGAAGGCATACTGCTTTTCCTAAAATCTTCATTTTGTTGGCCAACACAATGCTAAATACTACAGTAAAAAGCATAGACTTTTCCTTCAAAGGAAAATTTGAGATAAGCCTTTTATAAGAGAATCTAATTAGTGTGCTAGCAAATATGGCATATATTCCAATTATTTAGCAGTATAGATTAAAAGTGCTTGTTTTCTGTTTTTACTGTTAAAAACATGCTTTAAGTCTTACCATGGACATACTCTAAATTTCTTAATCATTGGAACACCATTTCATTTGCACAAATAATGTCCTTTACCCTGCATAATGTGATTGTTATTATGGATAATTTATGTTTGATCAAGTAATATTTTGGGACTTTTCAGACCAAAGATGATATAATGATGAAATCTATGTTAAAAATTAATTTCCAAGTCTGTCTTGAATCATAGCCCCTAATTTATAAGTAAATCAACTATACGTCTGAGAAAGATGAACAAAAATCTGCAATTCCTTATCATTTTCTTTCAACCCCTTTTTTGGCGGAAATACAATTTCTTTTTTTAAATTCTGTCTTTTGAAAAGAAAGTGTCACGTACTCAAATATTGGTCCCCAGGAACATGAGGAGATTATCAAAACCTGGTTTGCTTTCATTACTATTTCTTTCATGGCCCTTCCTTCTCATGTAATAGAAAATAATTCTAGGTAAATCAGTAGTCAAAACCATCTGTTACCATGACAATTAAGGGAACAGTGATGCTGCCAAAGTATGAAAATGAGCTGGGCAGCATCAGGACTAAGTGACTGATTATGTCCTTACAGGTGCAGCAGCAGAGAGCAGGAAATGTGAAAATTATGGAGATGATGAATTTCAGTCATTCTGCTTCCACAGAATGATAGTTAAAAAAAAAAAAAAAAGAAGTGCAAAATAGTCCTTTACAAGCACAGAGGACAGATATGGAAATATTGCTCATACATATTTCATATCACTGGTTACAGCCATCACCGGGCTCATAATTCATATTTCCTTTGCTGCTTTTACTAAAAGCACTCCCCCAAAATCATTAGATTCTGCCTTAAATCAGACTATTCTAATTTAACCTTCCTTGGCATCTCACTGTGCTGTAACTGTCCCCTCGGCTGCACTGTTTTACACCGAGGCAGCCAAACACAGGAATTATGCAAGGTTTAAAAAACAGAAGTTGAGAACACCACAGGACATGTACTGGATCTGATCAGGCAATCAATTTGACCCAACATTCTGCCTCCAGCAGTGACCAACAGCAGGCATTTGGAAAACAGGATAATCAATGAAAACTGTCAATTGATTCCCTGGCTTCCCTCCTGTCTCTTGGCACTTATCAGAGCAAGTAATTAGTCCACCTCCTCCCTTCTCCATCATGTTCATGCCTACAGATCATCTTATTTTCGAGCTGAAGAGCCCTGCTTTTCTTTAATCTTATGTAAAATGAATGTCTTTCCATGTTGCTGATCCTTCTTGTTGTTCTTTACAATTTTTCAAATAATTCCACCTTCTTTTTTGGGATTGAATGAGTAGAACTCTCAACATTATTCAGCACATGGGTATAGTATATACAATGACATAAGGATGTTTTCTGGTTTGTTCTCACTCGTAGTAATTCCCAACATTTTCCTTCCCTTTTTGAAGAGTGCTGAGCACAGGCTTCAAAAACTATTTCCATAGTGTAGTAATTAATTGTTCTGTTAGAGATAATTAAGATTATTTTCCCTCAGTATGTTACTTTGCATTTTCAGCTGGTTTACTCTGTGATTTGAAACGGGATCATGCAAAATTTGTCACCTCTTTTCCCATCAGTGACAGCTTTGAGCAGCACAGGTCCCAACAGCGACGGCACTAAGAGCGCAGTAGTAACTTCTCTTTCAGTTGTTTAATTGATTCTGAATGGAGCCTGTCTTCTTGCCCTAGGAGAAATTAGTTTTCTAAAAGTATTAAATGTTTACAGTAAGCATGTTGTAAATATACCTGTTGTAACAGGTTTCTCCAGAGACAGGCATGTAACAGCACAGGCCAAGCCTGAAAAGTATACAAGGGTCATTTCTGGAGTTCATCACTTCACATAAGCAATGACAGGGATATTGATCCAGTCAATCTTCACTAAAGCTCTCTGCAGCTCTGTCCCTGGACTGTCGGAGCTCTGCTGCTCAATGCATGTCCCCAGGCAGATGAGGCTGAGCACCCAGGATGCCCTTACGATTGATTGCATCCCGTCAGCAGCGCAGCTCAGGCAGGGGCTCAAAGTCAAGAGCAGAGCTCACTGTCGGTGCCAGCTGATGGACAGTGAGGCTACCTGCTTCGCCCTGGGTGCTCACAGAGATTTTATAGGTCTGATGAACAAAAACAAGGCTCTTCGTATTCAAATTTAGCACTTCTTTTAAACCTGTTTTCCAAAAATAGTACAGAAAGCTCCACTGATGTAGGAGACATAACAGAAGAGAGAAATTGCTCCAGTAGAAATACTAAGGATTTTTATTAAATCTGAAATGAGAAACGGGAAAGCAGGCTATACCTTTTTTTTTTTTTCTTTTCTGTAGACTTAGGCTGAAAATAAAAATCAACAGCATTTTCAGTTTCTTTTGTAAGAGCCTTTTCCTGACTCTCCCTTGCTATGGAGGGGAAAATCACTCTTGGAGCACTGATGATGTGAAAATACCTGTGAATCAGACTTTTCAGAAGCACTGATCAAGAACATACTCAGCATTTGTACAGGTTCCTCACACAGTTACTCTATGTAGTCTTTGTTGAAATAATTTGTGTGCACATCCATGTCTACACACACATAGATGAAGACATTAATTAGCTCTACAATAGTTTGTAGTAATAATTTCTTTTTGGCCCTCCTAACACCATTGAGAAATTACTCTTTAATTAATTTACTTCAATTTGTGTGGAGATGACCTTAAAAGGCTCTCTTTGCACACATTATTGCAATTCAGGGGAGCTTAATCCAAACCAGTTTTTTTGTGCAAGGAGCGTGGAGTTCACCAGTGTCATCGAACTGACAGCTCTCCTCTACTCCCTTTTTACCTATCCAGAGCATGGAAAAGTTACCCAAAAGCAGGACACTCGGTGGGTCTCTTGTGCTCTCTGATCTTTATTGGGAGTTTCACTCGGGATTCTCTGAAATCTACGTTACAAAGATTGTTCTGTATTCTATGGTTAAAGGTGGTTTATGCAAGTCTTTGGGAAACAAAAAAAAAAGAATTGACAAGTGAAAGGGGAAAGGGGTGATGATATGATTTATCACTGCAGAGCAGCGTAGCTGGCTCAGCACAAGACTCAGGCTGGGGCAGTCAGGAAGACAGGATGGAGAGCAAGGCAACAGTCACGCTTCTCTGGAAAGAGTTGAGCAATGTGGCAAGGGAAGGGAGGCGTTTCGCAGAGCGAAAGAGTCAGTAGTGGGATCTCTCCTGTAAGTTACCTTTAGGTACTGGAAGGCCACAATAAGGTTTCCACAGTCTTCTCTTCTCCAGGCTGAACAACCCCAACTCTCTCAGCCTGTCTTCACAAGAGAGATGCTCCAGCCCTCTGATCAACTTCATCACTCTCCTCTGGACTTATTCCAACAGGTCCATGTCATTCCTTGTTGAGATCAGACTGTCCCCATAGATTCTTACCATAAACTCATATTCCTGAGCTGAGCTAATCTAGGATATATTGTGGAGAACACTGTACAGACAGATTAGAAATTTCAAGTCCTTAAGACTCAACTACAATTATAAAGTAGTTTCAGTGGTTAATTATCCTCTATATAATAAACTGAGCCTCTTCTTATTTTTATTCTAAATTCCTCTGGCTCTAGCTCTCTGACACAGTGTTTTGCTAAGAATGCGTTTGCTAGAGCAATTCACCATAAGATTTCATGTTTCTGCCCTGATAGCCCAAGAGAGCAAGATAGCTCTTTGCGTGCCTTAGCTTATGGTCACAGTCCTATTTAAAGCAGAGATTTGTCTGATTAATTGTTTTTTTGTTAGATAAATAGCCTTCTATCAGATATGTTAACACACAAGTCTCCTACAATCATGCACAGTACACATGTAGTCTCCTACAATCAGTGCACATCCATACACTCACACACACAGAGGTATTTAGGTTCTCTTTAACCCTCCTTACCAAACAAAATTAATCTAATGATTTATAACATTCAAGGACAGATTTTTATGTATTTTACTATGTCAGACTTCATATTTTATCATCCACAAAAATACAAACTATCAAACCACAATAACAGCACACACAGCAATCACACAGGAGTACTTTTATTTGAAAATTGTCTTTTATCTTTTTCATCCCCGTGGACAAGTATAAAACAGATGTCATAGTGCTGACTCAGGCAGTTTTCACTTATAAATCAGGTTAATACCCAAATGATTTAGATTAGTAATTTGCTAGAGGAAAAGTCAACCAAGTGGTCCAGCTCTCACTGAGGGCGCTCAATGGCAGCATTAATTTCAAACCCAGGAATTTTAGGTCTATGTGTACTTATCTCCCACCAGGAACAGCAACAGTAGGGATGCAGGGGAGCTGGGTAACGAAGCTGGAGGTAACCCACCTGCTGGCAGATGCTAAAGAATAAGTTGAGTACTGTGACATGCATGTTAATAACATATTAACTAATATCTACCATATCAGCACAACATTTTTTTGCACTGATTGCTCTGCTAAAAGGCCAAAGGGCCTACTACATGGGTCATATCATATAAAGAAATTCTCATACACTTCCACAAAAGTTATCTGCAAAGGTTAATCCATCCTTAATGTATTTCCAGGGAGGGAGGGATTTTTTAAGGAATTTTGACTCAAGATCTATTTCAACAGCAAGAAATAAAGGCTCCTGTCAATGTGGAAAGTTTTGTCATCAATAGTGCATATGGTGTTTATGCAACTCCCTCTATTTCCTTAAAATGTAAAAGACAAACAGATTTTATAGGCTGGTGAAAAACCAGTGGACGTAATAAGCCTGGCATTCTGAAGTAAACAGTTGATGAATCCATTTGAGGTGTGAAATATGCTCTAACACAAAGAAAGCCAAAGTACATCCAAACAGTTAATGTGGTTTGATATTTCTGTTCATTAAAGGAGTATTTTACTGTGGACCAGTAATGGAACATTATTGCAGACCTTGTTTATGTTTACCTTCAGGGGGTTTTATGATTTAAAGCTTAATGCTTTGATTCTTGCAATTGAGTGATCCTTTGCATTAACTCCTTTGCATGATCATTAACGTAAAATCCACAAGTAGCTAATGACCAATGATGTTTAATTAACACAGAGGTAGTTGTTAGCTAGTTTTGTTGGCTTCTTTGTTTAACCAGAACATGCAGATTTTCTTCCATAAATTAAAGTCAAATTTGAAATTGTGGCTGGACGTAAATTTCTCATAATATCTTGAGGCGCAAAACCGTGATGGCAGAATGGAGCATCCAGTAGAAAGATGATACTGGGAGTTAATCATCTTAATTACATCTTATTCTGAAGTTCCATTTCTCAAACTCCACTTCCCAGTGATTAGATTTTATTATGCCTTTATGAAAGGTCAAAGAGATCACACCACCAAATAGCTATTCAGTGTTTAAGTGTCTATCCATAGTGATCTTCTCCTCTAAACTTGGAAGTGCAATTTCTTGCATATAATGAGACTTGCCTAGTAGTTTTTACTTCAGTTTATTGTATTTTTACCTTTTTCTTAAATTTCTGATTTCCTCCTGAAATGCAACTATCCCACTTGGACATAAGATTTTACACTCAGCATTACATGTATGGGCACAGCCACTTCTCAACTTGGTGCCCTCTTCTGTACCTCCAAGATCCAAGATATCCAGAGGTGCCTGTGGGAGATTTGCTTTCTTGTTCATGGAGTTCCTCTGAGCATTCACCTCCAGGCAATTACCACAGATTACTAAATACATCCCTTTGTGACTTTGTGCCAAGACGGTCTCCCATCTTCTAACCAGAACTTGCAATTTTGCTCCATGCGTATTATTTTCTAATTAGTTTTATTAAAATACATCCTGCTCATGCTGACAACCTAATTAAGCCATTCAGCTTGCACAGCATAGGTAACTTTTTTTGGCTTATTTACTACCCTGCCAATTTCTCTGTCATCTGCACACATTATTAGCACAGATGTGATGTCAGTGTCGAGAATGATCTTTCATCAGATGCAGCCACTCTCTGGTGAGCCCATTAAAAAGGCCAGGCTTTTTTTATATGTCCCTAATAATAACTCCATTTTGTATCTATCACTGACCCAGGTTTCAATCCTTTCCATATTAACTGCATGTAATACAAGCTTTTTAATGAAATCATGATGTGGTTCTAAGTTAGTATTGTAATCTCCTATAAAACCCTGTCTTCTGGGAAATAAGCTTTCCTATAACTGCTTCACAGGTGGGGATTGATATCACCTTATACAGCTTCCTCCTTCGCTCCCTGCTGGGGAAGGGGAGGTTCAGGGGAAGTGTCCTGGCTCAGCAGAGGGTCGAGTTTCCCATATTCTTCACTTCATGCCCCAGTACGTGCCCTGTCTGCAGTGACCAACCTGAGAATTAATGAGTTCAGAGGGTTGTCAACACCTCCTTCCTCAATTGCTGAGTTCTGGCAGCGTTCAAAAGCACACAGTTAGCTTCCTTCCTTCACTGGGATTTACTTTGACACTCCAAATTAGATACCAGTGTAAGACGTGGCTAGAAGTTTCATATGTGCACACACGTGGTGCTGTATTATTTAAGCGGTGGAAACTGATAGATATTGCAGCTGGAGAGCCAGGCCTAAGCATGCTAGGTGTTAATCAAATAAAACCAGAAGAACTAGTCCTTGTCCAAAAGGACTTATATAGCCTCAAAGCCTAGGTATCTCTCCTTTTGTTGGACACATGCTTTCTACTACTCTCAGCTCTTCATAATATTTCTCATTTATAATCTTGCACTTTAATGTATTAAGGTCATCACATGTGAAACTGTCAAACAAAATGCAAGACACCAGTTTTATTTAAGATAAAGATGAAGGGTTTGGTCTTCTACAGCGTGAAACGTGCTCTGACCAGTTTTGAAAACCTCTGAGGTACATTGTTTGCAGCGTCAACTCAGGGCATCCAGCATCTCTGAAGAAGTACTTGAACCCTGGCAGGTGGGGTCGAATAAATAGCTAGAATTGTATTAATAAAGTTACCCTGAGAGTGTAAAAGTCTTGGCACAAAATGAGCAAAATGAACCAAATACTCACCTGAGGTAAATTGCTATATTCCCATCAAATATAGTTATGCCAATTTATACCTTTTACTGAATGCATGCATTTTCCATTGGACTTTAAAAGCAGTCTGTGGATTATATATATTTATATTCACACTTTTCAAAAGACTGCATTTAACTTCATTGAGTGTCTTTTCCTGTTTCCATTACACATCTGAGTAAACTGCAGTGAAAGCAGGAAATGCCTACAGCCACTGAAAGGATGTCTGGAAATCAAAATTATCCTAGAAAATTCTGCCAATAGCCTCTTAATTATTGTTTTTACCTGTGACACATCCCGCTTATCTTCCCTGTATTTTTTTGTCAGCTCACTTTTGGTAAGAGCTATTATGTTCTGCACTTTGTCTTATTTTTTTAAGTCATTTGTATTCTGGTTGTGAACCTGACTTCTGTCTCTTTACACACCTTAAACCATAGTGATTTGAAAACTACTTATGCTCAACCTTCTGATTATGTTTCATGTTCTCTGGCCTCTTTCTCTTCCTTTCCTCTAGTCCTCGGCAAGTACTTCCAAAAGACCAACTCCAAAATGCACACTAGAGACCACGAGGGCTTGTTTTTGGGGTTTTCTTTCCATGAAAAATAAAACATCGTTGTGGTCATCCCTGGACTCTTTTTGATATACCTAATCTCTGATGATTTTAGGCCAAACCAAAGGGACTGCAGTAAATATCTCAAGCATCTTTATAACGGTCATGCTAGAGGCTTCCAACCTTTCCCTCAAACTATTTGTCAATTGCCTGAAGTTCAATTTCCATCTCTGATTTAGATGGGCAGCGTACACAAAGTGCCTGCCAGGAGAACATCTAGATGTAGCTACCCTGAACTGTGCAGAGTCAGACAAAGATATCAAAGGCAGCTTGACCGGGGGCAGTAGCAGCAGCCGGTGTCCCCGGTGTCCCCCCCCCTGCAGCAGACGCAGGACAGGCTGGGCAGGAGACCTGGCAAAATGAAAAGTGAGCCTTTTTATTGTGTTATTATCACTTCTCAACAACAATTCCACGAAATATCGAACACCGTGCAAGGGATCGGGGGGACGGCACAACCGGGGACGGGACGCGGAGACGGGAAGGATGCAGACGTTACGAGGAGCCTTTACCCACGGACACCGCTCACTCCCGGCCTCAGCCTCCCCAAACCTCGCGTTTGGCACCAAGATCAGAGTTTGGCAAATTAATAATAATTAATAATAGTCATCATCATCATCATCATTAAGAATCATAAGAGACCAGAGAGAAAAAATAAAATAAAAAAATTAAGAGCGCGGAGTATCAGACACGTGGCTTCTGTTCAATGAAATAAATGCATTAGTATTTATTTTTTTTTTTAACTTTGTTAAATAAAGTTGACTTTTTAAGTACTTGGAGGAAGGGGGGGGACTCTCGGGGATCCGGGGCTCGGGAACAGCCCCCCCCGGCCTCCCGGGGCGTCTCCCGGCTCCTGTCCCCGAGACAGGGAGGGGAACACAAGGAAAAAAAGAAAGACCAAAAAAATGAAACAGAAGCGACGTTTCCTCTCTCTCC
>JAOXNG010000001.1:136846011-136856177 GCA_028566535.1 Scolopax minor | reverse complement strand
TCGCCACCCTGCAGTGCCCAGGAGCATATGGACTTGTGCCACAGCACAAATGAAGCACCCCAGTCTTAAGAGAGTAGTGCTCACAGATAAGAAAACCAAATATATGCTTGGGTGTTGTAAAAGACTGCTGAAACTCTAAATGGAGTTAGAATTCCAGGCTTAGATTACATCAGACTTTCAAAATGTACATAAAAAAACTACAAAATAAAACCAAAGTTTACTTTAAAATACTTGAAAATGCCATACTTTTTTTGGAATAAAGGTAACTTCTGTCTCCAAAAAAGGATGAGCATAATCAAACCTCATTCTGTGAAAGAAACTGAGTATACGCTACACTAAATAAAGGTTATAGTAAATGTCTTTAACTTCTTAGAATGACTGAAGAATCAGACCAGCGTTTCTATACCGCTTCAGAGAGACAACCATCAGCTTCCATGTCATACTTTCTATGGAGGTTTATACTTCTCCTTCAGCTCTCCCCTTCTAAATCTGCAGACATATCTTCTATCCCAAGCTGCCCCAACCTGCTGTCTTTGACTAACTCATCTCATATTTGACTTCTGGGATGGCAGGGAATCTTTCCTAAGCTTCTGAGATGGGGCTGCCTCAGTCTTTCCTTGCAGTAACCTTTGAGAGAGTTTTTATTAGGAGAACAAAATCCAAAACTAGAGCTGTGATTATTTTTTTTAATAGGAAAACCCAAAATGAGACAGAATGGAAATAAACAAATGTCCCCACTGTGTCCTTGGGGAACCAGTCCTTTCTTTCATGCTTGCTTCCAGACCAGCAAGCTGGCCACCATTCCTTAGGTTGCAACACACATCTGTAGTGCCTCTGGGAAGCCTGGCTAAATCTCTGCTCCTCATTATTTTCAACAATTTCCAGGAAGCCATGCTGCAGGATCCTTTGCTGCTGTCTCCCCCCCTGTCTCCTGCTGGCTACCTCACCCTTCACATTAGAAACCTCTCTCCCGAGCCAAGCAGACTCTCTTAGTTCCCAAGAAAAGATAGTCATTTCCCTTTGGAGCACTCCAGTATACAGCAGGCAGAGGAAGATAAAAATGCAGTCTTTCTCCCTGCTCAGCCTTTTAAAGCAATGTAATGGGCATTAAGGTACCTGTGCATAAAAAAGTTAAGTCAGTCTTACAGACTGATGAGTTTGGCCAAGTCATTTCACTGCTCCAGGACTGTTTCCTCCCTCCACTGCTGCTTGCATTACCCATGGAGGTAGTAAACACTTCATAGGAGTGACTCCTCCTTGCTAGGTCACTGCACAGACCCTTGGAGAGTGGATCACCACTCCTCCTGCTGCCTTTATTGCTGCAGGATAATTGTGAGATTGCAGTAAAAACTTTTCCTTCAAAAGCAGGTCCTATTTCAGTCCAGTTTTGCTGTGTGCACCCAGTACCACTCCAGCATCTTTCACACTGGCTGGTGCTGCTGAAGCAGAGGTACAGGGATTTGGGGTATGTACCCTCCCTCCTTCCCCACTTGCCTTTTTCATTCCCTCCTCTCCTCCCTATCTCTTTCCTTTCCTACCCCAAAGTACTATTTGCATAGATGAAGATGGAATATTAAGGATAAGATTAAATGATTAGAAATTTCACACACAGTTATATGGAGATTTTTTTCTGGCATATAACCCTGTATTTCCAGTCAATATCCATACTTTTTTTCACACATTTGGGATCTGCAAACCACAGAGGTGGCTATAATCATTTGTAATCATAGTCAGGGCCATGAAGCCTACCTTAGAAACACATTTAGTGCAGTTTTTCAATGATGTGCTTGGTGACAAAAGACTCTGAGAATTCTTGGGTACAGAAAGCTGTCTGTCACCCCACAGTGATGGGGTGCTGTGGCTCCACACAGCTCTAGCCTATGCCCGATGTTTTGTGGGGTTTTTTTCACTATTGTTTCTTGGGTTAATTGTTTTCCTGTCGGTTAAACATTTTTATCATTTCCTTGCAGCCTTGTGATGCTACATGAGTGATTCAGCTACTCTGTGAACTACTTTAGAGCTACTTCTTCCTTAGACACCTTCCCTTCCAAGTGTAAAGACAAACAAACGAAGCAACCCGTCAGGCTCTATTCTTGTCCCTCACTCTCTCCAGCTGTGAGAAAGGCAGTTTAAACCAAAATAATGCACCTCTTACCAAATAACAAATACCAGCATAATTTTGAAGAAGCGCATCTGGATCTCTGTCCCCAGACGTCTCTCATTCTCTGTGTAAATCCCTTGTCTCCCTTTCAGTAAGGAGGCAACTGGAAAGTATACAATTATGTTCATTAATATATGTGTATCTTTTTAGTGATAGGTACAAGGGTACAGAAGATAGCAGTCTGTTAAGAGGGAACAGATAGATTTGTCTCCAGCAGCAATTCAGAAGCTGGAAGGACCATCATACATAAATCTCACATAAAGCCTGATACCAAAGGAAAAGAAGTACATCCATTATGGATTCCTATAATAAGTGATATCCCACTAGCTGTTTTTTCTTCTCTCACTCCCTCTGAAAACAGAAAATAGTATGGTCAGCACGCTATTCTTTTATAACAAAAATGTAGTGCGTATAACTTCTATATAATGTGTGATAATGACATATTTATTATGTGATGTCTAGACTAAAACAGAATACATTCTAACCTATTATGCACATTATATTTCATTGCGTAATTGATATAGCATTGGCTACACCTCTAGAACTTGAAGGTGTAATGTCAGCAAAAATAGACAGTTATGGCCACATGCTGTTCAGATATCTCAAGGAATATACATTGTGCACAAACACAAATATACTCAATGTGTATTTTTCCATTAAAATGCGACTTTTTATAGGAACAACTTGCTGAAGGAACAACTGTTCCTTTGAAAATGAGTATTACTGCGGGATGTAGGACAGATGGGTTGAACACTGAACTGAGAATATAAAGTCTTCTGTTTCTGTATTCAAATATTCAATGTGTAGACAATAAGCATGAAGTCAGGTGCTGCAAACGTCTATCACTGATCATATTACATGCAAAGAATGTAGTGAATCTGTGGCTTTTTTTCAGGTCTCATTTCTTCAAAACACTGGATGATAAATTAAATGGGAACTTGAAGATCCCAACTCAGTTATGTACAATCCCCATTTGTTTCATAATCTCAGAATCAGGAATGACAAAATTCTGATCATATTTAATTAATTTTTTTTAGCTTCAGGGCTGCCAAGAAGTTAAATCAACTATCAGATCTCACCAACATTATCTTTAAACAAGAATAAATTGCACTCCAAAATCCAAATTGATACCAATAGCAAAGTAAAGCATCCACTATACACTGCCTCAAATACTTTAAATCGAGAGTAATTGAGTAACATAGAAACACCTTTGCCAATCTGCAGCAGAGGTTTATATGATGCACTCATAGCTTGAGTACATCACCAGAGTGTGTCTCTGGGCAACTTTCCCATCAAGATGGTATCTTCATTTCAATAGGCGACTCCCTCCCACCCTTTGTGTACCTTTATGATTTAATGAGGAGCTATCCCACATCACTGATTGCACAGGCACGACTTTCTACAGTATTGTTACGTTGCTAAATAACACATACTGATTCATGCTGGCCACTAGGAACATACCTGCTGATACTGTCCTCCTAAACAGGATGGGGTTGACCACCAGCACTAGCAGGAGTGGGACATAGGTTGTGATGTAATGTGGGATTGCATGCTCCAAGCCATTTTCACAGCTGAGAAAAAATCATTAACAGCTTATGCTTTTAGGTTTTTTTATCTACATGTGACAGTTCTGGCTATTTTATCTATGTCACCTTTAATGTAAAAAAATAACCAATGCAAACAGACACTACAGTTTTAATTCACAGAGCTTCAACACCAGTTCACATGGGAAACAAGGTTTATTAACATTGTCTGTCTATTTTTCTCAGATTTAAAGGAACAAATACAAAGATAAAACCAGGAGTGGGAGAACAGTGGCATACAGGAGAAGCTGCACCAGTGGTGCAGCATACCCAAGTGCCCGTATTGGGGGGCATACCTCTTCAGGGCCCCCTGAAATCCAGGCAGGTATTTCTAGAATACTCGCTGACCCAGCAGGACATGCTTGTCAAAGATCAAAAAAGGCCAACATTTGGACGTCTGTCTCTAAGGCTGAGCAAAAGACATTCAAGTGACCAGAGGGCTCTATGATTTTGCAGGTTGTTCCCAAAGCCCTGCTTACCTGGAGAGAGAAGGGTAGTAAAGCAGTGCAATTCCCTCCACGCAGAGCATCACTGCCAGGCCCCACGTCATCATGTGGTACAGCACAATGGTACTGCAGGCACCAAAGAGGACAGGCATAATTAAAGATACTAAACCTTACACTTTCCACTGTGCAACATAAAAATAGGACCCTCACTGAACAAGAGCTTTACAGACAAGGAATAGAGAGCTTGCCTGTTATCCCCAAATCTCCTACATCTTTTATTTCACCTGCAGAGAGCAAATTAGGGGATTTGAATGGAGCTGAAGAGTCAAATAAACTACCCTTCTGTAATTTACAGAGAATTGTAGAATCATAGAATGGTTAGAGTTGGAAGGGACCTTAAAGATCATCTTGTTCCAACCTCACTGCCATGGGCAGGGACACTTCCCACTAGAGCAGGTAATGCTTATCTTTAGACTCACATACTGCTCCCATCTTAGGGAGGTTCAGATCTGTGTATCAGAAGTCTTTCGTTGTATCTGATCTTAGAATTAAGATTCTAAGATTATTATTTTTTTTTATTAACAGAGATGGAGTATATTACTTTCAGGATAACACTTTTCTTGCCACAAGAATCAATTTCAGGTGCAGAGGAAGGACAAAAATAGTATCTTGCTGCAATAAAGTTTATAGACCCCAATCTGCTCCCTATTTTTCCAAAGGTTAAATGAATTCAGTTACATTTAAATTCCATTTAGACATAAACAAACCAGTATCTTAAATTGCCCCAGCAATTTAAGCACTTAGTGCACCACTCATCTATATCCTTACCTGGTAACTGTATGAACATCAGATGATTGATTGTACAAGCTTCACTTACACACCTAGACAGCTGCAGACAAGCAATGGACATACAGTGTTGGAAGGAAAAATAATGAATTCAGAGCTTTAACTCTGGTACCTCAGTCCAGCTGATCTTCTTACCACCAAGTATGAATCAACGGCGTAGCAAAACAGCCACCAGAATTCAGCACTATATAACAGCTGGATCCACATCTGCAGGGAAAAAGTGACAAATGTCACAGCTGCTTCTCGAGCACCACTGGGGACAGGGAAGGGACTCAAACCTTTAGCCTGGTGATTTTTCTTTCAATGTGTGTATTTTCCAGCTGATATAATGATCAAAATCAGAGTAACAGCATTGCTGTAGTCATAGGTAAATTGCACAGCATTTGCTCTCACAACTTACTCTGTTGTTTAGAAAACCTGTTATTTACCTCCCCAGTCCTAGCCCTCAATGTCATGGGTGAAGCCCAAAGAAATTTATAGTAAGGAAGCTTTAATTTTAGATTAAAATTTTAGTAGTTTCTCAGTAGCTGAGGCATGAAAATGTAACTGAGGTCAGTCATCACCACAGAGTGCCTGTGCATCGTGGCTTCGGCATGTGACGGGCGTTTTCTCCATGGACAAGAATCCAATTCAGGGAATGGTTATTAAGAAAAAAAGGTCATTAACAAAAATATCACTCAGTCTCTGGGAACATTATCCATACTGAACTCCCTGACTGATTTCTTCAATAAAAATCCAAAGGTTCAAGTCAAGTTAAATTCCTCAGCTTTCGTGAGCTGACCCTATGCATTTTTCTCATGAGCTTATATAAGATAAGTGACCTTTCTTTGCTGCTGTTTATAGACTTCAAATTTTTTCCCCACAGGAGATGGCCCTTTGTAATAGTCTGGAATTATTTTAATATTCAGATTACCTTCCCTCTGAGCCCTCTTTCATTTCTTATTTGAATATCCTTTGTTACAGCTCCATAGTAGCATCCTTTTACAGCTGGAAACCAACATACTTGTTACTGAGCCAAACGTCAGTGAATAGAGATCTACTATTTCTTCCTCCAAAAGGTAAATCAAGCTGGGAAATATTTCCTTCCTCCATGGGTGTAGACCCGTCTCTAGTCATTTGTGACATGAATTATTCAGTATCTAATTGAAACACATTGCTAGTGCACTTTTTTTTGCTAGTGAACAGAAGGGCACTAACATTTTGCTAGTGCACAGGAGTCAGGACATAAAAAATCCAGACTTCCTTGTAGTGCACTTTATCCACAGCACTCAGCAAACAACTTCATGTGCACTTTTATGTATTTACAGTTATAAAATGCACAATGTACTACACAAACACACACACACAAATAAACTGTGGGGTCTTTCCACCAGAAAATCCAGCGTAAACAAGACTGACTCCAGCAAAAGTATAAATCAGATGCACCTAAACCCAAAATCTTCATACACTACTTCACTTTTATGAAAAATGACACATTTTGGTACAGTGCCTCGGAGAGTGTCCCTCTGCAAACCCAAGGAGTACCCTGTCTAAAGGCCTTGCTATTTGGAGTTTGTATTGGCTTGTGGGTAAGTGAAAACAAACAATAGCACTAAAAGAAAAATAAAATAGAAGCAGAAACATTTTATTAACTCACACGAGAATATGTTAGGGAAAGTGAGTGGAAGGAGGGTTATTTTTCATTCCAATATAATTAAATCTAAATTTAGTAAGTGACTCAAACTACAGCACTTTGCTGGAGCCCAAGAAAGGAAAAATAAAAATAGTGGTAGACTGCTATACTGCTCCCCATCTAACCTGAGATCCAAATGAAAAACAAACAGTCCGCATATGGTATCTTTGTCACTGTTTAAAAATATTATATTTTTTTGTGTAAAGGGCCAGAAAGTGAAAATTAAGACATAGGAAAACATGGGTTTTGAATAGGGCTTGCTACAAGATACTGATGTTGCTGGTGTTGCTTTCCTCAAAGAAAGTCAATATTTGCATTTAATAAGCAAAACTTAAACATCAGAATTGTATACAACCACTATTTGCTCCTATGGTGCAACAGTATCATGACTGACATTGTCATTCTAGAGGCATATAAGGTACAGTGAGTTTTGTTTTAGCACAAATTGTTTTATTTAAAAACTACTAGAGCTGAATAAGTTTGTTTACATGCAGCATACCCTCCTCTATATTGTAAACTTCAAATTGTAAAGCTAATACTGCTATTGCTCATGCATTAATTCACTGTGCACCCTGCATTCCCACTGAATTTGGGTAAAGTGGTGATTTGTCTTATTTATCATTCTCCATGTTTTGGGAAAAAGAACATGTCTTTTTCTTGTCCAAGAAACTCAAATTATATTTTGTCTCAGTAATTGATGTAATATCTGAAACTAAGTTTCAATCTGTGCTTTTGTAATGCATTTACATTTTCTTATTCTATGTGCTTTAATCCAGAAGATACTTAATTAGACTAGGCCAGACGTGGTCATCTCTGAACACCCGTAGAAACAGCAGTCTGAGCCATAGTCCTGCATGGCAGGGGTGGAACTTCTGCAGCAGCTTTATGTCCTTGGGTATATTTAATCATCTGCAGTCCCTGTGTGCCTAAAAGCACACACTCTCACACCGCCAAAGCTAATTTGAGCTGCTGGTTGTGGTCAGCCCCCACCAATATGCTGCTGCATGGGCTGTGATTTCTGCTGGAGAAGGTGGGCAGACACCCTCGTGCTGCGGGTGCGAGGGATGCGCTGGGGGGACCAGCGATGCCAGCATGAACCCATTATGGAACGTCTGCAGAACCTCCATACCCCTGACTTCAGTACAGGACTTGCCCTGCTCTCTCCCAGCACTCCTGCAAGGAGCAAGTCCTATAAAAGGCATGGGGCCAGTCTGACCCGTGGCTGCCCCATGCCCTCCCCGAGCTGGGCTTTCGGCAGGAGGCATGATCACACTTGCAGGGGTGTGGCAGAGGCTGAAACCATCATATCCATGCTCTGACTCACAGCCGAAATTCCCTTTTGGACGCAGCGGTTTGCCTTTCAGTCTCCCCATGAGGAGGGACCGTCACCCGGGAGAGGGAGGAAGGGGGAGGCCTTCCCCTCTGCACCTACCGCGCTCCCCACGCAGAAAGCAGAAGGCCACACGTCGGTCCCGTTCGCCACAGAAATGTTAGCTATGAAGGCTGGGAAGCCTAGCCACACGCTTGACCTGAAGATCATACCTAAAGGAAAATAAAATAGAATTTAAAAAAAAAAAAATAGAAAGGTATTAATGCTTTGAATCTGCTGGTGTGATTTGAGTCACATGCTTCTCCCCCGCTACATATTTCACATCGCAGCCCAGATTTTGTGTGTCCAGCAGAAGGCTATGGCTGCAGAGGAGCAGAGGAGGAACAACTGCACTATTTAAACATTGCTATAATTGCCCAGGGAAATTAGCCCCGAGAGTCTGAAGGTGCTGGGACTTGAAATGTTACGTAGGTTAAAATCTCACTTACTTACTGTCACTTACTTCCCTAAAATAAATTAGGTCTCATTTAACAGGTTGACAAAAAACAATAACTATTTGCAATTTTATGGGCATATATTCACATACTAACATTCATTTCTCTTTTAATCCCTCATTGCAGAAAAATATATTTCCCACTTTTCGCTGTCTTCATTTTTACAAGCAGCTCTTTTCCTCTCTGCAATAGGACTGAATAAAGCAGGGCTTTGGAATTAGGTGAGAACAATACTCATTTTTTTAAGTGAACTTACATCTTGTTAGTGCAGTTTTCTGGGTTTGCTTGAAACAGGCATTAAAGCGCCAACATAAAGCAGAACAAACCACCAGGTTTCCCACCAAGAGAGACCCTTTCCCACCCACCAAGGTGTGCCTAATTCCGAGACAATGATGGATAAATAGTTAGAGTTTGTCAGTGAAAGGGAGAAAAACAACTTTATCTATTGTTGGCCTCATTTGACTGACAGAACCTCTTCGAGGTGAATGCACACACATTTTTTCCATCTCCTTTTTTATTTCCCCCTCAACTGCTTAATATTGGTACTTACTATGCAACGTGAGAACTTCATACCTGGCGAGGTATGAAAGGGGAAAAGACCTGAAATCCCACTCCCTCCCCAGGCAGTGAGAGAGACCTACAAACCAGCACCACTTCTGTTAACCTAATGCGAGGGCAACAGCGTTATTGTAGAAGAAAACTCATCCTGTATTTCCATGCCATGTGACATGGTGATTTATACCTAATTTGGCAGTAAATGCCAAATAGACTGATGGGACAGATTTAGACACATTAGTTTCGTTTTGACTCATGCATATTGTTTTATTCTCTGTTGTTCTATTCCTCCAGCCTACCCGCCAGGGGCCGGGCAGCAGGTTGCTCTTGATAAGGGAGCTTTGCTTGCATTTCAAAAGGCTGTGTCCAACATGATGTGTGTGGAGCTGCAATTCAAACGCGCTCGCAGTGGACACGATGCGCTGAGAGAAGTGCCCGGCACACGAACAAGATGGCAAACTTGGTCTGAGGGATTTAAAGACATATATAGGAAGTATTTTTCAAATGCACTCCTAAAGATCAGCAAAGTGTTCGGTGGCAGCTTTAGTTTTAAATATGCTGCCTCACCTCCACTTTCATGCCTTCCTCTGAGAGCCAGGCACTCTTCTGGATTTTAATTTGTTTTGAAGTAGAGACTTTGGTGTATATTTATCCCAAGCTTTTACTTCTAAAATGTAACTATTAAATGAGACCTTCCTCCCCCAAAGGCCAATCATCCCGTGAATTCATACACCATGTTTCCCTCAGAAATCTCTGTTGTCCACTCACCGGCTCCATTTGGTACCTCAAAGCAGCAAGAGCCTACTACAGCAAGGGTGAGGGACATCAAGCTGGTGCTTACCTAAGCCACCAAGGATGTCACAAACAGAGATAAGGAGAAGGATGGTGGAAGAGGAGGAGGCTTTGTGCATCTTGCGCGGGCTCTGTCCCTTCTTCGGCAGGAGCTGCAGGATGGTCAGCAGCAGACTGACGGAGGCGCTGCCAATGCAAACGCCGCAGAAGATGGTGTCACTTGCAAGAAGAGACCAGCACCAACCTCTCTACAGTGTCCTTTCAAGTAGTTGTAGAGAGTGATGAGG
>JAOXNG010000001.1:136797677-136812813 GCA_028566535.1 Scolopax minor | reverse complement strand
GGTTCCACTCAAATATAAGAAAAAACTGTTTCCCAGTGAGGGTGACGGGGCCCTGGAACAGGCTGCCCAGGGAGGTCGTGGAGTCCCCTTCTTTGGAGGTTTTCAAGATCTGCCTACATGCAGTCCTGAGTGACATGCTCTAGCTCTGGGCAATCCTGCTTCAGCAGGGGAGTTGGACTAGATAAACTCTACGGTCCCTTCCAACTCTAAAAATTCAGTGAAATACGAAAATCTAGGAGTTCACTAAATCAACACTAAGTAAAGTCATGACATTAATAACTAGGTCGGGCATCTGTTGTGGGTACCTCTGTCTAAAGGCTTGGAATTTTCTGGGGTATTTGATTGATGCTGGCTGCAGTTTGTTACGTCCAGATTTTCTTCTCTTTGAGTTATAGAGAAGTTTCTGTTAGGACTTTTTTGTGTAGCTTGTTTTGATATGAACTAAAAAAAAATGGTTGTATACCTTTCAGTAACATATTGCTAGGGATTACTAATTTTTAAAAATGTTTTTGAACTTTTGACTAAAAAGCTTTCTTTCAGATTTCTGATTTGTTTAACTTTTTTGTAGCAGTTCCAGTGCTAATTTAACTACTTCTTGGTTACCAGAAGGCTGCATCTAGGTCTAGGCTGTAACAAAATATTTCAAGGAAAATTATTCATTGGTATAGAATCACAGAATTGTCTAGGTTGGAAGGGATCTTTCAGATCATTAAGTCCAACCATCAACCTAATGCTGACAAAAAACATCACTAAACCATGTCGCTAAGCTCTCCATTACATCTACCCATCTTTTAAATACCTCCAGGAATGACAATATAGAATCATGGAATTGTCTAGGTTGGAAGGGGCCTTTCAAATCATCGAGTCCGTATGTTTGGCTCTGTTAAGAAGACTAGCTTCCACCTTCTGAAACGCAGTTGCAGTCAGTGTCCTGAAAATTAGCCCTCTCCACCCCTAAAACTAAAAATAATTTGTGCACTGGATGATATTGCTTGTTTGCAGTAAATTGATGAGAGGAAGGAGAAAGCAGGCTATTTGGCCACAAAATTTGGCTTATTATCATGTGTGCTTGTGAGGAGAGTGGGCCAGGGTTGTACAACACTTAATTACAGAACTCTCAAATCATTCCACAGAGTGATTTGCTCTGTCATTTTTCTTTTAATAGTTTTTTGTGTTTAGTTGCTTTTACTTTTTTTTTTTTTTTAAGAGAAGACAAAAGAAATGTGGTATCCTAGTGGTGTCCATGTAATTTTATCAACTGAACTGCAAATTTCCAGACTACCAGTAGCAACGATAGGTTATTGTTTCCTGGGGGTGGTCAGCACTAGGAGGGGACCAGGATACCTTGCCCACCAGGTTTAGGTTTCTCCGCTGCCAGAGGTACATTGGATTCAAGAACTTGGTCTCCAGCTTCTGGAGGGAGTATGTTGTAGTTGCTTCTTTCTTCTTTCCAGTGCTGGATCCTAGCCTTTTCTTAATTTACTTTAACCTGTTCCAGTTTTACCCCTTTCTCACCTAGAAGTCTTTATCCCTTATCGGTCTCCTCACTTGAGTGGTTCTGGACTCAATTCAACAGAAAAAAATCTTCTTTACCAGTTTCTCTCACCCTGCTATTTCTGTCCCTATCTTCAAATGTTGTTTTGCCTTTTTTCAGCCACATGTAGTTTGGCTTACGTGGCCCTCTTCCTTTTGCCTTAGCACCTCTCTGCTTAAAGCTCTAAACCTACAAAATGTTTACCATGAAGGATCTCCTCACAGGGCTTGCAGTTGGTTGACACTTCTTGTAGCTGGACCCTTTCAAAGGTGGTTAATTGAAGCAAAAGAAGGTATATATGCACATAGACAACCACGTGCACATCCTGGATGCTGTCAGATATACTCTTTTACTGAAACACGGGGTCATTAGGGTGTTTCAAATTAAGTTGCCAATTTTGGTTTTTAATGTAAGCATTTATTTCTTCATTTTTTTTCTTGGAACTGGATGAACCATTTCAGTTTAACTTTAGGAAAATTGAAGGTTTGAGGCACCGATGGAAAGTTTCTGCCTAACTAATTAAAGTATGGCAAATTCATCAACCACTGAAAGAAAATATGATCTCATGATGGGAAGCATCGAACAACTTTCATTAGTGAACCAATACCTGTGGTTGATTACCAAAATGGATTTTGGAGTAAAATTTAAGATTATTTTTGTCAAAGCGTGGGTTAGACAGTGCTATTAGAAAGGTGTAATATCGAAATAAGAGCAACAAAGAGATGCCTGCACTTGTTTGTGTTGAAGTTTATGGTACAATGAAATTGTCGAGAACTGGGAGGGAGAAGAGTGATTTTTTTATTTTATTTTATTTTATTTTTGTAGTTGCATTTGAAATTAATCAGTCTGCTTTTTTAAATTCAATGTTAGAGTATATATAACAGACAAGAAAAGTATCCTTCCTGAATATTGGTATGCCACAGAGCACATCGTTTTTCTCTATGTCTGTGACTCGTGCAGCGAAGACATCTCATCCAGCTTTAGTTTCGAAGAGAAGAGTATCTGGCGAGGTTAGTGGATGTTTTGTAGTGTTTGATGATAGTTGTCCAGGTGATGATTAAATTGTAGCAAAGCACCAGAAGAATGTCTCCTCCTTGAAATATTTTGAGAGTTACTTCCTTTTCTGATTAGGCTGTGAGTTGAGGCAGAAGGAGAATGATGTAGTAGTTACACATTTTAAAAAGCAGAACTAACTTTAATGTACACTGAGAGAAAAGGAATTTTCCATTCTTGAGCTCATATTATTTAAAGCTTGCAGTTTTGGAAGGAAAGCAGGAACACCTTATGACCTCAAGCTCATTCCAGTGTTTTGTTTTTGAGGTGTGTGGGTTTTTTTTGTTGTTTGCTTTTTTTTTTTTTTTTAAAAAAAAAGGGACAGTTTCAAATACATTTTGTTCTTATCTGATTTGCATTCACAAATCCATTTCCTGAACTGACCAAAATTCTGATGCTGGATGCCAGTTTCTTTAAGGGTTTCAAGGTTATAGAATTAAAATTAAATCTCAAAGTTCATAAGCTTTTTTTACTGAGCTTGGTTCTCAATCTCAAAACACTGCAAACCCTTCCCCCCTGTAAACTGTACCTCTTCTAATGCAGTGCACATTGTGCACATGGGATGGGGGTTCTCCTAGAAGGCAAAAAGAGCCTAAGATTTTTAGTAGGCAACCACATGAAATTTAAGATGCAGAGTCATCACAAAATAAGGGAAAGTGTTACAAACAAGGGGGTGCGTTCATCATAAATAGGTGGGTTTTTTGGTCTAGTGCACTGACAGTAGACACAGGCTTCCAGTTTATTAAGAGAATGCTGAAAATTGAGTAAGGTGCTGGAAAATGGCATAACAATTACTTAAAATTGACAAATTGTATTTTATTCAAGGAAATTGAAACATACCAAAATGCAAGAGATTTTTAATCCAACAGATATAAAGACTTGCCATCTTTGAAATAATAGCAATAGTTTCTAACCTTAAGAGCAAAGTTCCAAGGCATATTGTTTGTTTTCTGTTGCTTGGTGATGATTTTTTCCTTTGAAAGATAGTTTTTTGATGTAAAACAAGTTGTTGGGCTCATTATCAATGTATCTGGAGGAAAGTAGATCAGAAATAAAGTTGGATTCGGAAGTGATAGATCCTTTTAGTATTTTGTCTGTTCACAGGTGTTTAGTTTCTGAAAACACAGAAATGGGCATTGGGATTACAAACCAAAAAGCTTTGAGTTGTAGGATGGCAGAGAAAGTGCTAGCAAATTGTGAGAACTGTAATTTTTAAAGCCACAGAGGAACTGAATAGTGAAACTTCTGACTGATACCATTCAGATTAAGTACAGGAAGAAATGGGTTTTGGTTTGTATTGCATTGTGTTTGTAGAATACTCACATGGAAATATGTGGCTTTGTTGGTAGTTAAACACAGCTTTGAATCCCGGTTTTTCCATGCTTGTAAGATTGTTTATATGAGATCAGATCTTACTCTGAAATAGTACAGTATTTTCATTTATCAGTTAAACTCCAGATGACTTTTGAGATTAGAGTGGGTAGTGTTTGAATTTCTTCAGTCATTCCTTATATTTTATCCTTGTTTTTTTTTTTTTTTTTTTAAAGGACAACAATTTCTTCAGTAGTTACGGAAAAATTACTAAGGTTCTTAGATAAAAGTTGTAATTAAATGATTCTACCTAATGTTATATTTCTATATAATGTTTCTGTATTGTTTTTATTTCCTACTCTTGTCAGTGATTCTTAACTTTGTATTTAGTGTCATGTTAGTGTTTGGAGGTAAACAGGTTTTTCTTTGCAGGTTTTTCTCAGAGGTGTAGAAAATTCTTAAATCTGCTCTTTCTCTTTTCGAAGGGCCCATATTAGCATTTAATATATATTTTTTATATATATGTTTATATATATATATATATATATATGTTGAAAACAAAATTTTATTTATTTCTTTGGATTCCTTCATTTTGTCATTACTTATACAGTGGTTTTAATTCCTTGTCACAGAGTTTGGTGTACTCTCCTTAGTTATACCTAAATATATCTGAATCATAACATGTTTTTAATGAAAACAAAGGATGATGTGCTGTACATTAGGTATGAACATGTTAGATGTTTTTTGGTACTAAGGTATAACAATCCTCAGTGACTGTTTCTTCCAAGACACTCTCACATCAACGGAAGCCAATGGAGGTTTTGTGAAATTCTGTTGGTGCACATCCCCTTGTTGGTCAGGCATTTCATTTCTACTTTTTGAGTTCAGGTTATTTCCAAATCCTAGAAAATTAGCTATCTAATAGGGATGATAAATTCCCTTTGAAAAACAGATGCCTAAACAGATGCTGACTTTTTTTTTTTTTTCCCCCTGGATGTTGAGGCAAACAAGATCTCTCTTTGTCTCTGAAAAATCTCTGTTGATTTTTCCTATGCCATTACTGATTTACATGTTTGTGTTCTTTGGAAAAAAATAGAAATACTTACTGTATATTGAAAAGAATGAAACAGTGTGGGTAAAAATGAGCTTGTATGGGTTGAATTGCCACCTTTTCTTCACCTGTAGGGCAGCTTCCTCTTACTCCTTGAAGCATGTTGGCAGACAGTTCAGCTAAGATGCTGCAAGTGTGACTTGGCAGTAGAAAGAAATACTTGAAGCAGACTTAATATCAATGCACTAACATACTGGGTATTGCTCAAAGCTAAGCTAAGCAAACAGTGCTTAGGGGATTGTGTAGTACAAGCAGACTATCTTTTTTTCTGAAAACTGAATCTGGTTCTTCTGGTTTGTATGCACTTAATGTCAAATATTGTCTGTCTTTTCTGCCAGCACTATATATTCTGAGTAGAAAATACCTATAGACCCGTCAACTTCTTAATATTGGTGGACAGAGTAACTACTTTTGTAAGGCTGGATAGTTACTATTACTTAAGCAAAATGACCAAAAATGTGTGGAAGTAATCTGTGGCCTGGTAGTATTCTTTAGTCTGCAAGTGTTGACCCACCTTTGAGACCTGTATTAAAGATGAGAATGGTGTAAGTGTCAGACTTGATTAAGGATTTGAACCCTTGTGCAACTAAGTGCAGCCTTTTGCAACTAATGACTATATCTGCTAGTGGTGGCTCCCCATTTCCTTAAGAAATGTCACGTACATAAGTAATCACATGCAGCATGAGGCATGGTGTTCTCAAATATGGTGATGTAGCACGAAAACATGTGGATGTACCACCTGTTCTCTGGTGATGTGAAATTTAGTTCCCTTTAGCAAAGCAAGATGTAGCATCTCCATTTTTATGTACAGTCCATGTGGATCATAACATGAACAGGAGGATTAAAGCATAAGGTTGTCCACTTTGAAGACTTCATTTAAGCAATATACTTCATTTAAGCTTCATGTTGAAAAGTAAACAAGAAGTGCTTGAAGAAAAAGTTGAAGTGCTTTGTTCAGTTAATGTGTTTTGAATATATGTTTTGAAGTGTAAATTTCTTCAACTTGAATCTGAGCTGTACCACTGGCACTGGTGACAAGAAACTTATGTTTGTTCTGCTGAATTCTCTCAGATTCCTTTCTCTCAGAGAAATCTGCTTGTCTGCCAGACCAACAACATTCTGGAAGCTGCCTGAAGAATATAATAGCAAGCTTTCTGAAATGTTACAAACGTATAACTTCTTGAAGGTGAAAACCTTGCTCTTATACTGGAGATGCTCAGCCACACAGCTGTGGGATTTGGTACACCAGTCTTAAAGACAATCCCATGATTTGCTTGGGGGTGGAGACCTTGAGAGGGTGTGCAGCAACACTAGAGGTAATTACACAAGATCACAATAGCACCAATTTGTGGTTATCTCGGTGGCTGTATCAGTTTTTGTGCTCGTAATTATCACAAGGAAAACTTCCTAAGGGAGCCTGCGTCATACTGATGTATGGTTGCTCTGTCACAACCTGGCTGGAGTCAGCTTTGTGACTCCTGGAGCGTGGGAGATGTATCAAGGCATAGTTTCTGGTTGCTTTGTAGTTTCAGAGGGAAAGAACTGTGGGAAATAAATGTGGCGAATGCATTTGTAAACGTGATGAGCTCTTAACATGCAGGTCATGAACCATAATGATGTATTGGGCATCCCCACTGATGAGGAAAACATCTTGGTCTTGCCAATCAAAAATTTCCATCAAGGGCTAGACATATTTTTTCCTGATTTGCTGTACTCTCTGTATAATGACTGTTGCAGGACGTTTCTGTGTATTCTCAGCAGCTTCTAATTTGTTTCACATTTTCAATTTCATATGTGTTAGACAGAACCAGTATTTTCAGTGCTAAGAGAAAATAGCCTGCTGGTTCACAGAGGGAAAAAAAATAGTTACAGGGTAGTTCTGGAAAACTTAGGAGAGCAGTAATTTCAATTGAAGTTATGTTGCCTAGGAAGATTCCTGTTAATTTTGTGTGCACTTTATTTAAGTCACTGCAAGTAAGAAGAAAACTGCTGTGAACTATTTTTATTTAATCATAAGTTCATGTGACTGGACTAATTTTATGTTGTCACAACTTGGTATTCTGAGTTTTTGTAAGAACTGAGCATTTACTAGCCTTATTTAGGGATTAGAGCTGCATTTTCATCATGTAGCTTTAAAATTCTCAGCTGAAGTAGTTTTATTTCATAAATGGTAACTTGTCACAGGTGAGTCTGTCAGTGATGAGCCCCTGTTGGTATTCTCTGACAGAATAGTGACTCATCCATCTACTGTCCAGTCCAAACCACAGAGCCTCATAAACTAGCCTTGCTTTGAAGTCAGTGACATTTCCTTTTTTATAAATATAATAAATAATGATGCAGATTTGTATCAATCCATTGTGTTTTTCAAAAGCTTCTGTTTGACTTTGGCTTTCAAGCTTTAAGCTCAAAATAATCTTACTGCTCTGCACGTGATGTCGGTGTGAATATTGCAGGCTAAGTGGTACTGTACAGTAGAAGGATTTTTATAGAATAAGTATATTGCCTTTCTTTCTTTTCCTTAATCATTGCATGTGTTGTCTCCAGAGTCAGAGCTCTGTTATTTGTAGCTCCTTTCATTTGAGATGGCCATCCTAGGAATATCTGTGTTATGGATGCTGTCTTCCAGTGCTGTTCTCAAAAATGTGTTTTACTCCTGTTTTACTCCATCTGTTGCTCCTGAGTACCTCAGTATTGGTTAGAGACAGCGGGGCCTTGCACCTCTTTCTAAAAATGCCTTGCCTGTAACAGTTGACAATATCCTTTACTTTAAAATCAAAAAGGGCATTCTTTTTTAGTTTCACTTGACTTGCTATTATTATGCATTTTCAGTTAGCTACTGTGTAGCCACTTTAGTGTGTCCTTTGTTTCTTGGATGTATATCGATTTCCTCCTTCCTTCGCAGCATCGTGAGGCAGGGATATTGTCTGGGCAGTCATGTCTGCTGTATATAGGATCATGAGGACAGGGGTAGTGAGTAGGGACAAAGTCTACCTGGCCTCATTTCCTGTTTTTGGAAGTAGCTGGGAGTTAATAATTGAGGAATGATTCTAAGAAGTAGAAGTAGTCTAGTGTAATTTTTTTTTTTTAATTAAATGGTTATCCCCCCTCTTTCCATTCCTTTTGTTACAGTCTTAATAGTCAGCAAGTTAGGGCTGAGTTGCTCATACCTGCATTTTTTTAAAAAAGGTGCTGTTTTACACAACTGTCTACCTGGCTTTATTATGTTTTTGAAAAATGACTGGTCATCTCCATTCTGTGGATTCATGGTAGTAAGTGTTACAGATTAATGTACTATAGACTGATATATACTATATAATAGTTCTTGTCACATCTTTTCTAAGCTCTTGTCTGTCCTGATTAAATTCTCCTCATATACTCATTGATCAGTGAGTCAACATGTTCTGACCAACATGTTCTTCTCCCTTACATTTCTAAATTCTGCTGGATTCTTGTTTGAGTGGGATAACAAGAATGACATGAAATTTTCAATTTATGATTACATAGGGGATTGACTGACGTAGTTAGCATCACATGTGAGTGAGAAGGGAAAGCCATTCCCTTTCTAATAATTCCAGATGTTTTATTTACTTGTCTGCTGTTCACCACTGAACTGCAGTTTTCAGAGTATGACCAAATGTGACTCAAGTAAAAATCTCTGGCAAAATCCCTCGTGCCTGCCCATGGTGCTGGGTTTATTTCTTGTGGGTGTGTGGGGTTGTGTGTGTGTGTGTGTGTGTGTGTGTGTGTTGCTTTACCTACAGTGACTTTAAGCAACGCAGTCTTTATTGTATGGCTCTTACAGCCACTCCAGTTTTGACTAATCCCAGGTAGTCTTGCTTCATTGGTAAACTCAGACTCTTGTAGATCACTTATTTAAAAACAAATCCTCCCCAAAACAACAAAGCAACAAACAAAACCCCTGACCAACACCCCCTGAAACCCGAACAAAATCCCCAAACCGAAAAATAATCTCAACAGCACAGCCTCACTGGCATCTACACTGTGAACTCTTTTGGTATCCTCTCTATATTTTGAAACTGTATTTTTTGTTATTATCCCTTGTTTTCTCTTAAGTAGGATTTTGGAGAGTGGTGTTTTTTGTTGTTTGTTGGGTGTTGTGGTTTTTTTAATATCCCATTAGGTATAGTTTCTTTAACAAGTTCTGGTCAGAAACACTGAAAAAGTAAGAAATACTTTCTATGGGAGCAAAAAAAAGGTGTATTGCTTTTATGTAGTTCTTCATATTGAGTCCCTCAAAGAATTGTAACACAACTGTGAGACAGCAGCCTGCAGAAATCACACTCTTCCGCTGTCTGCTGCCATGTCTTCTGGAGGGTGTAAATTGGTAGAAACTATAGTACTCATGTACTTACCTGTATTTCTCAGAACTGTTGTGGGACCACTGTTGAGATTACTTTCATAGATTGCTTTCATTTTGTGAGGTAGCAAGGTTGTTTTAAATGAGAAGTTACACTCTGCAGTATGAAGTGCTTTAAAACACAGTGTAGTCTTGATTTTTTTTTTTTAAGGTTCTTGTGCATTTGGGTTTTTTCTGCCTCTTGCTGATAATTCAGTTTGTGATTGTTCTACCGATGCTTCCGTTTGTAAGAAATTACTTGGGTGTGGGGAAATTTCTTGGACTTTCTCTGCAACTTTTTTTTTTCCTCAAATTTTACAGAAAGCTTCACTTCACTGTTAGTGGCAATGCAACATCTTGCTGAGTGCGCGTTAGACACAGGTCGTTTCTCAAGATCTGCAAAGTTTGTGACTGCAGCTCCAAATTATTGATTTTGGCTTTCCAGATCAAATACTGAGGTTCCTTTCTTGATCTCTGAAAATTTCTGGCTCAGTTCTTGGCAGTCATTAAAATAGCAGCATTGTGATTTTAAGTGAGTAAGAAAGGCTGTATACAAAATAAAGCTGTATAGTCCTATTGCTCTTTAGAGAATTACTTGAAATAAAACCTGATTTGCAGTGTGAGTGATGTGCTTGATCTCACAGACACCGGGCCAAAAGCAGTTTTAACAAGCAGCTGCATTTTTCATTCCATAAGTGCGCCTATACCTTGTTTATAAGACAAGAACTTGATCCCATTTTCTGGTCAGGGATAATTGCTAGCAAAATTTGAACGTGCTTTACTTTGGGGAGGTTTTTTTGTGTAGTCTTGTATAGTAACAGCCTATAGCCTAGTTATTTTTTATAAATTATTAAGCATTCTTTAAATTATTGCTTAATCAGATAATTGGCCCTGTCTTCTTTCTAGGAGGCAGCTGTTTCTCAGTAAAACAGTCTTGTTTGTTGGACTCCTGTCCAGCCAGTGCTGGATTTATTGAATGGTCCTGACTCATTGATCTTAAAAGCTTTTTTCAGATCTTCTTCTGACTCTGAGGCTTGATGTTTGAGGATGGCTGGGCCCAAAACCACTTGCATACATTAATAATGGTAAATGCTTTGTGTGGTTTTTCAGTATGTTGTTTTTGTCTGTGGTATAGCATTACCTGGCTGTATTTGTTTTCTTCCATTTCTCTAAGTGCTTAGACAACATAGTTCACTTATCCAGCATTGTCCACTTATGGGCATCATTTGCTTTCACGGGCTCTAGGAAACTGTGCAGCTTTTGTTCTGCATTAAAACCATAGTTATGATGTTGCTTCCCTTATTTCAAGAAGAGTTCTGGGCTGTGAGCAGGCTTTCTGAAATGACAAGTCTTTGGATAACTGGTGCTTTTTCTTGAGGTAACCTGTGCCAAAATTGAGATTATTGGAAAATAAGGGTATGTAAGGTTATGTTGTAAATTAGGTTTTACCCGGGGCCTGGATCCTGCTTCAGGATTTGTTCAAAGAAAACACTTCTCTCTTTGAATTTCATTTTGGCAAAAGAAACTTCAGTGTAAGATTCAGGCTTCTTTTGTAATCTCCTTCTTCTGTTATTTTGTCACACCCTTCTTTACTTAGATCTGTATGAACTCAACTATGCTTTACTTAAGAGAAAATATCATTGCTCCCAACATACTGTGTGGGCTGACTGATTGGAAAATACAGCAGGCTGGCTTCTTAGCTGAGCTGTGGGTTTGATTTACTGTAAATGGGTTAATTAACTGTAAGATGCCATACTGCTCATGTCTGTGTGCAAGGAAGCTATGCAGCATTTATGGTTAGTTGCTTACAGTTTTCTGTTTCTGATCAATGCATTTGTTGGAGTTAAATAGAAGGAGATAACATTGGTTTAACAAAATTTGAAATAAAAAGTAGAAAAATAAGCAAGACAAAACTTGCATTTTGTGAGCTGTGCAGCTTTGTGAGTGCTCACTGTTTCTAGATCTTTTTTAAGTGTAGATCTCGGATACTTGTATTTTCTTATTAAAGACCTGAGAAGAGATGTGTGATTTGTGCTTATGGTCGTTCTGGAGAGTCTTGCAAAAGATTAATTGATGAAGGATCTGTGCGTGTTAACCCTTTCACACAGAGAAATTTAAAAGTGCAGTATTCTAGTACTTTCAAAGAAGGAATGGTGTGGTAGTCTGTTATTACTATGATTGAGCTAAGTTAGGCTATCTTAAGGGTGTTATTTGTAAAAAACAGTATCCTTTGGTGTTTGGATTTCTTGGTTTTGTTTTGTTTTGTTTTCCTATTTGTTTGGATGACAAAAGAAACTTTTCAATAATTTTGTAGTTGCTGGACCCTCTCTCTTCTGTAACTGAGATAAGCAGTAAAATTCTCCTACTAGCGAAATTGTTACATCTGTATGTTCAGTAGAAGGCAGAAGTCCATCCTCCAAACTTATCATTCTACCATTTTGTACCATCTGTAGACAATTAAGAAAACAAGGTAAGAAAATATTGTTTGCTTTTTGCTCTATATAAATAAATGGAAGTGAGCGTAATATCAGCCAAAGGAAACATTCCTCTGTGATTGCAGCAAGGTTTGTCCAAAATAATAGACCTTATATTTTGTAAATGTTTGGTTTGCCTCTGATGTTTAACATTTTAGGCTCTTTAATGTATTTGGGTGCATACCAGCCTAAGTGTAAAATTTCAAAATCCATTGGTGGAAGCCTTCTAAGACAGGACCACCTGCTGTGTTTGCTCTGCTGTTTCAATTGCTCTATTATACAGTTTCTTCCGTTGTAAGTTAAGGAAGATGGAGGAGGCCACTCGGTTAAACTGTTACTTGGTGTTAGGTTTTTATGCTGATCACCCTTTTACTGGTTTCGGAACAAAAAGTTTTTTTACAAATGACTTGTCTGGGAGTAAAAGTCTGCTAGATCTGCAGAACAATGGATCTGTCTTTCTGTGGATCCAACCGAATTGGGATGGATCCACACAAAGCCAAATCAAGGCTGAACTTCTCCTGCTTCCCACGAAGTGATGAGGAGACTGTGAGACTGTCGTTTCCTGTGCACATCAGTAATTATTCTTGAGTTTTAACACTGAAATAGCTGTTAAAGCTGTGAATGAAGCTGGTTCTATCACTCTAGTCAAAGCACTACTGCTGGTTAATGAACAAATTGTTAAGAATAATAAATTCTTCAGGCTTTAAAAGTGTCTTCATGTAACTAATATTACAGAAATAATGAGCACTTTGGTATGAGACTTTAAATAAACCATGAAGAACTGTATGGTAAACAGTAACGCTTTTGGCCAAGAAGTGTCTGAGTCAGCACAGAAGATGGTCTGAAACATTCCTTTGTCTTGTGCAAAAAATAAGGGCTCTCCTTCTACTGAGAGGGTAGAGGTGGTCACCAAACCTCTAGTTTTACAGACAGTCTTCTGCACTTCTGGTAAAGAATCAGATTTATGAACGTAATCCAAATGATGGTGTTGTCTCTGTACCTTACAATATGTCTGTGACTGTCGACTGAACCAAAACTGCAATCAAATGGGAAACCTTCAGATTTTATAAGCAAAATTAGCCTGTACAGTCCTTAGCCTGGTCCTTCTCTGTAGGAAAAGCCTTCTCAAGCGTTTGTAAGCACTGATACGGAATGATGCATCATTGAGCCATTTAAAAAGCTCAGCTCCAGCAGCTTTTCAATGAAAAGCTGTCTTCAGGACCTGTTCTTTTGGGTGAGGTGGTGCTGGTGTGGGAGACCTAGAAATCATTCTACAGAAACTGCTGCTCGCCCTCTTCTTAGCCACACTTCATGCTGCACAAATACTGTCAAGTGATTAAATATGTGGCTTACCAAGATGTAAGGAGGAAATCATGCTTTAATACAACTTAAAGTATTAAGATAAATCATAGGCAATAAAATGCCATTTTAGAGGCAACTCAGCTGCCACCTGGGTCTGTCACTTACGCAGTAATGTCCCGGTGACAAGGACAGATTTTACTCTCTGGGCTGTGCCGCACTGAGTGCGTATTCAGTAACGTAAAAGGTAGAGTAATGGAAAAGCAGTGGGTAGGGGAGTGTAACATCTATATGTATGAAGCCTTGCAAATGTTGACTGGTAAGAGTATTTTTGAATTTATATACCTTATTTTGCCCTTTAGCTATGTCTTAGGGTCATACAGGAACAAAGTTTTGAGCAGACCCATCTTATATCAAGAAATTTAAAGGGGGAGCTAAATAACAAGTATCTCCAGTTTCTACAAAGAAAGCATCTGTGGCTCTTATTTTTTCACACTGAAAATAATGCTGCCTAGTAGACTGGATTTAATTTGCAACATGACTCTAAATACTTTAATGGCTAATGATGTGAGTCAGTGCTAGGATGGATGACTTAGAACCCATTAACCTGTCCACCCTTGCTGATCTTTTGATAATCTTCATCACTGCTAATTTTTTAAAATTCATCTGAAAATGAGTAACAAAAATTTTGAGGTGACATTGTCTGGGTTTCTGTGGCAGCAGTGGAGAAGAAACTCTTTTACAGAGATAATTTTTGGTTTGGGTTGTTTTGGTTTGTTTTTTTTTTTTTTTTCTCCTGTTGGTTATTCTGTCTGTATGATTTTATTCTCCAGCTCTTAGTGGTGGCTGATCCATATCCTTTCTACCCCAGCCCCCAACTCCAATGCTGGAACAGCTCAAGGTCAAGAATCTGGCTGTTAAAAGAAACTGTTTTGTTTTGCATTAAGATTAATGGAGCTTTAAACTAACCAGCAGAGAAGGATTGTTCTGCTGAAATTGTTAAACACATCCACCCTTTTCAGCAGATGAGGTTTTGTTCTCAGTAGTGCTGGAAATGAGTTTTTAACAGATTGCGCAAGCAGTGAGATACTCAGTGCGAGTGTGTAATTCCTTTTTTTATAAAAGGTGAAATTGGGTATCTATAACAATGGCAATCATAATTAAGAAGTTAAGTGAACCCTAGACCATAGTATTGCTCAGTAGCAGATAATTCAATTGGAAATAACCTAAAATTATATTCCTGTGCCTTTGTCCGTGTGTATGCCTTATGTTAGATGATTCGAACATTGAGACACATTGACTGTGACTCACTTTTCCAAGTGATTTGATAGAGATTTGGAGAAGGGAATACAAGAGGGGCCTCTGGGCCCTCCCTGTTACCTATTCAAAAGGCATAATGGATGCTACCTTTTGCTCTAAGCATCTTCAGGAGTCCTTTTGGGAGCTACAGGGCAGATAATTTTGTAACGGAAAAATCTCCAAGCAGAGGTGTTTTGTCAGTAGTGTATTTTTCGTATGGGTAACCAGATGACTTGCTTTCTCTTCCCCATCACCTCCCAGACACGCACGACCAGCAACATGGCTCATGCCCTCTCTGTTTAATTCCATGTGTTGGAGGGTGCAGTGCTAGAAGGAAAACATAGTATTGCCACTCAGTTCTGGCTCAGTCCAGTATATTTTTGGCTGACTACAAGCAGGCGATAACTTGCTAGTCTTTGCCATGAGCAGGAGGAGCTCACTGCATGTGTGAGGACCGCAAAAGCCTACCCTGTCATTCTTCACTGAGAGGTTACGCAGCCCAGAGATGAAACGTTAATGTTTCCTTCCAGCCAAGGACTTCCAAATCCTTGAGGCCTTTTTTAGCCAGTTGACTTGCGTTTATTACTGGCTGAAGTATTAACATCTTCTGCTGTGCAGTACTTCAGTTATCTATTTTTATTTTCTCCCTGTAAGACAGATGATGACCCTAGGGGGTATAAGGCAAAGACCAACAATTG
>JAOXNG010000001.1:136696332-136707259 GCA_028566535.1 Scolopax minor | reverse complement strand
TTAAGTGCAGTCCACTGTGGAATGATTGAATGATTGGAATATTTGTCATTCTCTGCTCTGCAAACCAGAAACGTGTGGTCCCTTTTTTTTTTTTTTTTAATCTTTTGAAATAAGTATAGGAAATTCTTATAGAGTTGTTAATTTTTTTTTTTAATTTTTTTTTTAATTTTGGGCAATCCCTGTATTCCTAGCCAGCAGGAATGGAATGTGTGTGTCTCATATACTGAATTTAATGTAGGTTTACCACAACTATAAAATATTGAACAGATGTTGAAGACACTACAAGAATGTTTTTTGTTGTAAGGAAAAATCCATGTGTGTCTGAGGAGGAAGTGTCCCCTTGGCCTTTAGGAGAGTTTCAGCAACTCCTTAAGGGTGTAAAAATAATTGAAGAATACCAGGTTTCTTCTGCTTTTAGACCTGAGCTTCATGTGAAATAGAGTGGGGAGCTGAGAGCAGAGTAATTTACATAAAGTATGCCAAGGAGTGAACCACCTGAGCAGCTCTCTGCTGAGCTACTTTCTGTGTTGCTAGTCAGATCAGCAAGAATTGCTAGAAAAAGATCAGGTTTTATTGTTTTCTTGTTTACAAGTACAGAATTCACAGCTATAAATCATTCATCTGCCAGTGTCAAGATATAGATTGGAGCTCTTCTGGCTCAGTAGATACTGAATGCGATACAGCTTTTCCCCTGGTTAGCAAAAGCATGAAGAGAGCTCACTGCTGCTGCATCCAGAGGCTGCTTCATCTTAATAGGAAACAATCAGTGATCATAATCCAATTTTTAATAGATATGACTGTCTTAAAGAGGGGCAAGTACTTATGGCCTTCTCACCAGCAAAAGTCGTCCTGTAGGGGCTTTAGAGGCTACCTTTGGCTGCTTGGGAACATCTAATAGGATGATACTGGGAAAAATGGCATGGGTTGTGGGGGTTTTATGCTGCTTTTGCTTCCCCTCCCCCCACTTTTCTTTCTTTCTTTCTTTCTTTTTAAGAAAGAAGCTTTATGAGAGAGCTGCTCTGGATTGTCAGACCAGATTGGTAATGTTGAGCGAGTAGCACAGATGCAGAGGTGAAAAGCACAAGATAGTAATATAGAGCACAACACCATCCTGTTTGTATTTTGGATGGTAAAACGTCAGTGTTGTGCATGTGCATGTCATCTGAGGGAAGTGAGAGAGTGAGAGCGTAGCACTGTGACCTACATAACCCAAATCAAACTGCATTTGCACTGGGAGAAGTGGGGGGAAAAAAATAAAATCCTGCAGATTAAGCAGTCAGTAAAGCAGGCATCTGTAGAACTGCTTACTACCTTAATCTTTTGGCCACCCAGACTAACAGATAACCCAAATCCAGATTAACCTGGCCTGAGTATATTAAATCAAAAAGGAGAAAACTGACCCGGATAATCCATGTGTTGGATTTCTACCTTCAGAAAGGCTGCTAAATTTTCAGGGTGTAGTTGCTTTCTGTTAAGATGGCAGACTTTTGTTGTTGTTGGGGTTTTTTTGTTCCCAAAATGAATTGGCAATGACTGTTCAGTGGCGTCTGAGAGCAGTTGCTGCTATCAGTATGTTTCTCAGTAATCATGAAGGCTTGTAATCAGATTTGCATTTAGAAAGCAGAGTTCCTAAAGAATGTCATGAGTAATTTTTTTCAAAAACAAAAAATAAAATTGAAGAGGTACTATGAAATAATGACTATTTTAAAGGATGTAATTTTCATTTAGAAATTGCACTAAGAGGTGCAATTGGAGAGGACGCTTTGGAAATTTTTCTTACCTGAAATTAACTGAATACTAAATAGGCGTCTACATTTAAATTAATGAGGCATTTTTAAGGTGTGATTCATCTTATGTTAAGGTAGACAACTAGTTGAACTGACTTCCACCTCTTGTGTGGAAGTGAAAGGTGAGGGACATGTGAGAAATAAGCCCTCTTGCCCAAACACAGGGAGGTAACCAGGGATGACAACTGGGCTCTTGGTCTGGTTCTGCTGGTGATGCACCTGACAGGCTTTTTCTAAGCCAGGGCATGTCCATCCCAAGCAATGGGTGATTATATTAGAGAAACCCCAGCAAACCACAGATGAGGTGGTCCATTCACCTGGCACAGGACAGTGACAGCCAAAGATGCATGTTTGGTCCTTTGCACGGCTTCGCACAGGGCTGCTTTGTATGATAAAGAAGCATTCTTTGTTCCCTGTCCTGTGCCACAGGGATTATGATTTCCCTACAGAAATGTTGTAAGGCAGTGTTAACGCTAAGATTTTCTGAGAGTGGAAGGACTGCTATTGGAGGGATGCTAATATTATGCAGGTAGGAAGAAAAAGCTAGACAGTGCCCTAGTTTTAACTGTGTCACGTGGAAAAAACAGGATTGTTTTCCTGGTACCATTTATCTTCCTAAATGTAGTTCTTCAGAAGGGTATTAGGGACCTGGTGTTTATAGACAAAAGGATGCTCTGTACTTTATGCTGTTCCATAGCAGGCTTTGAAGCTGTTCAAAGAAGCAGCAGGAATGCTTATTTCGGTGGGGGGAGTTATTCATCTTTTGTCACAAAGGTAAATTGCTTTAACACAGGTCTCAAGCTGAGTACCTACTTCCTTAATCTTTAAATCCAGAGGTATAGAACTTAGACGTATACTTAGGCATATGTTTATTTGTGATGCACTCATTGTAAAAGCCACATGAGAGTTTTGGTGTATTAAAATGCTAGATTTCTGACATAACTTTCAGAAGTGAGGAAAAATGCAGTAATGCTAAGGAAAAATGCAGTAGTGCTAACAAATTCTCATTCTCTCTTATTTTTCACAGCAAGAACTTATTGACAGCATTAGTAGGAAGCTGCAAGTGCTGAGGGAAGCACGGGAGACGCTTCTGGAAGACATCCAAGGAAACAATATACTGGGAGAGGAGGTAGAGGCCATTGTGAAAGAAGTCTGCAAATCTAATGAGTTCGACAAATTCAAGATGTTTATTGGTGACCTTGACAAAGTGGTCAACCTTCTGCTGTCACTATCAGGTCGTCTGGCCCGGGTGGAAAATGCCCTTAATAACTTGGATGAAAATACCTCTCCGGAAGAACGGGTGAGACAGGCCAATAATAATATCACTGCACTCAGAGACCCTGGTGTGGGGGTTTTGTTTAATTTCTAAACATCTAAATATCTAAATATCAGATCTCAAGATAAGCGAACTGATAAATCTCATAAGGCCATTTTCTTTAGATTTCTCTTTGCCTTGCTTTTGCTAAGACTGCCAAAAGTACAGGTGGCTTGGTGAGGGAAAAGTGGTGTTTTGGGGTGCAACATAGTGGAAAACAGACTTAGCAAAAGCTCAAAGAAAGAGGAGAACTACTGGTAAGAGTTTAAGAAGGAGGCAAACAAAAATATTCAAACAATTTAAGATGGCAAAAAGGAGTGTCACTCTGTGCTGTAATGCAGAAAGCTTACAGGCTTCTTTATATCCAACAAGGATCTTGATAAAAACCTGTACGGTTGTTTCAAATAAAATGTTTCTCATCTCTCATTTTCCCCAGCCAGAATAGCCTCAAAGTGATGTGGAGGAATCCCAGCAGATGTAAAGGTTTCAGGAGTGTTTGAGGTGCTTTTTACCTGCTGGACCTCAGCTCTGCCAGCAGCATTTTGTTTAGCTCCAGATCCCCTCAGGCCTTAGCTGGGAAGCAGATACCTAGTGATACAGATATGCACCAAAGGAGAGATGTAGACACGTGTGACACTTAAAGGCTAAATTAAATGAAATAGGGTGGGGGGCAGGTGTGTCAAGTGAGTTTAGCTTCTACAGTTAAATGAATGTGAAGTGAGATTTCTGGCTTATAGGTGGGCAATGAAACACCAGCAGTCCACCTAAGTGTTGCAATAGAATTTTTTCCACGGGCTGTGGATTCATGTTGTGTTTCTTCATGCTCTGTTGTTTCACCAATAAGAACCAATAAGTGCTGGGACTAGATTTAAGCTGTATTTTTGCTGTTTGGCCCTAGCTGCTGCCAAAAATACTTGTGTAATGGCTGTCCAGACCCCTCTTCGACTGAGGCAAAGAGAAGGTATTTGACAGCTTATTACAGGGCAGATCAAAGCTTCTAAAACATAAAGAAATTTAATCCTTCTTTAGACTTCTTTTTTTCTAATTGTGGTTACATTGCCTAATGGGCTCAAGGATGTTAGTGTGAGGTGGGGAAAGAGCAACCAGATGATATGAGCATATAGGAAACACCATTTGAGAGCTGCGATAAAAATAGCTTATTGGCTAGGTGTGGAAAAGGAAGAAGGTGAGTAGGTTGTGTAGTGAGGGCAGTCTGAAATTGTCTGTGTGCTCTGCTGTCAAATTTAGATTGACAGAAATCCAAATCCAAACGTTTTCTAATCTCCATTCATCTCCTCATGCACTGACACCAAAGTCTTGCAATAGTGACATCAGAAATAGATGTTAGTCAGAGATGCTTTTCAGATGGATCAAATCCCCAGGTACTCTGACTATAAATGCAAATGCATGTAGGGTTATTCATGCTTATCTTTGAATTTAAAATGGCGTATGTGGCTTTTCTGGTTGTCCTTTGATATTTTGTACAATTTGGTATTTTTGTACTAATATACCATATAAACAAAATAGGGGAGATTACTTCTCTGCCTGGCAATCACATCCCTAGTGATCATTGACTTTTTTAAATTTTATTTTAAGCTGATGTTGTTTAATAAACATTACTGTGATAGTTTTGCACTTTCTAGGAACCACCAACAGCTCAGCAAACTTTCTAAATAAACAGTCTGTCATCAGGCAAATAATCACTGCTGAATTAATATTCTGACTATTAGATGCTCTGTCACGGGTCTCTTGCCACAAGGAACACCATCAGATATTTTAACTTCAGCTTCTGATAGGGCCTTCATCTGAAATGGCTACCGGCCTCCTTCTTTTCACACAGTGTCTTCTCGTTACTCTTCCTTATCAATCAAAGTCAGGGTGTGTTCAGAACCCTGAAGTGCTGAACCAGCAGTCCATACATGTGACCTATTATTGCAAGACTAGGGACAAGTAACAGGGATAGTAGTTTAGGAACCAGATGCTGGTAAGTCAAATACATGGAGGGAGTCTGTGGCTCAAAACAGCAAACAATTATTGAGAAAGCCTTGTGCTAGAAAGAGCCAAAGATTGTTTCATGAGAGGAGCTTCAGATGGCCGATGTTTGGCTGGGACTTCAGAGCTCTGTAAAAAGCCCTTCTGCACTCTGCTTGGCTTTGATTGATTGAAGTCCATCAGATGAAACATCTCACATCATTTACTCCTTTAGACCCAGTGAGCCATTTACCCATTGCACAAAGAACATCCTCAAGAATGATGTCTTGACCCTGCAGTGTGTTTCTCCTTACCCTTCAAAACATGCTTTCTGGTGTCAGTCATCTTCAACAGAGGTTGAAGGTAAAAGGAAATTCAAGAGGTATCCCACATCTGAGATATTCCCTCCACAAGAGTTCACAAACATGTCATGCAAAGTTTGTAATGAAAGCAGTGTTTACTTTCTTTAAACTGCCAGGTTACTCATGTTCACCTTAAAATCATGCCATAGGCTTTTGGTAAGAAGAAACCATGCAACTTAAATCTCAGGAATTGTTATGAAGACTAAACAATGAATTGTCTGTCAACAACAAAAGCGAATGGCTTGAAAAACAGAGCTATTTCATCCCAAGGTTAGTCAGGTAACTGTACAACTGAGCTACCAGCTGGTTAGTATATGCCCTCTTGTGTTCATCGAATTCTGTCTAACTCTTTTTTTGCTGCTTATTGTACACACAAGCTGCTGGGCTTCCCTGGGGATCAGTCTCACCATGCTCCTGAGCTTGGGCTTGGCTGCTGGTTCCCCTGGTGAGTTTAGGAGAACAGTACTTCCATCTCTTTGCAGCAGATAGTTCTGCTTGCAACTCACAGTGGGATTTTTTTTCCCTGGCAGGCACTCAAAGGAAGACTGAACTGTAGTTTTTCTAATAATGTGTGATTTCTGTGACTTGTCTCCTGTAGATGTCTTGAATCCTGAGTTAATCTAGGCTGTATATTTTAAGTACATTGAAAGCACAAGTCTGAAAGTGTTTCCCGCTCTGAGTTTTGTGCTGTCTATAGAAAAAGAGGCAGCACAGGATACATGTGCAACTCTGACAGGTCAGTTAAAGCTTGCTGGTCTGTATCCCCCTTTGTCTCATGCTGCCATCTTGAAAAGACTCGTATTTTGTAGTCTACAAAACACTTTTCTGTAAATCCTTTAGGCTTATTATAGCATGTGTGATTTAAAAGGAAGTCCAAATGAAAGAAATGGACACATTTATTTGAACAGACTGTGGTTTATTTGAAGACTTAAGTTCTCAAAGAAAATTCTTCTTTGAGGCAAAGCTAAAAGTTATGGAGTGGTACCTCATAGGGACACTTTCTAATTAAGTTCAGAAGTCTGTACAGGAATTCTTGACATCAGAGTAGGCCAGCTATACTCTGTCACTGGAAAAAGGCAATCGCTTCTAAGTAGACATCTGAAAGAAGTTTCTTTCAATATACTGTTAAAGGAGTGTAGCTGAGGGATTCAGGTGTGGCCGTCTACTGTGTAGACAGGTGAAGTTAGGTGAGATGTCCCTCACCCTACATGGTCACACTTGTGTATGAATGGGATACAGCTCCCATCTTCTTTCTTTGTGCATTTCTCCATTCAACTTCCCTTTTTCCTATTTTGTCTCTTGTGAGGGCCTGTAGCAGAAAGTTTACAGCCCTTATGGGAAGATGCTTTTTTTATTTTTTATTTCTGTTGTCTTGCCACAGCCCTTGCTTGTATCTTAAGACCACACGACTTTGTCTTGTGGAGAAGCCGTGCGGAATGCAGCAGGACTGCGAAATACCGCAGTGTCAGGACCTGTGTAAGAACAAATCATTCCATTAATTAGTCTGTCTGTGGGTTCTTTAACCACAGCTGTTTCAATGTGGAAGTTTAGTGCTGTGTGTTGAAGATGTAAGATGTTGCTGAGTGAAGTCTTAATTTGGAGAACTTGGATGTTTCTCAAAGCAACCGTATCTTATATAACTATTTATTAAACAGTAAAGTAGTCTTTGAAGCTCTTGCTGTGGAGGCCAGTTGAAATTAATGGTGCATCTTTCATTGATTCACTACTTTTTTTTTTCCTGTTCATTAATGCATTTTACTAGAATAAGCTTTAAGGAGCAATCTTATTCCAACTTTCTAAGTATTCAGGAAAGTCTCTGTCTTTGCATATAAAACAGACTTGAGACTTAAACACTGAAGCTGTTATCCCAACCTAATGAACCCAGTGAATTTTTAACTGTTTTTCTCTTCTCCTAAGCGGACGTTGGTAGAGAAGCAGAAGCTGCTGACTCAGCAACATGAAGATGCCAAGGAACTGAAGGAAAACCTGGATCGTCGGGAGCGCATTGTCTTTGACATCTTGGCGAACTACTTGAGTGAGGAGAACTTAGCAGACTACGAGCACTTTGTAAAAATGAAGTCAGCCCTCATCATTGAGCAGCGAGAGCTTGAGGACAAGATCAAGCTGGGGGAAGAGCAACTGAAATGTCTGACTGACAGCCTCCAACCTGATCGGCTCAAATAAGAGGACTGAGTTTGACCAAGGATGTGAAAAACGGGAAAGAAGGAAGGGATTGGGGGAGTTTCCAAGTATACAAATGAGTATCTTGGCTGGTCTGAGTGTCCAGTAGAGAAACACGTGCACAGGAGAAAAATAGCTCTCACAACAGCAATAATGCTCTCTTTCATTTTTTTGAGATGATGTATTTAATTTTTTTTAGAACATATTTTTTATTGCTGGACTCTACAGCTGTTTCTCATTGCTTAACTCACAGAAAACTCCACAGAAAAAGATAGACTCTTGACCTTTCTGCTCAGTAAGTTGGAAGTCTGTTGTGCATGCAAACAACAATGTTTTTTAGAATAGGTTGTATACTTCCTTTATGTTCAGATGCTGTACAGACTGCTGGGAAACCCAACAGCAATATATGAATGCACACAAATTTAGAAGCTCTAAATTTAGTGGCTTTTTATTTTATTTTATTTTTTTTTTAAAGACACATTAAGTTGGGGAAGTGTACATCTTATAGCTAATATATTCAGATTGCTGAAATGTAGTGTCACTCTGATCCTGTGGCATCAGACACTTTTTTGTAATATTGTATATAGGATGGCACTATCCCCTTGCAGAAAATAACTTTACAGTCAGTCTCAGTTAAACACTTCTTAAACCAGCTTGCAAGTCACATAATGGCTACCTTGCTGAAGATTTTTTTAGAAAATTATTTTACAGGACGTAGTTGTATACCCTCTTACTGCAATGCAAGTAATTTTCTTTACCAAGTTGTACTGGATTTAAGAAACAGGCTGGAAGTACTGTGCTGATTTTGTTCAAAACATTTCTCATCTAAATTATTTAGAAAGCTCGTTTGCTCATTCTTGTGCTTTTTATGCATGTTTCTATTCTTCCTCCCTCAAAACCGCTACACTCTATGAAAATAAATGTAGGCTGAGGACACTGCTTCTTTATTTCTTCTAAGTGTTCAACATTGTGATGGTATTATATAGACAGTTAAGTTATACTGAAGTTGACCTACATAATGCTGTTCGTTCGTTCTTCTTTCTCAGACTACCAAATGCAATATACACAACTTCTGCCATGTAAATACTGTGCATCACTCGGAGCAACTCTGCTTTGTAACTGTGAACATAAGTGGGTTTTGTTTGGTTTTTTTCTATTGCACAATGATAAATGAGAGGGTGCTGGTTCACAGTATCAGCTTACTGGTTGTGTTCTGGTAATACTGCCATTGGCTTAAAACAGATGATTTCCAGTAGCTCTAAAAAGAGGTGCTAACTCATGTTTTAGCACAGTAACATGTTACGCTGGCTTGCTCAGATACAGAGAAATTCTATAGTGTCTAAATGTCAAGTTCTACATTAAGATAAAGTTTTTCAGGCAAAATAAAAGTCTTGGATGACTTTGTGTATATGCCGTTGACATTGTAGCTCAGAAAACATTTATCTCCCCGTAGACAAACAGGTTGCCCAACAAGAAGCCATTTTTGAGGTGGATGTGAATGCCAGTCTCTAGCTAAAGCAGATTCAAAATGCAAGTGTTTAGATGTTGAAACAAAAGAGAAAATAATTCTTCCCGGTATTCCTGCAGTGGCAGCATTCACAAAAGGTTTTCTGTCCTTCTTACCCCAATCCCCTCTTTTGTGAGGAGAGAACCATAGAAGTGCTGATCAGCAAATTCTTTGCAAGTTGGGGAACTGCAGAGCTGAAGTCTTCTGGAACCAGTCCCTTTTACAGACAGGTGCAAACCTTGAAAGGACTGTTGCCCCCTTTATAGTGCACTACTTTGTATACCTGGACCAAATCTTTAATGAAATTATGTTGGTGTGTGTGTCAGTTGAGGTCAAATGGAGCTACCGTTTCACAAGGCCTACAGCTGACCTTAGTTTCATCCTCCTAGCTCAGAAATGTAGTCTCTGGCATCTCACAGTTATTTGCTGCTATATTCCTAGGACAAGTGACCCCTTTGTCCTTAAACCTGTCCCTTAACCATAACAAACCCAAAACTAAACAATTCCCAAATAAATTATGCTTGTCTTTTAGCTTGGAGAAAAGTGTGCATTGTTTTATCTGTGGCATTTTAAAAAATTTTACGTATTGTGGTTACTCTGAAATGTGTATGTGAAATGTGAATAATAATATAATTACAATGTGTTTGTATACAGTACTTTGATTTAGATCTTTCTGATAAAATGTAGCAATATCGTGAATGCTATATATATTATCCTTTTCACAGAACAGTTGTGTAGACACCATTCTCTCCTTTCCTTTTTTAAAGCCGTGTTGAAAATCTCTCACCCTGGGAACCTGAAGGTGGTTGCCTCCCAATGTTATATGTAAATCTGTAAATAGCTATGCTGTTGCTTTTTGAAAAAAATCTGGTGCTAATGTTTTGCCTTTGGCATCCTGGGGATGGCTGTTTCCTCACCTTACATTGTTCTCAATTCTAGATCTCTTTGTATAGTGAAAGGTTTCCACTATGTTTCTCCAACTGTTTGGATCCTGCAGCCCGGAGTGAAAATGTACAGTTTTCCTGCCTGACACTTAACACTTACCTACTGACAAATGGTATTGCTTGACTTTGAAAAAATAAACTGTATATTTCAATGTAGAATTAGGTTTTTTGTATGCAGTTTTAACTGTCAAAACCTCCTGTTTTGCTGTGCAGTGTTAGCCATCTTGTGGTGCTCATCAGAGGCGTCTATGGCTTTTTAAGGCCAGTTCAGGGATCTGATGGTCTGAAGTAGTCCTTTCAGAGATCACTTAACATGTTGATTTAACTGATCGTTCTCAAGTTCCCAGTGTAAGTAAGTACCAGAAATGCATTCATATCTTCAGTATTTTAAGTGTGTGAGTCTGAGAGGGCAGAAAGGAAGATGTGTTAGGAGGTGGATAAAATAAAGTATATACCAGGGAAGGAGTTAAGAATTTTCTACGTGGGTAATTACACTGTTTTGGCTTCGTCCTATGTTTAAAATAATACTTCAGATGGAGTTATCTGAAATCAGTGGTTCTCAAGATTTTTTTGCATGAACAAACAAATCACTGTGAACTCTTCATCTCTCATGGGCTTCCACAGACGCTCTGTAATGTTGAGGGCTCTCAGATTAGCTGCAGAATCTTCTGCCTCATTGGGAAACACTGTCAAGTGCACACAAATTCATTGCAGAGGTGACCACAGATCATGTTTTATGGCTTGGTGAGATATCCTGGAAATTAATTGTGAAGGTTTTTATTCCCGCTGCGCTGCTCAGGACCTGCCTGCACTGCTCATGCCCTGCTCTTGCTGTGAAAAGTCACTGCTTTGCTGAAGGA
>JAOXNG010000001.1:136637603-136648220 GCA_028566535.1 Scolopax minor | reverse complement strand
GGAGATGATCAAACAGAAATGGCACTGATAGAGACATTGTTATATAGAGACATTACTATTAATTGCCAGCTTTGACATAGGACTATTGGCATAGATTAGACAATGAAACTGAAAATGTCAAGAACAATCTGAGTAAGCTCCCTGCAACTAGAAAAAACAGTCACTAATTCTGGAAAAGGACTAACACAGAAAATATAGCAAATAGTTAAAATAGTAAAAAGAAAATAGCAATTTTTCTTACAATGTCTATTTAGGAATGTTTGTTCAGAAGAAAAGTAAAATTTTACTAAATTTCTGGGATGGTAGAAAAATATGCTCCTCTTTCATCATGAGAACAAAGATTAATGGTTATGGGATCTAAACATCTCTTCCTACTTGTTTGTTACAATGGGCTTAGTGTAATAAAACAATTCAGAAATCTCTGACAGCAGCAGAATGACTAGATGATATCCTACATCTTCAAGAGTATGCACTTTCATTGGGAAAACCTAAATTTCTGGATTAGGATAAAACAAAGTAGAGCTCCATTTTTTTACCTGGAAGACAATCCTGTGGTCTTCTACTACTTGTTCTTCCATTTCTACCATTTGAGACACAGCTTCATGGAAAGTAAACAACTGTGGAGAAACTTCCTCTTCCTAAAAACAACAGTTAAACTTGTTAGCCTGGAAAGAATTGTGGCTACAGGAAATATATTGGATGTGATCCATCCCATCACAGAACATGAAAAGAAATATGCAGAAAGCAGAACGTATCAAAAATAGAACTTAATACTTCTAACAAGAAAATCTCCAGAAATGAGCGGAAAGGGCAATACATTCAAAATGTTCACAGAGTTAAATTTAATTCATATTTAGTAAAAATTTGCAGCCACTAGTCCTATTGAATACTGGAAAACAGAATATTCCATGTGAAAAAAAAAAAAGTTAAAATAATGGGAGGAGGGTCACAAGGGAAGAATGCTAATTTCTAGTAGGTTTTAACACCTACAGAAAGCTCATTTTCCATCAGGGTTTTTTATTGTGCATACTGCAATAGACAGACAACAATTTTAAAAAAAGAGAACAGCAATTACAGTCAATACAGTTTAGGAAATCAAAATTAAATTAATCATTTGGCAAAAAAAAGTGGAATAAATGAAGGAAAAAGAGGGATACTAACAGAAGAGTGATAAAATGAACAGATTTGAGAAGCATCTTATCTTTGGTATGAAATCAGTGGTTAGTTTGGGGAATATACTGTGGTGATATGCGTGGATTATGTTTAATGAATAGATTGCGAGTGGTTGTGTAGCAGATCCTGTAAGTCTCAGAATGGAGCCATTCCATGCATGTTTTCATGGTAGTAGTCATCTTTAATCTTAATAGATAGTAAGTTCTTCAAGGCAGCAAGCTGCCGTTTTATCTTGTGTTTGCACAGGACTTGCTATATTGAGATTTTGGTCAATAACTGGGGTTTGTAAATGGTCTTCTAAAAGACTGACTACGTTTGTGGTTGATATTGATGATCCTCATGGCACCGGGGATCTGTTGCTGTTTGTTACAAGACTGTTTTCAAGTGATTAGAGCTTAGCCAAAACTACTGGAGTTTGGCAAAAGCTTTCCAAGCTGGTGAGTTTTGTTGGATTTTTTTGTATGTGGAAACTTCTGCTAAAACACAGCGTTGGTTTTTTGGAACAACACTAGGGGAGAGGGAGTGTTTCCTTCAGCTTTGCAATGTGAGTTGTCTTGTTTGTTTGAAGACTAAAATCCTCACTCCAAAGCAAGATGATTTCAAACTTGTGAGATATAGCAGTGTTTTTGCTTGGAGAAGTCGTCTATCTTGGCCAGTTTGGGAGGCATTGAAAAATCACTATGGGCTGGGCTGGGTAGAGTCTTTGATTTTAGCAGCTACGTGTGCAGAAACTTCCTGCAAGCTGGTCTGCTGGTATGTTAATTGAAATCAGGGATTTTTTTCTGTCCTGTGTCCTAATCACCATCTAAATTATGAGGCCTAAAAGCTGCTTAATTTGAGCATGGAAGAAGAACTTGGCCTTGTAGAGGAGGTGGGTTTGAACAAGGGTATGAGAACAATTAGGATTGGCCTTGGGATTTGACAGAGGTGGGGAAAATCTCAGTAGGTTGTGGAAAGCAACGCAATCAGGAGTTGGAGGTAGGGAGAAGGAGGATGGCACCTGAAGCCGGGGAAGAAAAAAGTAGGGGAACTGGACTGAAAACCAGTAGGGCAGGGAAAAACAGGTAAGAAGAAACCGGTCTGGTGAGGGTTCGGGTTGTGAGGGTGTCAGCTCATTTCTTGGCTGTACAGGGAACCCAGAGGGGAAAGAAGGAGCGGTGAGTTTGAGGTTTGAGGAACCTTCCGTCAGAAAATATGCATGCATGGCAGCATGCAAAGTCTAGGTGAAGAAGAGAAGATAGATAGAAGGTGAAATGTAAGAACTAGTCATGAAATGAGATGATGGGGTTCAGGAAGTACAAGATGTGCTGGACAAGGAGAGTAGTGAAAATTCAAAATTGCAAAGTTTGGAAATAAGCAGGAAAGGCTCATAAGCTTGAAACAAGGAGTCAGCTTGGGAAAGTCACGGGGCAGGTATCTGTGTTATTCACACCCCAGACCCCCTGTGCACAGTAGAAATGTTCAAGTGAATACTATTCAGAAAGGTCCAGAAGTGCTGGCTTTTTTTTTTTTTTTTTTTTCCCAAACAATTTCAGGACTCATTCTCATAATTTATTTGCTTTTAGCAAATGTCAGTATTACTCATTTTGCCTCTTCTCTCTGTGGGGTAGACAAAGGCAGTCCGTTGCTACTATTGTTTCCTTAGTTGTGGCAAGTGGCAAAGTGAGGTGTTCAAACCCACGTGCTGGTGTGATGCTGCACAATGTGATTTCTCTTTCCCCAGTTTGGTTTTATAAAGGAATAGGAGACACTGAGTAAGAAGACCAAGTCTTAAACCAAGACAATATTCATGTCAAATATTCAAAGCTAGAAAATTCCAGACTTAAGTTGCTTAATTACTTCTTGTTTTGTATTAAGAGCATTTTTAGTGACAAACTACTGTTTCACATGTTTTCTTGCTTTGATATGTGGAGAGGAGCAACTCTGAGGCCAGATCAGAGACCTGTGAAGTGGATGAGAACCACTTCTGAAGTATTTTTGCTGAAATGGGAAGATGTGCCCCTCTCTAGTGAGGCAAAGAAGGATCTGTTGGCGCATCAGTGCGTGATATGGTTGGAAAAGCAGTGGCCTTTTCGTCAAGGCAAGGGAATATCTCCTAGAGTATTGGAATGTATCTGTCCAGTTGGTGTTCCTCAGCAAGGCAAAGACAGAGGGTTTTCACTAACAGCATTTTTCTGGGCCTGGCTTAAGCTCCTGCATTGAGAATCACAATTAGTGTCATTCAGTATTAGAATTCTTCCAAATGCTTCTATTCCAAAGCATCAGAAAGATGAAGGCAACAAAATAGGTAGTACCACTGCCACTTTTGAAAACTTGCTTCAAGTTAGTATGTGTTTTCAGACTTTTTATGTCTACTTCCTTTTTGTTGCGATTATCAACTGTGTTAACTCACAGTTTTGTTTTGAACTAATGCTATTTGTGGAATGGGAAGAAAACAAAGTGATTGTTGATCCTTATTTTGATATTCCCTCTCAACACATTAGGTGACTGGACAGAATTAAATCACATACTTTATTTGACTGTGGTGTAGACTGTTAATGTAAAACATAAGATGTAACCTGTAGGGTACATAAATGTTTTCTTGGAAGTGATGCTTTGAAAATGTTTAAAGGGGAGCAGAACTGCTGAAATACTAATTTGGTTGTGATTTTACAAATTGGCTCTCAAGGCTGTCAGTGCCAAGTTCACAAGTGATGGAGATGGTTGTAAAGAAAAACAAAAAGAGTATGAATCTAGAAAATATACTCTCCCATGAGAACAAAAGAGCTGAATTTATTCAGTTGAAGAGGTGTTTAAGAAGTGGTTTGAGTACTGGTCATAAAAAAAGATGATACAAGAGACTTCAGGGCTCTATTGTTTAGTAGACTTGTAATAATATCTGATAGTCAGAAGTTGAAACCAGAAATATAATATGGTTGTAATAGTAAGAGTTATTAAATGCTGGAGTAATTTTTCCACTCTTTTAGCTCTCTAGATGAAATTACCTAATTCAGTATTTTTTTTTTCCTGATTTAAGTCAGCTATTGCTTGAATTCCTATTGTCTACAGCCATCTATTTTTACTACCTCTATTAAATGATATATCATTTGACCTATATATAATATATATAGCTATATATATCTCATAAGGATTTGCAGAGCAGCCATCCTTTCATTAAAAAGTGGAGAGTTTCTCTGATTGATTCTCTTTACATGGCAAGGAAGAAATCCAATTTATCCCTGCCACTTGAGGCATGTGGGTCACTGCAGTTGCATTATTGCTTACCTCAAGTTAGCAGTAACTACAGTGGACTTGATGGACTTTACATTAAAAACATTGCATATAGAGTAGGACTTGAGATCCAGATGTTTTGAATTTTCTGTGGAAATGTCAAGCCTGGATGCAGCCAGAGGGTGGATGGGAAGGCTGTGCAGCTGTGCGACTGCGCTCCTGGCCTGTGACTGGGAAAACATGCTGCAGCACATGGTGCTGAGAAAGGGCTCTGGTGCCCTGGTCCATCTGCACATACTTGAACTTTAGTTCTTGTTCAGAATAAGTCAGTAACATTTTTAAAGGCATGCTGTAGCTGACACCGGTTTTTGAAAGTGTCACATATGCCGTGATGAATCTACTTCTCTGCATTTCAGAAGGGAGATATATTCATACTTTTTTCATGCTGGCTGGTAGGTCTTCAAACAGGCAGGTATTTCATTTTATATTGTGAGTGATTTCCATGAAAACGTTTACGATTAAAAATGAATGTAGATGCAAGTGTCCTGGAGTTATTATTAGTTGGTATTAAGTATAATTTTCAAGTTGAGTCTTCTGTTTGATTGATAGATTCTGATAACAAGTAAATGTTAATCAGCTGATTAATGGTAAAAATTTTTAAATTACTGCCTTTTTTTCCCCTTGATCTCAGCTCTCTGATGTGAATATTTTAATAAGGTAGCTTTTAATTTCTTGTCAAATTTATGTTGATTGGAAAAAAGTTTGCCTGTATGAAGTGGGCATTCACGTTTTCTTGCAGTTCAACTTTGTTAAAAATGAGTAGTACGTCTCTGGTCATTGAGGATTATAAATTCTTTTAGTAGTTTTTTAGAAGTTTTTCTCAGAAAGTAGAGGTGAGAGGTACCCTCTGTTTCTTCCTAAAGGTGAAAGGTTTTCCTTATAGTACAATAGTAGTGAATTATGGTTTATTTAATTGTTTTTTATTGGTTAAAATACACAAACTTTGAAAATCTGGTTTAGGTAGCATAAAACTAATGTGTGTGTTAAAGCATCAAGCCTGCTACTGAGCCACAGTAACCTCATTAATAAAAAAACACTATTAAGCTTCTTGGTGTTTTGTTAAAGATGAAGGTTTTTTGTATGCGTTTGTAGTTTTTATATCTAAATGGAAGTATTTGCAGCAATTAGATAAGGAATGCAGACACCTGCCTTATTGTATTTGTGTGCATGCTAGAAAGGACTAAATTAGCACTTGTGACTTCAGTGTGTTGGCAGATGTTAGGAGGGCTTTTTCTTGAAGGGTTCTGTGAAGTGGTTATTGACTGCCTCACGTATTAGTTGGATCTTGTAATGAGAAACTGATCTGTCAGATGTTGTCAGTGCTTGAAACTGTTGGAAAAAGTACTTTCCTGTTTCTTGTATGTATAAATCGATGTATATCTTAGTCACTATAGGCATAATTGTATTTATTGTCATTAAACAGCACTAAGAATTGTTTAAAAGAAAATCAGGTATTTGCATTAATATATCTTCTAAAGGGTGTTGGGAGGAAGTATCTGCTTTTCAGGATCTATAATCTGCATGTATGAGAATGCAAGATTTGCAATGTCACAGCGCTAGGGCTGTGTTTTAGGTTCTATTAACTGGAGAAAAAAATTCCTACTTAGGCTTGGATTCTAGTGATAAGTTTAGTTTGGGTGATAACAACTTAGTGTTTTAGTGAATGTAAATATAGTGACAGCACTGTGCAAGCATAAGAATAAATGACTTGTAGGCAATAAAAAAACAAAAATTAGAAACTTAGCTATAGTAAAGTCCTGTTAACAAGCTTCATAGAGGTGCCTGTTAAATGTAATGTTGGTTTATAATTTTGTGTTGTTTACCGGAAGGTAGAGCTTTGTACAGTTGCATGTGAGGCCAAACAGAAGTCTTTAGTTGATATTTCAGTGAAACAAAGTAAAAACTAATGCTCTTTTCTGCCTACAGTTAAAAATAGTACTTCCTGAATATCTTATCTGCTGCAGATGTGACAGTTCACATTCACCAGCAAAGCCAGCCAATATTGCAGCTTTTAAGTAATCTTTGACTTGTTTCTGGTTGGAAGAAGCTAAAGAAAACATGCTCTAGGTACTTTTCCTACCGCTCGCCCTGCCGTGGCAGAGCAGGGTGCAGGCTCAGAGGGTTTCGCAATACAGCACCCTTCAGCTATTGCTTACCTGCTGCCAAAAGCACCAGTGTCCTCCCGGCCAGCCACACGGTCTCACCCCTCTCTTGCACTGGTGCTTGTCCAACCTTAAGGTATGACAAATAAGCAAAAAAACCCCCCAAACCAACCCAAACCCTGTGCAATATTTCATTTGCCTCTTTTTGGGGAGGGTAGTTTTCAGTTGGTTTAGTTTCCTAAGCTGACTTAACCTTCAGGGCAGGAGGGTATTTAAGTGGCCTATGTCAATTAAATTTAATTCAATAAGGAATTGGCTTAGGCAAAAGTGTTGAGTCAGTTTAAAACCTTTGAGTAAATCCTCTTTGTGAATGGCAGTCCTGACTACTGATTTTTAAAATACCTCCATGGTATAAATGTAACATATGAACACAGCAACAACATACCTCTAAGCAAGCTCCAAGTTACATTTAAAAGAAAGGATTCACTTCTCAGACATAAGACAGATGTCTAAAAACCAAGAGAAGTTAAATAGGCATTGGAGGTTTTTCAGTTGCGTAGCGGCACTGAAGTGGCTATTGAGAAGTGAGAGGGCCACAAGCAGAAGAACCCACTGGGAGACTGAGTTTGGGGTATCAGCAGAAGCTTGGAAATGATCATGAAAAGTTTGGTGAAGTTGATGTGTGAGAGAACTGGATCTAGGACCAGACTGGTGTTTGGGGAGAATGTCAGCAGTGTGGTATCTTGGAGGCGTGTGAGAGAGAACTGGGTATAAGATCAGCCAGATGTGGGGAGGATCTTGACAGCAGGGCGCCTCCAAGGAGGATCTCAGTTGGGCGTAGAAGCATAGGGTGTGACTGGGGAAGGAGGGAGTGGGGAAAGGCATGTCAAGGTAATAAAAAAAAACCCGAAAGCAGCTATTGAGGAGACTTGGAATGTGGCTTTGTTACCAGTGTTTGGAGCTATAGCCCATCAAAAGATTGTGATATTGTGACTGGGGAATTTAAGGGATCTGAATGGGCGATAGGTTGTAGAGGAGGAGAAGGCTGTAATATTTGTGTAAGATGAACAAGATTTTTGTCTGTTCGTGGAGAGAAGCAGGGAATTTGTTGTATTTTTGCCTTGCTACCAATCCCAAGCCTCTTTCATGGAGACGAAGTCCCCACTTCTTAACTAGTCATTAAAGGCAAGGGGATGTGTGTTTTGTTCTGCCGTGCTACAAGGGTCTTGATAGTTTCTTGATTCTGTTTCAGATAGGAAAATTAAATTGGACTTAGTATAATGAGGGCATGCTAAAAGCACGGTAAGACATGACCTGTCACTTTTAATGGCCCATTGAATTATTTGAGTCAGCCATTTAATACAGTAGCCTCCTTGTGAGGCTTGCTCTAGATAGATGTTACATGATCTGATAAGTTGGCGTGCTTCTCGGTTTGTTTCTCTGCCTTTTTGTGGGTGTTTGCTGGAGTAGGAAAGGTTCTTGCATCCAGTGATCAGCTTGGTGGTCTCCCTGTGGTTTTCAGGATGGAGGCAATTCTGTGCTGTACTGTTAGATCTTTTGGCCGAAGGAGCTGATTGCCATCAAGGGCTAAATTAGTAAATATCAAAAACTGAAGCAACTAGTTTGTTTATTTTTGTCTTCAAAGAACTTTTCTATTTCAGTATATTTAATTGGCAATGGGACAAAAATAAAGTACAGTGTTATCAACACCCTTGAACTAGCAATGGAGAATCAAAGACTATCTTTCATAGCTTTCTGAAAGAGTTATTTTCAAGATGAAATATCTATGGAGAATCTTGTTGAAACTATTTTGATTTATATTGTACTTAGGCTGAAGCTCTTTCACGCATGCAGTGATTAGGATCCTTGATGGCAAAATGCAGAGTTTGGTATCAAAGCTGAAAATGCATAATATTTCCAAATTGATTGATTTAATCTTGGATTACAGTTTTAACAGCTAAAAATAAGACTTCTAAAAAACCTTAATACTCAATATGTTATTAGAAAGAGTGGCTTATCCATGTTTGGGGAGGCAGCTGAAGGACTGCATAATAATCTAATTCTATAGCATAAACAAATTGTGACACACTTCTCAAAGTGGGATACAATCCAAAATTACTTGACTTGAACAGCAATCCCACGTGTGCTTAAAAGAGAATTTCAGAATAGAAAGTAAATTACCACCGTGGGTTTTTTTTTTTTATAACTAGTAGATAGAGAAAATATTGCATGTGTTTGGAACTTACTGTTTAAACACTTGTGTGTCTTCTGCTTGCCTCAGATTACATGCTTTAGATAAGACTAAGATTCACAGTTGAAAGAAATAATAGGGCACATGGTTAAAAATCCCAGAACCCAGAATAAGTTCTCTGAACTTAAAAAATTGATTTAATGACCATTATGACTGTTGCATCATAGATTGATTTTACTAGTAACTAAATAGTCTCTAACACTATAATTTCTGACTAACACAAATTAATGATAATCATCAGGTTATGAGCTAGAGAAAGTTTAACTGTCCTTTATATAATTAAAAAAAAAAAGGAAATGCATGTAAAGACTGGAAATGCAATAGATAATTTATCAATTAAAGAACATGTATATTCATAGTGCACATTCATATACATGTTTCCAACTGTATGCAGTGTACTGAGTGATGATACTTAAACAAAACTGTACGCTACTTTGTGTTGGTTTGAGTTGTCTTGTCTTTGCTTTTCTGCCAGCTCATAGTTTATTCAAAGAAAAACCTAGCGGTGCTCTTGTGGTTATGGGTGTACTGAGATTTGTGATAAATAGGCACCATGTGCTTAAGGCTCTGCACGGGCATCTGAATTCCACTGCTGTGTTTAATGTAGCTACTCAGTTGGGCCAATTAAATTACAGAATTATTTGTTTAGAAAAATGCTTACTAGTACCAGCTTGCAGAACAGATGATTTAAAAAGCTGTCCTTTGAAATGATGGTCTAATTTCTCATGTGTCTTGAGATTTCTCTGAGTAATCAAATACAGTCCTTCCCTAAATATATTGATGTGTGTGAGCTTTCAGTTTCTTCATTTGATGAAGCTTCAGACAGTGAATTCTTCTTTTAGAAGTACTTTGGTAATCCATTGTAGCCTGGTTCTTAAACACAATTTGATTTTTTTTTGATGCTTCTGTCTCGACTGTATGGCAAAAGATGGACTTTTGATTAAAAATCCAAATTTCAGAGGTTTTAAAAAATTATTTTTCTCAAAAGGAAAGCAAAAGTGTTTTAATTTAAAATGGTCGGGTATTTTTGGATCAGCTTTATTTTGCATCTGGACTGGTTAGCCATGAATTTGTGTTGGCTCTAGGGGAACTTTAAGAGCAAATCTCATGTCATCAGGAGAAAGAACTGTTGTGAAAACTTTTTTTTTTTTTTTTATTTCACTCAGTTCTCAACCCTGAAAAACTGCAGCTTAATCCCCACATAGTCCAGTATTTTAATGTACTTATTTATAGCCAGGGCTTCAGAAAGAAGCAACTCTCCAGTAACCTGTATTAATCAGAAGTAGCTACAGCATACTTACAGAGGAGTCCAAGAAATAGCAAATGTAAACTTTTTGCTTTAGTCAAGGGGAGCATGCACAGTGATGGAACGAGAGATCCTAGGGCTTGGCCTAATCCTTCCTTCACATTATTGATGTTTAATGGTTCTCTGCACTTTCAGAGTCTTGTGTCCTGATTCAGCTAAACAACTTCTTGATTTCTCATAACACCATGTAAAACACTGAATTTAATAGGCATTTTCTTTGATCTTAATGAATGGCTGGTTTCAGCTAAGTCTCTTTGAATTGATGTGCAGTGTGGAGCATGATTACTATTCACGAAGTGTGTTAGCTAAGCACTGTTTGAGAAGATGGCATTGAGGGGAAAAAATCAACTGTTGAACCTTGCATACTTGTTTTAAGCACTGTTAAAGTGTTTGGTTGGGATTTTTTTTGTTTTGGTTTGAATGGGTTGGGTTTTTTTGTTTTTTTTTTTTGTTTTTTTTTTTTTAAAAGGAAATAAATATAATTTTTTTTTAACAAATAAATTGTTAAATTAGCA
>JAOXNG010000001.1:136603297-136618775 GCA_028566535.1 Scolopax minor | reverse complement strand
CTGCTCTGCCACTAAGCTTGGGTTCTGCTGGTGGCTTTGTACAGTTGCCTGTAACTTCAGGCTATCTGTGCATACACAAAATATTTTAAAGCACTCGCAGACAGTCTTACTCAAGCCTTTCCCCCCCATTTTTTTTATTGCTTACTGTCTATGAAAAAATAATAAATAGAAAACTAAAGCAGTTTTCTTGAAAGCACTGACTTTTAACCTGACTATGATTTTTCAAAGGAGGAATTTTGGTCATCTTGATGAAATGTGGGTATATTTTCAGCAAGAATTTCCCATAATATTTGCGTTCTGAATTTGGATATGAATCATAGCTGCTGTGAAGAAATAGATGGCTGCTTGGAAGACTTGGCTGCTTGTGTGGAACTGTTTCAGAAGTTCCTGAGCAGCCAGACAAGTTAAGTGAGAGCTGCAATCAGACATAGCATTTTGTTTTATGTTTCAACATATTAAGCTGATATTTCTTAGCTGTTTTGATTTTAGGGGGTATGATAAAGGATAAAACCAAAATTATATTATTTTTCTGTTGCTTCTTAGTAAATGCTTATTGTTTCTAGAAGAGTGCAAGGAGGTTAAAAGGTGGCCTCAAGTACATTTCTCATCGGTGTTTGTAGGCAATATAAACTTCTGTTACTTCTTATAAATCAACAAATCATTTAAGTTATCTTATATATGTAGCTTCACATGTTTACATTTTGAATCAAAAATATACTTGTTCAGGGGTTTGGCCACCTGCTCTATTAGCATTACATGTAGCAGCAAATATGTTGCATATGATGAACGGTTCTCATCTAACACATGTATAATACCCTGCCTATTAGAAAAGTTGTACTGATATTTAAAAAAAACCCACATATAAAGAGACTGTCGAGCATGAAAAAGTGAATTATTTTTCGTTGGATTCGTTGGATTCAATTGATTCCATCCAGCTCAACACCGGATGTGATAATCTGAAACGCTCTAGGAAGCAAAATCATTGTGTTAGGTTTTGGGTGCCAAAATAGAGTGCTCGTGCATTCAGGTCAATCCACTGAGTGTTTATAACATTATTTCCATTTTTCCTGAATGTTTTTCTTCAGATAGCTGATGCTGCGTACTTGCTTGACCCATGTAAGCTCAGGTAGCAATAAAAACACAGGGTGGTTAGGGACAGAGACTGGGGTGGCTGATGAAGTTCTGTTTATGCTGCCCTGTTGCATGGTGTTAGAGCTGCTTTTTAACCAGCTCCTGAAGCGCTGTAGGTTACAGTGGACACTTAAAAGGAACTGCCATCAGTTTGTTTGCCATGCTGTAAGCAGTGGCACACCATGGCTTAGGAGGTGGTAATCAACAAATATCTCAAATATTTGTGGAAGTGACATGCTGTCTCAGCATAGGTTGTCCGGGTTTGTGATACCATGTGTTAACAGCAGTTAACACTTGTTTCCATTAAAAAAACCCACAGAACAAACAAATTCTTCAATAATGAACATAGAGAAAAAGATGACTTAAAGATGTTGATGTATTACCGTAGCTGGTTAATGCCATCCTGTGCCTTCTGTTTTGCACACTGATGTATACTGTGTTGGCCTATGTAAAATTAATTGAAGCAAATATGCTGATTTGACACTATTAGTAATCTTTCCTATGCTTATTTGCAGTTGTTTTTAAAAAAAAGAATGAAAATTATTGCAAAATATAGTGTGGTCTTCAAAAGACTGAATTTCAATTGACCTTTAGAAGAGCTGGTGCTGTTATTTCCTTGCTGTAGGGTAGCATTTTATTTATAAGGGAAATGTATCCCAGCAATTACTCTGAATACAAGTTATCTTCTTTAAGTCTTTGTCCTGAGCACAGAATCTCATTTATGTGAGTTTATGTCCGGCCATCTGTATTGTGGATTTATTTTAATGAAGGATTGTGTAGATGTTCAGTAACGTTACTTTATTCAGAAGTTGAAGATAAATTATGCCATAAAATAAAGATGCATTATTTGGACTATGAAAAAAGTTATAAGGGATTTTTATCTTGAAAATATACATATAGTTTGTTGAACTTTGTTTTACTTTTGACTAAGCAGTCAGTGTGTAATTTGCCAAACCTCATTTCAAAATCCAGCTCGTTTTTATGACTTGGCTACTTGAGCAGAGCTGAGTTCGTAATAGAGGATGGCCAGTGAGGAAAACCATGGCGCGCTCCAGAGCACTCTCTTTTAGTTACACTGTTAGTCATTGTTAAATTGCCTGCTATTTTTCAGATCCCTAATGTGAGTTAATACAGTTTCCTAGCCTGTAATTCTCTTTTGTCAGGCAAAACCATCTATCCCATTAGATGACTATTTAGATTGAGATAAGATTTAAGAGGATGTTTCTCCTAGTTGTCTGTTGAGGAGTACCAAATTTTATTACACATTTTCTGCCTCTGCTGTTGAACGTACACAAAATCAGGAACAAAAATAAAATCAGTAGGAGTTGCTGTTCTTCCATCCTTCCCTCTGTCTCCCTTAAAAATGGTGGCTTTTCTTCAGAACTTGGTAGTTCTTTCTCATATTTAGCCCTTGTGATTAGTGCTTTCCTCTTAATCCAGGACCACTTTGAAAGATAAGGTGACTCTGGATGTAATATAGGCCTCTAGATGTTGTCTGAGAGATCACAGCTAGCTTGCAGCAGCTTTTCTACTTTGGAAACACGACTTTGATTTCCTGTTCAAGATTTTGCAAAAACATGCTCTGTTTGTCTTAATTTAGTTCCTCCCAGAGGAAGTTTTGCTCAATTAGACCTAGGGATTTCAGTCACCCAGGCCCCTCTGATGCGACATCAGGGCTATGGGAAGACTGAGGATCTTATCTAATATACTCTGATGCCTTGTGTTTTTAGTGATCTGGTTCTGGTTTTGAAAATCCATGACAATGAAATTGCTGCCCATGACCCAAGATCATGGTCAAACTGTGTTTTGGAGAGTCAAAGTGTGCGTTTTGTCTGAACCCCGGAATGTTTCTTTATTATTTAAAGGTTGAGGTTTTCTATGTTTTTTGGGGGGGTTGAAATTAGATTTTTGTTAACAAAGTTTACTAAACCTGAGAGCATTTTTTTGCAGTAATTTATCTAAAATGGTGTTTTGCTATTGCCTTTTTTTTTTTAATTTGCATTGTCTTCCTTCCTTCCCACCCAGTCTCTGCCATGAACCGATGCATTCAAGAAGTATCTGTTGCTGATGCATGTTCAGGAAGTCAGAATAATGTATTCTGGAATCCTTCTGTGTATGGGCAGTGGCTAAAGATATTTAATAATTACACAAGGAGGAGGAAGAACACCTCTTAGAAGCAGTTTTATTCAACTGTTGTGTTTTGTTTTGTAGTTTGATTTCTGTATTCTGTTTAGTTCATAACTGATGCAGAGAAAATATTTAGCTTTTCAGATATGTCTATTTTACTGCATGCAAATACTAGACTTCATTTCTTTTTAAGAAAAACGTTTAATTTGGGCAGATTTAGAGGTGACAGAGGTGCATGACAATGAAAGATTTTTCTCTCAGCTTGGTGTGCAGGATTTGGGATGTGGAAACTTTCTTTTGTATTCCTGTGTTTGCTTTTGAAGGGTTTCAGAGTCACAAATGATTAGGTGCCTAAAGACTGAGGAGCATCTCTGGTTTTGGAAAAGATACATGTTTTGAGATAATGAAGAATCAGCAAATCAGTTATTCTGAAGTTATGGTTGGCTCTTTGATTCATGCAAAATTGGCTCCATAGCTGTGGATGGCTATCACTTGTACTTGAGCTGTAGATCCAGTGGTCACAAGGAGTTAATGTTGTAAACTGGTCCCAGAGAAATTCTGTCTTCAGCTGGAAGCTCAGAACCTTCTTACTAGTGTCTACCAGTTGTCTTGGGGGGGACAGAAGTTGATCACTGGTGACAGATAAAATTCTTTTGTTATTCTTTACTATTGTGAATAGCATGGTTTAGGGCAGCCTTATTTTTTATTTAATTAAAGACAGCAGTATTTTTATTCTGTCTTTGTAATGCTTCAGAAAAGTGTTTGATTTTTTTCTTTAATCTTTCTTTAATACTTCAAAATGGTTTAACAGATGTACAATTCTTTATATAGAAGTAGAAAAGACCTGTCCTATTTTACAGTGCTTAACCTAATTAAAAAAAACAAAACAGAGGGTTAAGCGGTATTTCCAGAAGATACTTAACTTCAGCAGTCTACTGTTGTAATTTGTGGCTGACCTCCAATATCCATATCTGCATCTGTTCCATTTTGTCTTTGTTATTCTGGAAACCCTTAGTTTCCCTAACTGGAAAAAAAAAAGAATCTTGTCCTTAGAGTTGTGCTGGTTAAACCAGAAATGTATTTTTTTCAGTTGACTTAGTTAAATCAGTGCAAAACACAGGGACAGACTTCTGGTTCTTAGTTAAAGCTCTGCATGTTTTGACCTAGGTGAGTTGAACGAAGAAGGTCCAAGCTACGTTAGATATAAATGTGACCAAATTGTAATGCGTTGTCTGAAGGGAATCCATTTTGGAGCAACTTTGACTGTAGTTTAAAATGAGCAACATTGAGCTAATAATGGCCTGAATATCTGGAAGACAGCTTTTTACGTGTTCTGTTCCTTGCAAGGTTTCCTTCAAAACCATTAATTAAGCTGTTCATGCATGCTTTATAATGTTGGAATGAAAACCGGTTAGACCAGATGCATTGGCTTTCTTCAGTCTCCCTTTTCCAGAAAGTGAGTGTTGTCCTGGTCCTGGAAGTCTGAGTCCTGATGGGATCACAGAGCACTGAATTAAAGTTCTTGTAGTGTGAAAGGTTAGGGTATCATGTGTAGGTTTTATTTATGAATAAAGGGTGAGGGTGTGTTTGTATAAAAGGCAAGCATGTCTCATAACTCATTCCAAAGAAAATCTTGTCTATAGTGTGGTAATTTAGGAGCCGATGTCTAGACTACTTTGAGAAATTGTAAACATGATGTCTTCAGAACAAAACCATGAGAGTTCACAAAAAAATGCTGCACATTATATTTTTAATATTTGACTGAATTCCAGGGAGATCAGAAGTATTTTGGCAGTATTTTGTCTGCCTGACTGCTGGATGAATTACTGAAAAAATGCATATACCAGTCCGTAGTAACATTTTCTTTCTTGAAAATGGGAGCTTTGGGTTTGCATGATTACATGATGTAAGCTATGTATTTCTCAGTAATGGAAATTTTTTTACTTTAAATAATGGTGCGCAAGTTCATGTACATCTTCATCTTATTAAACTGTTTATACGTGTTTGAGAATCCATAACATATGATCAAGCTTTTTATTTTACCTGACTTGATCTTTGTATTGTTGTACAGAGCTATTTAAACATTACATTTAACCTAGTAAGGATTTTTTTTTTATTCTACTGCAGTTAATTTCAAACATTTTAATCTCAATACTAAAGTAGTTTTAGGAGGCAGTTAAATGTAGTTCTTCCTGTTTGGTGTGTAAAGTTATGTGCTCTGTGTTAGTGGTTGAACGGTGTACTTACTGGACCATTGGAATAGCTAGAATGTAGTCATAGTAGTAATTCTGTCATTTTAAGTCTTCACCATTGGGTTCTTCTGGTCACCTTTGTTTTGGAGCAGGTAAGGATTTCAAGTTCAAGGACAAATGTGTTTTAGTTCAGACAAAGTTGTATTATCAGATGAAGTGTGATTACCAGTCCCAATGATCTCTCAATTCTGCAGTGTATTTGTAAGCATAGGCCAAATCTGGCATAAGGAAACCCTAATTAGGTATTATAATATGTTTGTATACAGAATTTCCATTTTATGCCAAACAGTGTTATGCCATAGGTTATGCTGAATGTAAGTCAGTCCCTAAATAACGTATTTTATCTTTGCAAAGCTGTTGTTGTTCAATGTATTAAAAAAGCCTCAACAAATAAAAATTGAAGGTGTTGGATCGGCATCCCATGTATAATTTAAATTACTATATTAATAGCTTTTCTGTAAAGGAATTTTATGGCAGTTTTTAGAGGAGAAAGGGGTTAAGTAATGATTAAAATGATGATTTGGGAAAAAGATCTGATTCAGCTGAATGTTAAGGATTTTTTATTTGCATCAATTGTTCTTTCTAGGATTTTATATATATGAGATGTTCTAGAACAATATTAGCTTAGAGTCCTTTCTGTAGAATTTTTAACCCATTGTTTTCAACATTCCTTACAATACTGAAATTGCTGTTTCGGTTTTCTATTGTCCATTGGTCTATCAAGTGTTTGCTCAGCAAGGGATGTGATCTTTTAAGCTGCTAGATAGTAATGCTGTTACTAGTTACTATTTCTGCTCTGATGGCTTCAGAATTCTTTAAAGATGTTTGTTTGCCTCTGTTCTTTTTGAGGAAGTAATTCGGATGGGTCTACACCAAGAGAATATCATTAATAGTTGGATATGTATAATTGAAAAGAAAGAACATCTATTATATAGTGCTTTCTTAAAGTTTATTTTACCTTTTTAAGGGCAAAATAATATGCTGCTTTGACACTTTGAAGAAGTTAAAACCTATAAAGCTTCTGGTAATTTTTAGCAGTGGTGAGCTCCAGTTTTACATTTGTGTTCTTTGCAATATGGGAGAAAAACTGGTAGGACTGCATGCCATTGTAATTAAACTGTTAAACATAGAAACTTGAAGGGAGAAGCTTGTCATACCTGCTTGGGGAGTATCTGTCAGCATATTTAAATGAAATTTTATTTTGAAACTATGTTTGTAATTATTAGCACATTCCTAAGCAGCGTAACTGGTTTATGATCAAATGATGGGAGGTATCTTCAAAACATGTAATAACATTCATTGCACTGTAAACTCTGCACCTCTTGTATTTATTTGTGTTATTTTTATTTTTACAGGATTACAAAGCCATTAACATTTGCTGACTGTGTCGGTGATGAGCTTCCTTTAGGATGGGAAACTGTTTACGATCAACAGATTGGAGTTTATTATATGGACCACATAAATCGTGAGTAGATGTATGACTATTTGGAGGAATTGTAGCAAGCTGATGTTAACTGATGGTACTAACTTTGTTTCCGACACCATTTATGCACCTCGTGCTACAGCACAAAAACGCATGCAAGTAGTTTCTTGCAGTGTTTTCGCATCATTCAAATAGGAGCAAAATCCTTCTTCCATTTGTAAAGAATTTTGCAACCTATGATTTATTTATAGCCTATAAAACTATTTTGTTTTGCTTTGCCATACTATGAAGTATCAGTAATTTTGCTGTTACTTTTTGTCATACGTAAATTAAGAAGATTTTTATACTATAGTCTTGTATTTCCTATTTTTCCAGTTATCCCTAGGTCATTCTTCAGTATTACACTCCGAGAGAGAAGTGCTAACTTTTAATTAGGAGCACTATGAGATACATGACTTAAGAGAGGATGAGATTACTGTATGTTTTATGCTTTAATATAGTACAAAGTACTATCAAAAAGACAACAGATGTCCCTTTTGGAAACTAAGAGGGAGGATTTCTAGCATTTTCCCTTTTGGACTATTGCTGAGCTTTGTATCGCCACTGTCTGGCACATTTGCCTCTTCTGCTTTTTAAAAATGTCTTATCTTTACAGCTTTGTACTACTGTTACTGTTGTGCTGCTATCATTAAGCTTCTTATCCTCAATGAGTGAATTCTTTCAATATTGTGGGAATTGGCAGTTGTCAGGTAGGGAGAAAAGAAGAAAGTATTATATGGGCTATCACAGCGATGGTAAATAGCATAATCTGCAAAAACAACCTCAATACTATCTACTTGAAATCTAGTCAATTAAAAAATAAAAGTGTAGAAATAGTTTTTGGCTTCCTGCCATCATTGGAACTACTTGTGCACTGTGGTTTCACAATTGCTTATTTTTAAAAAACTCCAACTAAATAAGAAATGTTCCTGTGATGATGTTTGACCCACATAGGCACTTATTTGTTGTGAAATTAACAGGGATCACAAATTAAATAATAAACTTTAAAGAGCTGTTAATGCACTGATCACCAGGATAGATAGCTGAGACAATTGAAAGGCAATAAATACAGATTGTTAGGTAATTCTTACAATTATGGTGTTTAAAAGATATAGTAGCTTAATGATTGCTGTTTAAACTGTCACAGTAACTTTAGTTAATGTTGAAGTTTCAGAAAAAGTGAGATTGATATCAGTGTACAGGAATGGAGTGCATGTATACATATGTGTGAATGCATATATTAAGAAAAATACAAACGAGGATAGCAGCAACTCTTTTTTTATCTTGAATTTTGTAAAAGACTTGAGTCCCTGTAGATAATGAGTGGAATGTGAACTCCTATTGCAATGTTGTGACTAAAAAAAGCTACTAAAGCATTCTACGATAGGCATCTTTGATATGAATAGAACAACCATCACATGCAAAAAAAAATCACTCCCTTTTCCTTTTCAGACTTTGTTATTAGCTGCTTTACCCCAAGAGAGCAAGTTTGCACTTACAAAAAAGATATTAATCATTGTAGGCATGTCAGATCTGGCTTGCGTGGTTTGGTTTTTTTTTTCTTTTTTTTTTTTTTTCTTCCCCTGTGCAACCAGGAGCAAAACCTGTAGAAGAGTCTTTGCAGAGAGAAATTGAATTCCAAAATGCTCAATGGGAAGGCATTAATATAAGTGGGTCTGGGAAAGTAAAGCTAATCATATTAGGTATTAAATGAAGGTCATGTATGAACAGAGGGATAGAAACTTCATAGGGCCAGTGCTGAACTGAGTGAAAGGAATCATTCTGCAATTAACAAGGTTGCAAAATTTGTCTCTTTCATGATAACTAATTACTTGCAGCCCACAGATATTATCCTAAATGGTAATTCAACCGTCACAGCAAAATGGGTTTGTCACCCTCAGGCTAATACAGTGCTTGCATATACAAGCAAGATTTATATTCAGAGGGAAGACAGTTGATGATATTATAGCTGGATAATGACTATTCAAAAATTAGTAGGGTACTCGGTCCAGTTTTAAACTGTGGACAACAAAGGTACCAATCAAGACTGTATGAACCTCTTTGTAGAAGTGAGAACTAATGAATGGGCAATCATGTGCATCACAAGATGGTGTCAGGCAAGTGGCAGAGTTGGTGCAGAAACTGAAGAAATATTTTTCTGAAATGAGTCCCTTACATTATATTCTGAACTACGTCTAAAATACTTGGAACAGCAACTTCCATGTGAAAACATTCAGGCTGTCTTTTGTGGCTGGCTGGGTTAAATGCTTTATACAGCATTGGAGTTCTGTGCTAATTGACAAAACAGTTAGAAGTGCTTTGGTTTCAAGAAACACTGTGAGAAAAATGCAAGGGGTAATTCAAAGAGAGTCTTTCTAAAGTTATGCTTACCAGGGACCTCTCACGCTTTGTGCACTGTCTCAAGCTCTTTGCCCTTGCACCTTTTAAAAGAAAACAGTAATACATATGATTTTTTTCCAAGCCTCTTGCTACGTTTGTTTACCCAGAAAGTAATAAAAAGATTTCTAGGCAATAACTTTCCATTTATATTGAAAAACCCCAGGAACAGAGGAATCTTCTGTAAATCTCAATGGTGCTTCCAACCCTGAGCTCCATCTTGTTCTGTAAATTCAGTACTTTGTTGACACCCTTACTAAGCTGCTGTTGGCTTTTGGCCAGCCATTGCTTAAAAACCTTGGTGGCTGCCAGCCGCAGAATTCCTTTCCCTCCTCCTTAGAGTCTTGGGAGCCTTTGAAGTCTCCTTTAACCAGTTGGGCATTCCCCAGTGAGGGAATAATAAATTCTCTGCGTTTGTCTGGGGTTGTTCTTATATTGCTGTAGATTTGTTTGGGTTATTATTTTTTTTTAATTGGTTATAAAGAAATGAAGGAAGTGAAAAGTGAATTTTCTCTGACGATGTAGCTTTAGTTTTGCTCTTACATGGCAAACTTGTGCAGAAATCCGGGGCAAAGTGAAGCCTCTGTACTGTGTAAAACAGAAAAGGATGTCACTGCTGTACTCAACAATTTTCTGCCTCAGAATAGTGCTAGCTTTTGAGAAGGCTTCTGAAATAATTTAAAAAGAGATGCAGTGTCCTGTAGTATTGGACCTCAGAAGCTTAAAGTGTGATACAACATAACATTCTAGCCTTGGCTGTCTATTGAGATTAGAACTATTCATTTCCTGTTCAAAAGGAGACACTTACTGGGACCCAGCTTTTCTGTCTGATAAAAATTTTTTAATTCCTGCATAGTTTCTACAGAGAATTAGCAGTTTTAGGAATATTTTATTTGCACAGATTTCAGGAGTACTTCAGGACAGATGAAGTAGCGTTACAAATTATCAGTGAAGGATGGGCTGCAATGTGAAGCCTGTTTTTCTTCCACTTGCCCTGCATGCAGAGCAGGATTTATGGAGCCTGGGACAAGCCACAGCACAGGGTGTCCTGAGCTGCAGAGGCATTTGGAGGTATTGGAGCTAGAAGGTGCTGCTGGGAATCCAGGGTGTCCCTGGGATGTGGGGAGTAATTGCAGAACTATAGACATGATCTTTATAGCGTTGCAATGTGAGGAGTTGTGGGGAGAGAAAAGTTACAGCTGTTGAGAGAAAAGGTTATTAGGAACCTAATATACAAATCTGTTGTAAGTACTGCTCATAGATGAGCTTTGTGGTTTTGTTTATATACTTTTCAGATGACTCTCAATTGGTAGACCTGCTAAATCTTGACACCATTAGAGTTCTTAATATGTTGGACTCAATCTTTTAGAGTTTCTTATTTCATCACTGACACAAATATACTGAATTAATTATATGAGATTAATAAAAAACATAACCAGCTTTCATCCCTCATAAGAAACACAGTTTGGAAAAAATGACTAGGGGCTTACCTCCTGACTGTGCTGCAGGTTCTGTCACTACTTTGAACACTGACATTGCATCTGCAGCAGCTTCTTACCACTAGAGCCTCAATCATCAGAAATTAGCATTCACATGAGACTTTACATGGACATCTTCATGTAAAACATATTTGCTAGCTTGAGCATCACCACAAAAAGAAAACAAATTAATCAATACTTTTTTAGGATTTTAATGCATGCATCCTTCTTAAATGTCTTTACAACTGCAAAGAGATTGCTCTCTGTCGTAACTTTGAAAATCAGTATGTATGGGAAAGATTTTGTGCTGGAAACTTATTTTTGATTTATGTTTGAATATGAACTGTTTTAAACCCTGGAAAGGGAAAGCATGAGAATGCTATTTAAGACAAAAAAAAAAAAAAAGCAGCAATTTAAGGTCTTTTATGGATTTGAGATTAAAATGGTAACTTTTCTATTGGGTGACCTTATCCTTCTTAATTACACAGGTATATCTCTGGCCTTTCACTGATTTTATATTTGTGAAGTTATATGTAGTATATTAAGGTTGTTTCAATCATTTACAAAGTTATGGGTTGCAATATCTGTTACTCTCCTATATGGTTCTGGGCTTTTAGATCTCAGAATTTTCAAGTTGGGTCCAAAGGAAGGTTAGAGCCAAAACACTGTTTTGATGGGGTTTGCTGTAGTTGGTAAAGAAAAGAATCAAATTTAAATACCTTTTATATTTGAAAGGGCTTTTCCTGTTCTTCCACTCTGTATCCTTCCTTCTTCTTGTCCAGGCTTGAGCACTGAAGTGTTAGTTGTGCTAGTTGAGAACAGATCTTAACAAAATAATTTTGACTTGTTGGGATAAAGTGTCTTGCAAATTACTACATTTTTTTATGCTTTCCTCCTTAGAGCTCACGCAAATTGAGGACCCAAGGGAGCAATGGAGAAGGGAGCAGGAACGCATGCTAAAGGAATATTTAGTAGTTGCCCAGGAGGCACTCAATGCCAAGAAGGAGATTTACCAAATAAAGCAGCAGCGTTTTGAACTAGCCCAAGAAGAGTATCAACAATTGCACAAAATGTGTGAGGATGACAGCCGTTCTTATGCCAGCTGTGAGTTTACTAGCCTTTTTGTGATTTACCCACCTGCCTCTTGCAATACATGGTGTAAGAAATAGCATGAAGCTGGTTTCAGTCACCCAGTTCTCTTCAGAATGAAGATCCTAACTACAGAAGTGATGTGCCATCCCGTGACTCTGCTTTCAGGGACTTCTGTTTCCTGTTAGGTCTATTAGAATATACCTTTTTGACACTAAACAGCTAGTATCTCTAGCCATCTTGAAGCATAGTGATGCTTCATGCAAGGCAACATAGAGCAACGTAGGTTGCTGGACCAGCCACCTACTTGCACTCTGAAATTCATAGATTATTTGATCCTCAGCAATGGGGGAGGTGGGAACCATGAAGTTAGTGGTAGCCTTCTGCAGAGCCATGGTTGGTTTATCAACAACTTACAGAGTTAGGGACAAGGTGTTGTGGTCAAGAGTACCTCTTGATGTAGGAAGTGGTGTTTCATTAGTACACCTCATTCTTGAATGCCTGCCTCTGATCCTAGTGCTGGTGGTGTATGTTAATGACACTGGTATTTTATCAGGAAAATTGCATATTTCTGTGTGGTATTTTGTTGAATTACTTCAGGTGAATATATGGAAAGAAACTTCTGTTGAAGATAAAACACTCAAAATATAAACTGTTTTTCATATTTTTAAAGCTCTTGGAAAGACAAGTTGCTTGAAACAGCAACAAAATATGACTGACAAAAGTAGAGGGTATCTGTAGTGTGAGTGCAAATGCTATGTCAATTGACTTTTGCATTTCTCAGTCTTCCAATAGTTTTATTTTTTTAGGTATGTCTGTAGAATTGATAATGTAGAATAATTTAAATAAAGCCTTTTGGTTTGAGCTGAAAAAATATTTTAATTTTCTACATGTGTTAATATATTTTATATTGGTTTAAAGTCATGTGCATCTGTTTTGAGAAAATGGGATGGGCTTATTAGTCAGACAATATAATTTTAAAAAAATAATAGAATCCCTTTGGGGATTAGTCTTGCTGTCAGCTCAAGGTTCCCCAGGGCTTCTCCACTTGTTTTTGTTAATTCGACTCCTCCACTTCCACTCTGGGATGCTGCTTCTCCATTTATTGTATAGAAATACTGGACTCCTAATTCAAGTGCAATTAGATGGCCAAAGTTGGGTGCTGATAGCTGACTCTGCCACCGCTTTTTTAAATTTGTTGCGTTAATAGCACTAAAGCTTCACAAATTGTTTTCCTCCTCTCTGCTCCTGGGTGCTGCCATTGACTCAGTGTCGTGTGCTCGTGAGTGGGAGGTGGTGTGAGCTCAGCAGCTGTGGGTTGGCAGGGAGGTGCCCGTGCAGCAGTTTTGTGACTCAGTTGTGATTAAAAAAAAAAAAAAAATCCATAGAAAATCCTGGATTTAGGGAATTAGTCCAGGCATGACTACTCGTTTTGGCAAGTTTCTGCATGCTTGATATGACCTTGGCATTGCAGTATTCTTTTGGGAGTCAAAAGGCTCAGTGCAATGCAGACACGGGTATGGGTTTCAAAGCAGCAGCCTTCAGCCCTACAAAAGGATGGTAGGTCACCCCATCTGCTTGCATACCAGGAGTTTCTCAGTGGGCCCGTTGCTCCTGTCAGTGGCTCACTCAATAAATCACGGTTGGTCTTGCCCAGCATAGCTTCTAGGACCTTTACTTCATCTGCCTGGGCTTTAGCTTGTAATGCCACTGCTTGAAATCATCACCTGACTTGAGATACGCTGTGTTAAGGGCTCACTTGCCAGAGGTTGCTCTGTATGTTGCTTTAGGTGGCAACTTTTGCTCTGTAACTGATTGAATTTCGTTCTGATTTACAGGTTTTTTTACTTTAGTCCCTATCATGCTGTCATACTGTCAATTCAACATATCTAGGAAGTAATTAGCAATTGTTAATGTTACACAAACTGCTGGCATTAGTAAATGACACCACCCTGTCATGGAAGCTAGTCGATTTTAGGCAATACGTAGTGCTGCTATATACAATTTTTATTGTTGTTCAGGATTAAAAAAAAAATCAGGCAGGCCAAAGGTAATTCTTTAATTGTACTTGAACACAGAACATTATATTAAAACCTGGTGACTTGTAACACAAAGAATGAATTCAGTGGTCTATTCAGTAATGCCACATCTTAACAAGTGTATTACAGAAGAAAAAATATTAATGTAAAATGCTGTTTTCCATCTGTTTAGCATTCTCTGGATTTTCAACTAATACCAAGTATGATCCATATCAGATTAAAGCAGAAATAGCCAGCCGTCGTGACAGAGTGAGTAGTCTTTTTTTCATTTTGTAAAAAATGAAGGGTGAAGGGGGTGGGGAATATGTGTGTTTATTTTACCTTAGCATTTACATTGGACATTGCATGCATTTTTCGAAAGAATAAAATTTGCTTTTCTATGTTCTATGAATCTATATTTACTGTATTTCAGTGACTGGCAAATTAATGCTTTGGCCATGTTACAAGCATAAAGATTTTTGTCATGGATATCAGAGGCAAACTCAACCAGGCTTTCAGCAATTGCTTTCTCTGTGCAAACTGCTGCAAGTAGTAAATATGCTACAGCCAAATTATTTTGTGATTAAGTGCAGTTCAAAACCACTGCATATTTTCCCATTCCCATTTACCCATTTTCAGTGAGGTTCTGTGGATGTCATTGAACTCTAGATTTAGCCATTTACGTGGAAATCTATTCACAATTCATTAGACATGTTGGCCAAATAGAACTTTTTGGCTCCTATGAGGGGAGGAATGTTCAAGCATTCTGACAGTGATAGGCAGTTCTGTACTAACAATGTTCCATTTCTATATTTATTTTTAAACTAGAATCATTCTTTTGGTACTGTTTTTGATGAAGGAAAAATAGTGGACTTCTTGAATTTTTTCCATGCTACTTTAGCAAAGCATTGAAGTCAACATGTTGGTTTCAAGCAAATTGATATAGCAGTCATAAACAATTACAAAAAGCAGTATATAAAATTAGGCTCTAGAACCTATTTCTAAATTGTATGTTTCTTTTTATTAATGAATAAAACAGGATTTAGTATGCCAGGCACTTGGCTCACAAAATAAATAAAAAATACTTATCTTTGCATGATAGGTTCCATTTTTGTTATAGTGACCCCCTTTTCACATGGGTGCCTCTGAAAATAAATCCCATTCACCACCCTTCAAAGGCATTTATTCTGTCTAAGTTTACTACATGCTGACTAGTGTTTGCTTGTTTTATATGCTTTAAATGTCAGCATATTCTAAACAAGAAAACAAGCCTTATTTATTTAGAAAATACTTAAAGAAAATAAACAAAGTCTTCACTTATTAGACTATTTCTCTCTGTTTCTGTATCTTAAAGCATCAGTTGCTTTAATGGTCTCCTAAATGCACAGGATAACTTTCAACTGGAAGTGTGCAAAGGCATTGAGTTGTTTCAGGTAATAGAAGAACATTCACTATGAAGTGTGTGTACATGATATTAGTGATGGTTCTGTTTTTTTTTTTTTTTTTTTTAGTTTTGGTTTTTAT
>JAOXNG010000001.1:136587991-136600025 GCA_028566535.1 Scolopax minor | reverse complement strand
AAGCCAAGAACAACATTAGGAGCTGTCACACTCTGGGCTTCACATCTGGCTGAATGTTTGCTTTGAAAGTCTGACCAGAATGGCATTATGAGCAGGTATCAGAACCTGCTGCTGTGCAACTCCCTCTCCAATTTCTCTACAGAAAAGGGTAGAGCTCTCAGAGAAGAGACAAAGTTTATGGTGGGGATGGTGAAGTTGCTCAGTATTTCCATCACTTCATGTTGCTGTCTGATTCAGATGCCTTTGTTAAATGCAAATCTCTTGCATTGACATTTTCCATGTACAGTGTCTGCCTTGGGCTGTTTTCTTTTCTTTTCAATTTTAGTAAGATGGTTTAGCCATCTTTGAGGAGAATTAAACAAAAAAAGCAGAGCACAACAAACCCACAAAACAGGTAGAGAAAAATGGGGTTTTATGGGGAGAGAGAAGATTGAAGGGTTTTTTTTTTTTTTTTATAGCTCTACAACTCCAATACCGTCAGAATTTCAAATTTTTAGTGCTACGGCTTTTTGTTAGGACTGTATTTTCGACAGTTTCATCCAAATTTGGCAATGCTGCGATAAGCTTTTGGACATCACAGTCTGTCCTTGCCCACTGGAGACTTTCTAGAGCTGACTCTTGAAAGCCTGCAAAGATCCCACCCTGCGTGACCGTGTTCCTCAGCTTCCACAGGCGCCTCTGCCCTGAGGTGGGGCCGGTCCTGTTGCAGTCCAGATTTGCAGGGTTAAAGATGAGCCTTTCCTGGAATGAATCCCTTCCTCTGACCCAGCAGGCAGCAGGGACTGAGAGCGAGGAGCAGTTCCTCCTCGCCTGTGTTTTCAGTGACCTTTCTGATCGCAGGCAGGAATTTTGGAGGAAGAAGGCATTTAGTAACAAAGGAAATGAGAGCTCGGCCAGTTGGCCGCGAGAGCGGAGGGAACGCTGATACAAGTTGGGAGAGACGGGGAATTAGGTCTTGTAGCTGCAGACTACTTTAGAGGATAGAGCTGACAAGACCTGACAAGAGCTTTAAAATTAGGTTTTAATTTAGCTACGGACCCGTGCTTTGCTGCGGGTCGAGGGAGTCTTGCATCTTTAAAAGCACGTGAAGGAAAATAGAGGAGCATGGAAAACTGCCCTATAGGGTTGACACTATTGTGAGTGTAGTCTCTGCATACTGGGAACACCCTCCTCAGAAAATGTATATTTTATTCATAGTTTTGTGTAGTAGTTGAATGTTCTTTCTGTTCATCCGAAGGTCTAATCTGTATTTGTATCATGCTACTTTCATTAATAAAATGGAAGAGGCCTGTTAACTTTGTGGCTTTCAAAACTAGAGCTTTATGAAAGCAAGAAAAAAACCAAGCAACCAGACAATAAATAATGAGTAATTTTGAAAGATACTTAAGTCGGTTTGGGTTGACAGCAATACCGATTTAAACTCAAATATTTCTGGCAGTAGAAACGTCTCTGATTCTTTCCTTAAACAAGTATCAGTTCATAAGTTGGGCTCCAAAGTGACGTCCAGGAACATGAACATGTGGTTAACTGGACAAAAATCTGGTTGAAATTATTTAATTTCCTTTTCCTGAAATGCCACCTTGGACCTGGCAAACAGTATAATGAGCAGTTGTGTAGGAGGCATTTTTGGGTCGAATGTTTGGGTGGAATCTATGTTCTTAACATTAAAGTAACCTTCAGATAAAACCACATGTTACCTTTGCATGTAACTTTTGATTAATTGGATTAGTTGTTTTAACGTGATTTATCTAATCTTTTCAGGATTTTAACTAAAAATTAGGAAAGACTGAAATAAACATCTTGAAAGGGAAATAAAACTAACCAACCGAAAGAAAAAGCTTTAATACACATGACATTTAAGTACTTTCTTCTTGAACAACACATTATAAAGGCTTACACATTATTTTTTTTGGTGCTTAAGTAAAAGCTTGAGGTTCAGAATTATTTTGTGCTTCTAAAAGCAGGAACTGTCAGAAAAACAAACCAAAACTGTAGAAACCCAACCTGCATTTTTTTTTCCTAAATACTATGAGCTGCATGATAAAAACAAAAGGATTTTAATTCAAGCCTTTTGATTTTTTTCATTTTAATATTTTAATTATAAAGCAAGTAACCTGCTGCAAGTGGAATGTTGCTGATTTTGTTTAACTGGTAGAACATGTTGAGTGAGTGTTGTTGACACTCATAGCTTAATATAATGCCTATCTTGAAATTCTTAGTTATTCTAAATATTTTAAATAGAGTTTGGGTATTCGTGCCATATATGTATAGCATACTGTCTCCTACTACATCTTTTTATAAACTGATGTCCTGTGTAATGACCGATGTATGTTTTATCGTTAATTCTGTTAAGCAGTCACATTTTCCTGGATATGTTCATTCTTAGCACTGGCTTAGGGACCATACTGCCTTTTTTCTATAGACACACATTCTATGCTAGATTAGCAGGAAAATTGAGGTTATTTTAACAGGAATTTAGCATAGTTTTCACTAATTGGTGTGGGGATCCTGTTAAAATTCCATATCCATTTGTTATAAATCCAAGACCAAATGGTACTTTTCTAAGTTCTGCAGAGTCTCTGGTCTTGTTCTTTATCTGTAAATCAAAGCAGGTTATCAAGGTGATACACTTGACTAGGCTTCTGTGTCCTGATCTTTCATCCTTTACTATCGCAAACTGCTGGGGAAAAAAAAGTTGAAAACCCAGACAGTGGATGTCCTACTTAGGATGAGAGATTTTCTCGTTTTTATGTCAAGATGGAAATGATAACAGTACTTCAGCCTGATGTAGCTCTCTTGCTCCTTGCTGAGTTTGTATTTGAAATCTTCTGGGATGGTCCTACGAAATGTTCCTTAGTGCAGGACGATGATGTCTTCTAGAAAAGATACTCAATATTGCCTGTCGTGGTGGGAAAGTGTTTGCAATAAAATTTAAGGAATTAAAAATTTACTCCCAAGAAAAATTTCCACCTTAGTTAGAAACTTCTAAAGTAAGATCAGATAGAAGCCTTGGAGGAGGTCTTGCAATGTGCATTGCTACATAGGAAATGTGACAGCTAGACTGCTAATATCTTTATCTTTTGAGTTACTGCTGAGTAGGTTTGTTTTAGGTTGACTTTACTTTTGTCATGTGAAGTATTCCACAGACCTTGCCTATAAGTAAGTTCTGTATTAAGGCATTAAAACCAGGAAATTTGTTGGTTCTCTAAAACCTGGCTAGATAATTGCATTGCTTTGTCTTTAGAATGTGCTTGGTGTTGTGTTAATTACAAGTAGAGTATCATTTTACTCCTGGAAATTAAGAGGTACATGAATAAACAAGAGGTTATAAAACATCTTTGTGCTCTCTATTTATGTGAAAATTCCTGAATGTGTCTTAATCTTTTCAACAGGATTGATCGTAAAATGTCAAGTGCTCATACAAATTACAGACTGGATGAAGCACAAGCTATAATGAGTGAACTTCGATCCATAAAGAAAGCTATATGCACAGGTGAAAAAGAAAGGCAGGACCTTATGCAGGTAAAAATATGCAACTGAACAAATAGCTGCCAGAAAGTAATAACTTACCTTTCTTTTCTTGTTTGTGATTGCATTGTGGCTACCAACTTTAAATAAGGAAGTGGAGTGGCCTAAACTGATTTTTCTCTTTGATATTTGCCAATAGCAGGCAACTCAAAATATATAAGTAGTCATGGTTTATACAGTGAAAACAAGTTTTCATGTATATTTCGTAATTTAGTCTTAGATAATCTACTATCCCTATATTTAGGTCATGTTTATTGAATATAGCTTTCCATTGCTGCTGATTACTATAGTGTAATTGTGCTGCATTTAAAAAAATATCTTTAAGTGTAATGGTATTTGTTCAATGTCTCTTTGTATCACCTGTAATGAAGTAGGACTGAGAATTCATGTGCTAAAACGTTTACCAATTTGTCTGCTGTGGTTTTCCTTTTTATAAGCATTTCACAAAACTGCATCTCTATGTCACTATGATGCAATAAATGCTTTTTTTGCCCCACACTCTTCTCTTGAGTACCCATATCAAGACACATGTTAATTTCAAAGGTTTTCTCAAAAACCTCAAAGACTATGATTAGATACAATGTATAAAGAAACCATCATGCAAGCTTTAAATTATTTTATGAATCAGAACATGAGGATAGAGGGGAGATAAGTGCTTGAGTAGTAATCTAACTTTCAAATGGATTCTTCATCCTGCTTCAAGCTCTCAGTTGCTATGTCTGTGTTATTAATTAATGTGATGGGAGCTTGATCAAAGAGCCATGAGCCTCTACCATTCCAGGGACATTGGTACAACTTGCTCAAATATGCTGCAGATACAGAGGGGGGACAAGGATGGTTCTCTTCACACAGTCTTCAAAGTGCTGTATGGAAAAAGGCATCTTTGTAACCTAACTTTGGGACAGTACTAAATTAATTAATATCGCCACTTAACATTTTCTTTCAGTTTTCCGTGCAGTAGTGTTTTGCTGTTTTGTTGTATTTTTTTTAATTGTTAAATTATATGAGTAGCTTGTAATTGCATATAATGAATTTCTATAGTTATACAATTATTCAGTCTCCAAAGCATTAGCCAAAGGTCAGCTGATGGACCATAAATCCTTGTTCAAGTAGACAGAACACTTAAGGCAGAAAAGTTTCTGCCTTGGCAAGTTTTAACATATTTGGTATTTTGTGTTGGCCAAGTTTTAAAGTGATTCTTAGTCTTCCACATGCCTGGCTAGCAAGAAATGATTAGAAAGGCAGTTCTTCGTGGATGCAGTGACGCACATTTTAGGAAACTAACTTGTAATTTAAAGACTTGTGTGTGAGATCTTGGAGCAGCTTAACTACTAGCCTTGTTTTGACTGCCCCACTAAAGTTTTTTTCTCCTTTTTTACTTATATTTTCAGTCTTCAGTGGCACTAAATCTAGCTGTAAACATTGAGGTGCCTCGAAAATCATACCAGATCAAACTTTAGGTGCGCTTACAGTTCCTTTAAATATGGTATTGAGAGAGTTAGAAGTCAAGGATCAAGCTTAGCATCAAGGATTGGGCAATGGTGGCAGCACCAAAAGTAGAGGTTGCACAAGACAGAAGTGAAAATGAAAAGTGTTGCCATCCTTCTTCATGGATCTACATGACATACAGGAAATACTAGTCTAGGAGCTATCACTTTAATGACAATCTGTTGTGATAGCATCCAATAATAGACATATAATCCAGGAGAATCTAGAAAATCATTGTTCCACGCAGGCCTAGCGTGCAAAACAGTTCTGCATGTTTATTGCAATTGTAATAAGTAAATATAGTGCCATACTTTACCTGATCTACAGTTGTAAGGATTGCCTGTCAGTGCCAACTTACTGTCCTCAGAAAAAATATCCAGCTTTCTGCCTGCTATTTTTTTGTAAATTTTGACCCCAAAATAATTAAGTTATTTTTGTTGTCACCAAACTTTTCTGTGCTTTGTCTTTTTATAAGTAGTTGAAGATTATTGTTGCGGATTTATTTAGCTTTGTTGAACAAGTGCATGTCTGTTTTAAGTGTCTTCGTAATGAGTTCAGAATTAGTTTTTAAATTTCCTATCAATTTTAAAATTGTTTAGTCCTCCCAAATGCTATATTGTAAAGCTACTGTTGGTAAGACAAGCTTTCTTATGAAAAGCTTTTTTTTTTTTTTTTTGAAAGCTATTTATAGGGGAGTTTGAAGTATTGTATAAACAGATAGGGATTTATTTCCGAGAAAGGATATAGACAGTTTCTTACTATTTCTTAGTTTAAATCTGGCCAGTGTAAGCAAAAGAACTAAATGTAGTAGAAATGACTCAGTCTTGTGTAGGTGCTTGGAAAATTGTAGCTGTCATAAAAATTTGATAATTGGATTGAGTTGTGTGAGAGAGAAAGCTGATGAGGGAAGAAGAGGGTGGTCAAATTTCAACTGGGTCTAATCAAGGTGCATACTTAGATTCCTGGAAGCATCATGGGTCTTTCTTCCCATCCCTTTCATACTTTTGTTTCTGTTAAGTATGTACATATGCTTTTAAAAGGTTGTCCTTTTCTTTAGGAAGCATTAGAGTTTGGGTTTTGTGTTTGGTTTTTTAAAGTTATTTTTTATTTTCCTTTCTTCTTACCAGTTAAATAAGCTAGGTTAGATAGGAACTGCACTGAAATTTTATATGGCAGAGAGCTCCCAGATCAGATAGCAAGAGATCAACGTTGAATTGACAGTGCTCATTTCTCTCTTTTTGAGTAGGTTGGGGCTTGTCTGCCTAGAACTTCACATCCATATGATAGGCTGATCTGGCAGTTTCTATGGGATTGCTATAAACAATCCATAAACCCCAGATGAAAGATTGATTCCTCTGTATACCTGGGGAGGAGGATATTACTCCTAGCAGTTCATGTAAATTGCTTATATCTAAAAGTATGTTAACTCAGGTTGTAATTTTCCATGTTAGGATTGCTGGAGGCTGTGCTTTCACTCATTCAATGAGAACTCAAACCATATATGTTTATCCTAGAGCATAGTCACCTATGCACATAGATGTAAGTTAAGGTGATGTTACTTGGTGATTGCCACCTGTCAAATGCTATATAATTTTTAAGTACTATCCAGGGTTCAGCAGCTGTGCCCAGTTAGGAAACCTGGCCAGCAGCCAGGCATCCCTTTGTTACCTAATTGGAGATGCTGGAGGGCATCAGGAGCACAGCAGGAGTGCATGAAATAGCTGAAATATGGGAAGTTTAGATTGAAGTTTTGGCATCAGGACCTCTGATGTTACATATGTCTGTAACACAATACATGTTAGCCAAGGTGCCAGGTGTGACACAGCTTATTTGGGAGAAACCTCAGACTTCGTATGCTCAATTTTTGTTCATGTCACTGCCTCAGCTTTACTGAGAAGAGGACAAGTTGCTTGATGTTTGTGTATCCATGATTTAAAAGTATTATTTCCATGTTATAAATCATTAGGGTTCCATTTTGATACTCCATATAGCAGGAGACTGACAGGACTGGAAGATTTCCAGTGAGTTTTGATGAAGGGTGTTGGATGGGACTCTGCAATGTTCAGTTTTCATAAAGTGGAAGACACTTTAGTTTTCTTTTTGCCATGTTGTGGAGTAGTTAATTTTGCAGCAAGTCTTAGAGGACAGAGACACTATCTAGGGACTTCTCAGCAATGGAACTTGAATTTTGCTTTATGAGGACTAAGGCAAAACTATTTTCTTTGTCCTTTATACTAAGAAGGACATACTGAGTACCTACATCTCTCCCTGCCCCTTTCCAGTAGGCAGAAGACAAAGTGTATATTCAGTGGGGGCAGGGAGGAGCAGAGTCTCCCCACTCTTGTGTCTAGGGAGATTTCCTGCTCCCATGTCCTACACCAGGCTGGGTATTCTCCCTCTTTTTCATCTCTAGTGGAGGCAGGCATGAGGGAGGGACCAATATATAATGAGAATAAAGGGACAGGGTTTGTATGTTGGAAATAGAGGCAACCAGAAAAAGCTACTTTTTTTTCTGGCTAGTTTCAGTCCTATGGCAATTCCTATGGATGCTTCCTAGGCTCTGAATCTGGATGCCTTCGTCTTCATTGTGGTCTTGCTATTCTGTGAGCAGCAACCAATTGCTGTTACATAGATTCATCTTCTTGACTCCCTTAGTCGAGGGAGTTGTTGTAAGAAAAGGCAGTGTTACTGTCTTAGCTGTTTTAAACTGCATTTTGAAGAATGAGAAATCTCCTGGTAATTGGATATGCACAAGAACTGGGGCTTGTTGCAAATCAACAGTTCTCAGAGCCACTGAGATTCCTGAGGGCCAGTCTTTTCCCATTGCAGTGCTTCTGATTTGTCTGGTTCTGTAGTTCAGATCAAGTAGTTTTGAGAGGTTTCAGATGTCTTTTTAGAACCAAATGATTTGACTATGGTATGATTTATAAATTGATACAGCTGTTCAATTTTCTGATAAATTCTTTTCGTATCTTTTGGTTCTCCTTTATCTTCTGGTGAGGGGGCAGATTTAATTTTTTTTAATGTTGTTTTAATGTAGAATGCTTAAGATCCCAGTCACAAATGACAGCCTGCACCATGGTTTTGTTATTAACACTACATTAGATCTAATTTTTAAAAAGTAGAGAATGCACAATCAGAAAATAAAAGCAATATCATCAATTTTATCTTTATTTTAAAAGGAATTGTAGGAGCCTGTCAACCAAGCTCTTATTTAAAGCAAACAACTTATTGTTGTTATTTCATGTGATGCTGTCTTATTTTCCCCTTGCGGATTGCTTGAGATCTCTGCTTTACTCTCATAGTTTGTGTCATTGTCTAGACATCTCAGAGATGTCCCTTGTTTAACCCAAAATGTTAAATATCTCTAACTCTGTGAACCTTTGGTAGGGGAGCACAAGGGTGAAATCAGCTGTCATAAAAATAGAATCAATACAAGGTATTCATCAAGTTGAATGTAATGGCAGGAGTGACTAAGGAATGTAACCTGTGCAGAAGATGGCAAAAGGGCAGGTCAATCATATTTGTCTTCCCTATCAGCTAACCTAAAAGTTGACAGCTGCTACGTTTAAAGAACTGTAAGCTATACAAAAGTTAAAACATTCATAGATATAAAACAATAACTGGAAAAAACCCTGTTTACTGTTAGATGAGTCTTTTAACAGGAGAGGTTTATTTCAAAGCAAAGGTTCTGCATGTTTGTAATAAAATAGTGAATTTTACTTTCTGTAAATAGCTCTTTATAGGCAAGCTACCTGTCATATTTTTAATTAGATTTTTTTTTTAATTAATAAAATAATTATAAAATTAGGATTTTTTTCGTAGGTAATATTTTTTAATCTCTTCTCCTGCAGAGCCTGGCCAAGTTAACAGATGGATTCAGGAATAGCTGTTGTATTACAGATTCCCTGCAGGATCTCCAGCACAACTCTAGTTCGCTCAGTGACTCCTGTTTACCTCAACAACACTGTGATGCTTGTTCTCAGACTGACATCACTGGAGAGGTATGTGTTCCTACGTGAGACATTTGCTGTAGAAAATAACCTGGTTTTGTACTATAGTGATACATCGTTATTTCCTGCTGTAATTTAAGAGGTGTTGGCCATTGCAGAACAAAAAATACCTAAAGCAATATTGGTGGTGAAGGAGTTGCATTTGCATATTGTTTCCAGAGCACGTAAACAGTGCTTAAGAGTGGTGGACTTTGTGGTTCTGCTACTTGAGCGTGGCACAGGAGTGTGTTTGCAGGTCAGTGACAGGAAAAATCAGCTCCTAGACTCAGTTAGCCCGGCAGAGCACTTCTTGCATCATGACTTGGGTGGCTGCAGGTTCATCTCAGCTTTTGCTGAGGTGTCCACGGACCCCTTCTTGTAGTGATGCAGGAAGGAAAGAACCACTTTGGCCATCTTGAAGTTGCAGTAGAGACCTGATTGTGCAGCATTGTGCCATGTTAGTGTGCTGGTAGTAGTGATTTCGTTTGATTTGATTTGATTTTTTTTTTAAATCTTGTTTTTATCATGCTTGTCATCATCCTTCATGCATATCAAGGATGTAGGGTAGACCTCTGTTCCTTTTTCCTGGCTGAGGCAAGGGAAGTGTTAGAGTCCCAAAGTTTTTTATTTTTTCAAGAAACATAAACTTCTGCTCTAGTCTGTCACACCTTTATGCTCAAATGTGCCTTTAAATGTGGTATTTGAGAAGAAAGTAGTTCTGTGTGAATGAAATTGTGTATTCCAAATAATAAAAGTTTGGTTTGCAGTCTGACAGTCTGGCTGTTCTTGAGCAATTAAATATTTGCTTCTGTGGATGAGATTGACAACAAAGCAAGAAGACAACCTGTCATTTGGTAGTACTGCAGTTTGGGTGTTGTTACACATCTGGTTGGAAATTTTTATTGGGCTATATAACTTTTTAATTGTAGGCTTTTATCATCTCATTCCTCCTCTATTGTCATCTTTCACTGATGACAAGTTGCCAAGCTGGATATCTCCAGAGGACTTCTACAAAAGAGGAAGTATATGGTTTTAAAAAGATATACTCCTAAAGCATCTAGAAAAGCTTAGTTAACACCAGGCTGTCTTTCAGTGTGTTAGGTAGATGGTGCCTTTGGAATGTCATTCTTTGGACTGGTGGTGGATGTGATTATTTTATTCCAAAATTAATTACAAAAGGAAAATAACAACATTTTCCCGTTCACAATATGCATTGAGTGCCACCCAAGACAAGCCAAATATAGTCTGAAAATTTTGTTTATCAGGTATAGATTTTTTTGTTAGGAAAATAAAAAAATTAATGCCATTATGTATTTTCCTGAATTGTTAGTAGTGGAACGCTAGTAAAAAAGAGGTGGATTTTTTTTTTTTTTAGATGTGTGATGATGAAGAAGGCAAAAGCAGCAATTAAGTGATAAATCCAGAGGTGCAGCAATGCACTTAAGTAGCAACTTGGGTTTTAATTATTAGACTGTAGGCAGACTTCTAAGAGGGGAATTGCTGACGCCCTAAGATGGAGAGAAGTTACCATAGAAACTGAACTGTATGCAGTAGAAGTTGTAGCATAAATGTGCATTCTATGACTGGTTCAAGGATCAGGTGCTGGTTTTGTAATAGTGTATAGGATACACTAATGATCTAAGTACTGGGAATGTAATCTGAATTACTTCTAATTAAACTACCCATAAATAGCAGTATCAAGTATCAAGTAGTAAAATATTTCAATTAAAAATGCTCCTTGTGTTTGGATAAAGCTGAAGAGCTGTTAAATCAATGATCAATGATTCTGTTTGCTAACCCTTCATTTCCAGGATCATAATTTATTGAAAGGGCTCTTCTGTCTTTTTAGCAATGAACCAGTTTTGTGTTTCTAAAGCATAAAATTTATTTTTGTGATGTTATTATTTACAGTATTGAGGTTTTTTAGTGAGTCCAGTAAGTGAGACTGATTTATCCCTTCCTTTATTGTGACAATGTTCTTAAAATCTCATCTCTCCCTCTCTTTTTTTCTCCTTTCCTGGCTCTTCAACTCTGCAAAAGTTTGGGTTTGATGACAAAACAAGACTTGTAGACAAAGTAAGACTGAACTGGCAATATGAAGAGGCCAAGAAAAGGTAACTAAAGATAAATTTGTTGGCTTTTATTTTTACTCTTGTGATTAAAGTTTTTAAAGTAGAACTGGAACCAGCCTCCTAACTGCAATGTCTTCAGGAAGACTGATTTGCTTACTGTTGAGTAGTTCACAGATAATAAAAGCTTAGGTAAACATAAGACACTATCATAAGATTATTCTATTTGTTTGCAGAGATAAAGTGAAATGTCAGCCCTGCTCTACACTTGTATAAACACAAAATTGCAGTAGTTTAACTAAACTGTTTTACATTTTTTTTCTCCTTCTTCTCAAACCTCAATATAAACAGTCTTTAGATTTACACTTATCAGCCTTTTCTGTCAGTGCATTCAGAGCTTTGCATACCTGTGCTCTAAGTTCAGTGTAGAGAAGTTGTGAACTCAGTGTGAAGAAAGAATGCAGATCTTCCTGTGACATAAATGATGTTCAGAGATGAGCAAAAGGGTACATAAAACAGAAATGTTGAGATTGAAGGACAAAAAAAATCTAATAAAAAGGGAAAAATATTTCTTGAAATAGATTAATTCTTTACTACGTCTTCCAATCTAATTATTGGTGATCATAAGTATTTCTCTTGCGAAGGTCAGTCTTGCAGTATTTTTTCATGGTTTTGTAACAGTATTCTATTCTTATTTAGTACTATTTAAAAAGTACTGTCTCCTAGTACAGTTTAATGGGTCCTCATTTAACCTCATTGCTTTCAAACTCTTTACCACATATTCAGAACAATAGTAGAGTATAGATGATGACTTTAACACAGTAATTTTATACACTTACAATTTTAATTTGTGTTGATAGAACATTCTCCTGTTAAAATTACTGACATCTAAAAAATTCTGTGTAGTTAACTTCAAAAAACCTTAGCTTTTAAATTTATTTTAAGTTAGGATTTTTC
>JAOXNG010000001.1:136460470-136471400 GCA_028566535.1 Scolopax minor | reverse complement strand
GGTGCCTCTTCTGTGTCATTTCCCTGGGAGCTTCCTGTGGTCAATGAAAGAGGGAGAGTGGGAGAACTACAGTTGAAGAGGACAGTTCAGCAGGTTCACAAAACAGGTGTCTGAGAGAGGTGGCAGAATTGACCTATAAAGGCTTCTTCTCTCTTCTCTCTCTCTCTCTTTTTTTTTTTTTAATTTTTTAAAGCAGAGCCTGAAAGGTTAAACCAGTCCTTCTTTTAGGCAAGTGAACATTGTTCCTACTTGGAGTAAGCAGTATGGGCATAAATAACCTGTCCTAAGCTGGTGAAACCTGCTAGAGTAATTCATCTGGGCTTCAGACAGGCTGAGTTATAGAGATGTGGCTGTCATAGCACATAAGGTTGTGAAGAGCTTCAAAGCAGCTCTTTCCCACTTGGACTTTAGCACAGATTCAAAGTATGAAGGCTTGCAAATTAATAATTCCCAGATGGCATGAGAGGAGCTGCTAACAACATTTTCATTTTCTTCCTTCACCTCTGTAGTTATACGTAGACCATGGATAACCAGCTCAGAATGCGCATCTAGCTTTTAAACTGATTCAGTTGTGAACATTTTTCATCCATATGTCTAACCCCAAGAAAGCATACAATCTATATGCACGGTGACTTTCATATCAGATCTGACCAACAGTCCATTTCTCTCTCAGACGAAGACCAAAATGATCCATGAAAATGGTGGTTGGAGTCAGAGATAAACTGTGTGGAAAAGTTTTTTTTCAACATTTTCTGCCAGGCTTTAGTGTAGTCCAATCTTTTTAGCCTCTGTCCCATGACAAGGCAGTTAAGAAATTTCACACCTCCCTGACATCAGCAGTTGCTGGAATGGCTACTATCTTCTTCTGCTCTTTTATGTGGCACCTCACATGTGTTGAGAAATGTGGCAGTGCATTGGGAAAGCATTACCATTCCACAGCTTGCTCCTGGCTGCTTTCCTCCTGTTAGCATAGCTGTACATGTCTTCATTATCTATATATACATATAGAAACCTTAGTAAGGAAATTCCTTCACCGACCAAGTAGTGAGGGTCCACAGCGAAAGAGTGAGCTGCTCTGTCTCACATTTTTCAGAGATGGGGGTACTTCAGCTGTGAGAGTTTGAGCTGAAAAAAGCTTCCTTGAGACAAACTTTTGATCTTGCACAGGTTGGGATTCCTGACTGAGAGACAACAGATGCCTCTGGCTGGAAATTGCTCTCCTGAAGACTCTCTTAGCACCTCAGGTCTTTGCAAACCTTCCAGTCATATTCCCTGTCTTTAAAGTCTCCCATATAAAACTCCTAAGCCTTGTGTTAGTAAAGCAGACCTGTGTATAGATGGGGTACTGATAATTGCATCCAGGATCTACTTTGACTTGTGTATTTTTTAATAACTCATTAACCAAAAAAGGTGGGGATATCATCTGGATTCCTGTTTTCCCTCTTTATTTCCCAATTCAGGTGGCTGCAAGACAACTAAAAGAGGATGACTAGAAGACAACAAAAATTAACATTGCTGCAAATGCTAATACAGTCTTCAGTGAGTCAAACTGTAAGCCTCTTTTAGGCTCATGCATATTCCTTTTTTAAAATGCATGTGTGAAAATGTGCATCTACTCTTTCCCTCTTACCCAAGATATTCACAGTGCTGCTGCTTGTATTTAAAATTCTCTTCCTTCAACCATTTTTTTTTTTTGACATAGTCCCCATGAAATAAAGAAAAGAGAAAAAAATAGAAGAGAGAAAGAATTTTGGTAAGGGCTCCTCTCCTGTCATCTGGGGATTATTAGTTTACAAACCCTCAACCTCTGACCTGGTATTTTTGCTGAAGTCTGAGTGAAGAACAAGCTCCCTTTGAAGCTCTCCACATCATGTACCGAGGAATGCAGGATCACCAGCACTTTGACTGTTTAAAGCCTGGATGAATTATTGTAGCAGGTTTCACTGGCTCAGGATGGGGGCAGGGCTCTTTCCCCTCATGATCAATCAGGAGGGATCCATCTCATCTAATTTTTTTTTTTCCTCCATAAAAGCTGTCTATCTACTCTCAGTACTCATCAAGGCACCCTCCGTGGAGACACGTAGGCACCCACAGAGGGCATTTCAGCTGACATGATAGGATGTGCCTGGAGGTTATTATTTCTCTCTGCTGAATGCAGAGGGACACCAGGCAGATAAAGTCTGATCAGACAAAATCAGCTGAGCAAAGACTCCAGTTTACAGAGAGCATTCAAAAGAAGGCCAAAACCTTATTTCTTCAGTGTTTACAAAAACTCTGTGTTACTCAGACAAAGGGTTTGGAACTACTGCTCCCAAAGAAATATCTTTAAGCATTTTTAGACAAGTTCAGTATAAGCTATTAAAAATAAAATCTTGGGGTTTTTGCTTCTTCATGTTCCAAATAAACAGAGGGCTGAGGGAGTCTTATTTCTACTAATTTGCAAAAAATCAGTCAAATTTTGGTACTCTAAACAGAATTGCCAACTTTCACAGTTTCTGACAGCTCTCACTATAATTCGCACTACTTGTAAATGTCTTGAAATCATCCTATATGCAAGATCTTTTTTTAAAAAATGAGAAAATACTATCTTAGCCATTATGATTGCAGAGAAAAGCACATTACTGAAATGCACTTTAAAAATGAATGCTAGAGTGTCCTATATTAATTACATTGACGTATTCATTCTGTCTTATTCTATTTTCTTCTGCTCGACTTTATTCTATTCTACATATTTAAATTAAGACTCAGCCAGGTGGTAATGTCTACATGTTTTCTGAACAGGGAATAAATTAATTAAAACAAAATCAAGTCAACAAGCAGTGCATATAAAAGCAATCGTGCATGAAGAAGTAAATGCAATCCAGAGGAGATATGTTAACAGCAGGTTCTCAGTTGCTTCACTGTGCATTCTAAAGATCCTACTTCAAGGACCTATCTTTTCCTATAAATACATATAACAGGAATCATATTTTTTCAGAGGTATGAGTTTAATTCCTATGAGTTAGTGCAGAGGGTGGAAAAGAAAATATTGTGTTTAAAAGAATTAGAGCTGTTGTTTGGAATGATGTTGTGTTTACAGCCAGTTTACCATACTGGAACATAAGAATTTATACTTGGATTATTTAATTCCTACTTTGAAAAAGGACCAAATAATTACCCTCTAACAAGGGCCTAGCAAGTGAATTGTAATCTTAAAAATCTGGGACTGACTGAGGTTGAAAGAAGAGTGCCTTTTTGTAGACAGCTCAGAGTACTTCTTTTCCCTCCCTTATTCAAGACGGAATCTGAATTTGACACGTTACGACCCACGAAGTGGCAGTGGGCACAGGAACCCTGTGTGATGGAAACACCATAACCCTGGAGGAGGCTGGAGGGGCATGTGGCCACGCGTGCGCAACTTGTCCCTGGCTCCCTCCCTCCCTGCAACCCCATCCAGCTTGGGACACCAGGCAGCCCTTCCCTCCTCCCAGCCTCACTCTGCCACAGCTGTCGGTACAACAAGGCTTCCCATTTCCAGCACAGCCTGAATGACAAATTGTTGTATGTTTTACCCAGGAAATATCCCCAAAACCAGACAGAAATTCACTGGATTGCACAAGACAACCTCACTAATGCACTGAGGCTGAAATGGAGACAGTGCTGTCAAACGTGGTAGAAGAGGGAAAAGGCTTAAAAGGCAGAACGTTTGGGAATACTAGCAGAAAGGATGCAGATATGCCAATAAGTGCTGCTGAAGAGCTTTTAACCAGGGGGGGGGCTTGGATGTCAGCAATGTCCCAGGAGGCAAAAAAGAGAATCCCTTCTCTACTAGTATTTATTTGATACTAATATATCTTTTATATTAAAGACAAACAACTGAACAAAACAGTAGCCTGTTTCGTTTGAGCTTTTTGCTCAAATGTGCTGTTGTGTGACCATAATATCATCAGGTCATTATTCCTATGAGATAGGAAGAAAATAAGGACCATGCCTTCAAAGCCATAAAGTTTGTTAGTAGGTAACTATAATATATTGATTTTTTTTGCCCTTGACCCCGTGACACAGTAGGTAGGAGAACTCAAGTGGGGTCAAGAAGATTTTTCTATTTGGAAGAAAACACTGCTTTTACCCTCCATCCTGCAAACTGTGTGTTTTGTTTGAATGAGTTTTGTTGGCTGGGGTAACACTCTCTGTCAAGGCATCACCCCTATTGCTTTAGAATGATAAAAGATAGTGTTGAGAGACTCCTGTCTTTCTTTTAATAGCAGACGAAGACTGATGGTGGCTCTACGGTACGATATGGGTAACGTGGATGTGCTATCTGGAATTGAGTTTCATTCCTACCTGACTCGAGACGTCTATGATTAAAACATTCAGAATTGGGTTTTTCACCTCTTTTCACAGTCAGAGAACAGAAAGAGGCACTCATAGGATTTGGTTCCTGTAGTGTGCATAGAAACATACCTTATGAAGGTAGGTAGCTATTTCCAGATGAATTTCACCTGCTAAGTCCTTGTACATAATACAGCCAGATGACCAACTCAGATGTATACCTCAACATCTGGTCAGATAAATCACATCTGAATGTCCAGTTGACTGAATTCCTACTGTAATGTGGAAAAAATTCACTGATGTCTACAAAAAGATTAAAGGGTTTACAAAGTAACTGGAATATTAAAATATGCCTACCTCATTTAGGAATACAAAATCAAGTTACTGGAAACAAGTCTTCCTTCCTACAACATTTTCCCCAATGTCTTTTTTTATCCTTGATATTTGATTACATATACAAATATGTCACCCTTTTTTTTTGAAGCTCTTAGAAAGAAATCTTCTGTTGTTGAAGTGAAAGTGGACCATGGCAAGAAGAAATAAATCAGTGGATGTTTTCCTTCTGAATTGTTTATGCAATTTTTCTTTTCAAAACTCTACCTATTCTCCTACAGGTTTGTTTTGCTCCTGACTTGTTGCTTGATAATGTTAATTTGTGATTAACTTATCTTAAAAATCATAATCCAAATGCAACAGACAAATGGCTGGTGTAATTGATAGGTCAATGTTAAATACATTGGATATGGTCTCCGAGTGTGGCATATTCAGTCTGACATTTAGAATGATGTTTTGCTGCTGTGCCTGCCCTGAAACTGTTCGAAGGAAATCCCAAGTCCCAAGAGATTTAAGCTACTTTTTCTTCTCATCTTCTCAAACCAGTTTTGTTCACAACTTCCCAATACATTTTTCATACTGTTTCTTGCTTTATATGACTGTATTAAGAAGCAGAGAAAAATCAATATGGACTTGTTAGAGCATAACAACTAAAATAGTAAGATTAAAGAGTTAAAAGCAATGTCCAGAGAGGAAAGCATTTAAATGAAACAGTCCAGGTGAACAAAGAAATACAGTGTATCATGCACAGAGAATGTGTTTATTGGAGTGGTCCCAGTTCCAGATCAAAGATATTGCAATAGTGGCTGGAATACATAAGTGTTTTCAGTGCCAGTAAATGTTTCACAAAACCATGCAGGGAAATCTAGGACGTTCATTTTCAGTATCATATAGAAATATCTCAAAAAAAGCCCCACCTCAAGCCAGACCAGATGCTGTTAAACCTCTGATCAGGATTTCTTCTATCCTGTAATGTGCAAGAAGACAGTTCTTTCAAATACAAATTTTGATGTGAAAGAAAAAAGAGAAAACAAGCAACAACAAAAAAAATAGGAGTAAATGCTGTCTGCAGAACAGTAGCCAAAACCTGCAACTGAATTATTTTTCTTTGGCAATGGGCAAAACTGAGGACAAGCAACCCACATATATGGAAATGACATGATCTATAGCAGCAAAGCTTGAGAACCTACATATATAGGAGATTGTCCACATTCATCTTTACCTCATCTTGCACCCTAGTACTTCCAGCATATCACAGCTTAGTGTATTGCTGTAGAAACTCATTTTTGCAGCTGTTTTGCAAATCATGATGTCAAATATCACTTTCCCCATATGAACATCAGACATTGACAACCTGAAGGAATGTAAGCATAGCAACTGTCCTTTTACTATGTTTTTGCAAAATAACTTTACCTTTTCCTCTACTTTCCTGTCTGATCACTTGCTCTTGTTCTTGATATCAAAGTCAAAATTGCTTGGGGATTTTGTCAATTTATGATCCCAAAATTGCTTCTTGGCTGAAACTTCTATGTGGCACTTGGTGTCTACTGCAAGACAGAGAGCAATGTGACTGAACTAATGAGTGTGAAGTCAAGGCTAGATAAATTATTACACACTGCTATATTTAATTATATTTAATATACCATTACTATTACTATGTAGCATTTTAGATGCTAGAGAGATAGCGACTTCCAGGGGCAGTTCATCACTTCCAAAAATAGATATTTAATACAGGTAGGACCGCTTTGGGATAGGAAGATAGACTTGGACACCTCATCAATGGAATACAGAGTAAGCATAGTAAATAAGGTCAAACACTGATTTTTTATTCAATTGACCTAAGGTGAAATGTGTCATACTTAAACGTCCAGCTACGTCCCTCATGGAGATTTTTTAACAGTTGCTTCCAGCTGCTGTCTGGAGCTGAGGAAAATTCAGTATGATGATCTATTTGGGAACGCTCCAATTAAAAAAAAAAATTAATTTGAAAATGCAGGTCAACATTTTTTGTCTGAAAGTATTTGGATTTGATGAGAATTTGAAAACAAATTATAAGGTATGGTTTCTGAGGTTCAGTCCGGACTGCTATCAGAAGTCCGGTCAACCATCAAAAGTGGCATTGTTCAAACCAAACACCCTCTTTGCACATATGTTATTACTATGACTAATTAGGCTGGGATTGTTTATTTTGCAGGAAGTCTAGGAAAAACCAAAAATCATTTTCTATGACAGAGCTCTTCAGTTATCGGTCAGCACCAGGAGTATGAACTATATCACCAGTAAACCATAAAGCTCTTCTGGCCAGTAGTCTCCTGGCTGATTTCAATATTTAACCTCATCTTCATTTTCTGCAAAGATATTCTAGTATTCAGATGCATGGTATCACCCTTGCCTTATATCTTTTTTCTAACAACTTTACTTCAAGTAGCATGCACATATCCAAACTGTTCTGAGCTGTCACTAGTCACCTTTATCTTCACAACCGTCTTCACATATAACACTACCTGCACCAGACTGAGCAAATGGGAGATGAGCACAGCCACTACACAAACATCTCAGCAGAGACCACAGAGGGCTGTTCAGCCACCTGGAGAAGCCGAGACCCTGTTTCAGGACTGAAATATTCACATTCAATAAGAAGCCTCAAAAAGTAGTTTTTTTATAGCTCAAAATTATCTCACTCAGCTTTGTTGATTTTAATAGTTAGGAGTGGACTGAGATCAGAGGCAGAAATACCAAAACTCCACAAGAAAAAGACAATCATGTCACATGAAATTCAGAGACAACGAATATCAGGAAGTTTTACAGGAAGGTTTGTGCAATGAAGATACTCAACAAGCCTCTCTAGACAAAGAAGTAAAGTTTAGTATAATGGAAAACATCCAAGCAGAACTGTACCTTGTTGCCCTTTGTGCCCTCATCTGTCATTTCTGCGTCTCCTAAGCTTAAAAAAAAGGAAGTGATGCATACTTTACTTTTTGTACTGTTGTTGTGATTCTGCTAAAAATTAACAATTTATTGTTAAAACAAAGTCTTATTTGAATTTTGGTTTATTGATTACCTGTGTAGATCTTAGCTTGCTAAAGTTCAGCCTGAAGCCACAGGGCTCTTAAAAAGAGCCATTTGGGTAGTAATATTGGTGAAAGATATTTCTTTCTTTCCTTTTTTCTATGCTGCCTTTGCTTTTGGGCAGGTAAGTATGTTGGCAAAACAAAGCTCACGGGCTCATCACTGGATTCAACCAGCAATTTTCTATGGAGCTTGTGTGAAAAGTTGTTGTTCAGAAGTACCACTTTTTCTCCAACAACTTGGTCTATTTCCAGCAGAGGCCTATGACTGGGGAATCACATTAGTACCTGCATTTACATGTGTCCTTGTGCAGTGTTTATACAGACCTTCAGGTTTAGCTAAAAATTAATGTATTTAATACTAGAACACATTCCTTGAGTCTGTGCCTTTCCATTAATAAAAGCAGAGCATCTTCACAAATACAGTACCTTTAAATGAGATTCATCTCTCCTGACTGGATAGTCACAATGAATGTATCTGCACCTGAGACTGTTGAATCATCTTAAGCTTCATTTGCAGTCAACAGAGAAAACCTCTAGGGTGTGATTCATCAGGCTTATTTGAGATTTTACAAAATGATGAATTGCAATTAGAGAAATGTCTTTCTCTCTTTTGACTGCAAAGTGAGTCTGGGATATTTACCTGAGGTGTAATTATCTACTGCTACAGATTGTATCATAAAAAGAGAGAAAGAAGGCAGGAGGTTTCTTCTGAAAAAATGCCTTGTACTATAAAGGTCAGTATTAGTACTTCACACTTCATGACTAATATTTCTGACTATGATCTTTATCTATAGGACTTGGTATTTCTGCTGTCTCCTTTTAACTTGTTTATTGGGTCACTTGTAACTGCATATTAGTTGCACTCCCACTTCTTTTGACAACTGTTGGCCCAATTGTCCAAAACCAGTAGGATCTGATTTCTTGACCTCTCATTAGGATTACAGCTGGGCTCCAGTTTATCAGCAACAGTCTGAAACAATTTTAATCAGTGTTGACCCCCACAGCCAAGCAAGCAACCCTATTAAAATTAATGAGTTGGCAACCCTGTAAGAGCAGGCAAGACTGACTAATGGGGAAGCTACCTGGTGGCATCAGAGTCTCTTGACAAATCAGATGCACTCAGGTGTCTTGTCAACTTTGCACTCACTTTATTTTCCCATGTGAGCCACTAGAAATAGACACTTCTGCTTCATTCCACCTAGCACTCACTTCCTCAGGGTGAACAACTGCCCAGAGCAATCCAGTCCTATTACTCTCAAAGGATCATATAGGAATTATGCAGCTACATCGTGGCCACATAATTCTGACAATTTGAAGGAACAATTTGTAGAAGAGTGAGACAAAAAGAGATGTTACAATAGGAGGTGGAAGTTTCCTTAAAAAGCCATTATTCCACAAGAAATAAAGATGAACAACATTTTAATTCTGTATATTTTTAAAAACAGAATATGGATTTTTTGTTTCTGCTGAAAGTTTGTATTAAAAATAGAGTATCTGATACCAAAGAATGCAAAAAAACTAAGGTAGCAGGGATCCAGCGATTGCTGGTCCCCTAGGAATTGCATTTGAACAATTCACGTTCCTCTACTCCTCAATTGGTCAAGGTCATTTTACTTCAAAGCACATCACAGAGATTCTTTTTCTACTTAGAAGTATGAAATTGAATAATCATGAAAATTAAGTCTGATGAAGAAGAAAAATCAGAGTGAAAATTCTTCACGTTCTCATAGGTGCTGTTCTGAATTAAAGTTTGTGGGTTTTTTCTTAAAATTTAATTGAAAGGGTTTTTTTTTTTTGTCCATGAAAAGGGAAGCTCTGCCTTCATATCCCTCTGTTTGGCAACCATTTGCAAGTATTATGGCATGGCCTACAGATCCCCTGTGAACACAGCCCTGATTCACCATCCCCTCTCATGTCTTCAATGGCCTGGTATCCCATCTCATGAGGTACTACACCAGACAAAAGAGGTGATTTTCTAAGGAGTATGCTAAAGACTTGAGCCCATTAACTCATAGAATAAAGATGGATAAACTCCACTGAAACTAGCAGAAAATGCGTGACATTATTGGGGTGTAATTCTGAGCCCTCCATATGTAAGACCCCAGCACATATTGGACATTGGAAGTTCATGTTTCTTGGTTGATGATAAGTGCTGCTGATTGGAGAATTCCTCTGGTTAGCATCAGGGACAAAGCTGGTTGTCTCTGGTTTTCTTCAGCTTTAATCATTTAGCTGTTCAGGAAAGCTATTTCAGAGAGCATTAGAGAAGAATACATGGAAAGGGGACAGAGGCTTCTGTGCTCTGCAGTTTTCAGATTCCTGTGAGAACGAACAGATATGCTGCAGGGGACCTCTGAAAGGGTGCAATATATAGCAAAATTGTGAAAGCTTTCATGCAGGGGGACTGACTCCATGGTAAACTGGTGGAGAGCTGGAGAAGTAGCTCAGAGCAAAAGCATCTTACATTTCTAATCAAACATTCCAAGGTTATCGCAAACAGCCTCACACGTTTGTGCTGCGGGGCTCCATTAAGTGAGTTTCCTTCCCCAACAACCCACACTGCCTACAAGTTTCCCTCAATAGCTTTTTGTCTGACCTTCTGGGTAATTGCACATGACCTATAATTGCCGAGTTATTTTTTCCTTTATTTTAATTCAGTGAACAAAAGTGTTTGCCTTAGGTTTTTCAGATTCAGTTCAGATCCTATTTTCAAGGGCTGATATTAATATTTAAATGCTCTGTGGATTGGGTTGCCTTTATGCTTTGTACATAAGCAACCTAAAAATAAGAGGGGGAAAAAGCAAAAAAGTGGCAACTTTTTTGGATTGTTTTCAACTTATAAATATCTTTGAGCATATTTAGACACCAGTACTTTTTGCAATTTCTTAGATATTGTATTGGGTTTTACATTAATTTTGCAAATTGTAAAGAAAAATACTCAAGAACTATGATGGATGTACCACCAGAGAAACAATATCCTTTAGTATTTCAGATTGAATATTTATGAAGGCTCAATGGAGTGTCACATCAGAAATTCTGCAGCTCCATTTGTTAATGATGTATGGCGTGACTTGGAGCAACCAAACTCAGCCTTGATTACAGAAAGAATGACAGGATGGTAGAAGGTGGGTAGAAGGCAGAAGTCACTCATCAGTATAACCGCCTGAGAAATTCTGTACAGGCAGCCAGGAAAGGAGCAGAGCCATGTTCCTGCA
>JAOXNG010000001.1:136434113-136460370 GCA_028566535.1 Scolopax minor | reverse complement strand
GAGCCATGTTCCTGCAATCAGGAAAGATAATAGGCCAACTCAAGATAAGCATAGAGGACCCAGGCAGTGCTCTGCAGCATCTAATAATAGTTTGTTCCCTGCATTTAGAGACAACAGGATTGTTCTGGGGGGAAGAAGTATCAAGGGATGGAAAGCAAAGGGTGACTAAAGGCTGTTTGCTTTATGTTTTACAAAATCTCCTTCTTCCTCCTCTTTCTTCTAAATCTGAGGTACTGAACTTTGCTTCCTTCAGACAATGTGCAACACACGTATTCTCCCTCTCAAAATTAAGCAAGGAGACAAAAAGAGAGAAACAAATACACAGATCACTGGGGATGGGAAAGAGGTACGAGCTCCTCTTCTCTATAAAGGGTCTTGGCTTTGCATAGAACCTTTTTCCTCATAACTGAGGTACTGACATGGCTTGGAAGCACGAGTTCTCTGCTGTTGGAGACTGAGACAAACTGCTTTGGGAAGGAAAGTCTGCAAACAGCAACGGTGACTACTGTCAAGATGAGCATGGAAGTGGAGAGTATTGTTGCACTGTGGGTGGGACAAGGGAGTGTGAGTGGCTACCAAGTCCCATGGCAACAACACATCCCTCCTGTGTCCCTTTTCCTCCTTCATTCAGTAAAGCCATCACTCAGGCATAAATAAGAAACACTGTCATAGTTAAAAAATAAAAAAAGCAGGAGGGTAAAAGCAAAGAGCATACAAAATACACTTGTCTGCTCTGAACTAGTGGTGAGCCAGAAAGATTGGTGAGACAACCCATGCCCACATATTACATTTCTTCAGCAAAACCTTGCAACAGCACGTCTTTTAACCAACAGGACTCATGGCACAGCTGACATTGGCAGAAAAGACATGTGGATTTGTCAGGGTGTGCTCAAAGAGCTGTGGGAGCCGTGGGGCGCTTGTGACAAGCTCCTTACTGACAGCACCAAAATTTCAGCACTGCAGCTCCTAGATGCTTGCTTTGACACAGAGAGAAAAACAGAGTCCTGCAGTCACCCCATTAGTGCCTTTCAGAGCCAGGGCAAGACAGCTGAGATGCTGTCAGCGTCAGTTGCACTGACACTAGGGGAGATTGCAGTGGTAATAAGAATGAAAGTTAATTCAGATTTATCTGAAATAATAATAATGAAATAATAATTATCTGTCAGGGCCCAATGTGACACTGGGATCTCTTAGGATACAAGAAAAGGAGAAAGACAGCAGAAAGTAGTTTAGAATCTTAACATTAGTTTGGCTATTTGGTTCTGAACTAATATGTGGGTGGATGCAGAAATGAGGGAAGGAGAGGATGCTAATCAACACTCCGCTGCTAGTAGTTGTTAATAGAGGAAAACCAGACTACTGGCACTCATTTTTATGATCAGCTCTTACTCTCTTATTGGAATCACCAATGCCCTGGGGATTTAATGTTCCTGAAGCTTTGGATAATTCATTCTAGTACATTTTAGAGTAAGATTAGGAGTGGGGAAATGCATAAAAGCAGTCTGTGTTGATGTGTAATGGCATGCAGTCTAACTGCCTTTCAGTATTTTTGTTAGGAAAAAATCAGTGTAAAATATTAAAAGTAGTTTGCCTGAGTTTGGGTGAGAATTAGGGGGGGTTTGTTTCCTTTTTTGCATTTTTAAGTGTACCAACTTAAATTGTATCACACAGAAATCTAGTTCTGCTTTACGGTGATAGTGATTTTGAAGGAAAAGCAGTTATCTGGATTGAAGTCTTAGCTATAAGCAGAATTTAAACTTTTTAGATCAGAACACAAACTAAATATTTTACATTAGGAAATATTCGCAATGTTTATTTTTACGTCATCTCTTTGGTTTGACCATGAGTGTTGGATATTAATTCAGAATTTTTTTCCCTGAGTATTTCTTCTTACCCTTTTGAGCCACCAAAGGTAGCTGCTCCTTCAGCTAAGACAAAGAGCTCTTAGTAATGATTTCTTAAAATAGTTAACTGTTAACTAGTTGAATGCCCGATGAAGTCATGCATTCTGCTTTAGGTGCTTAAACTCAAGGACTGAAATATTTTCCTTTTCTTTATTTAGGAAAAAAATGGAAAAGTGATACTAACCCGTTTACAAGGAAAGGCAGGGATTTTATTTAAGTACTAAAAACCTGGTTGTCTATTTAACCCATTACACTCTGTGGCTCTCTTCAGCTTCAGGCAACATCTGGATAATCAGTATTTTGGAGAAAAACCTAACAGCAAAACCAAAGTAACTCATCTGCATGTTTGATCAAAAGACTATTAGCCTGACTTTAAACAGTGTTAGTCAATGCATACATGATTCTCATTGTCCTCCATTTTTCTCTCTCACTTCTGTTTTCCTCCCAGATTGGTTCCTCTTCAACTCCCTTATTTCTTCCCTTTTTTACTGTACATCCCTTTATCTGTTTACTGTGGGAATATAGTAACTGCTTGGTATGCTTTCTTACAAGTATATGCATTTATATATATATATATATATTTAATTCCTTTCTCCATTTTTTGACAAGGGGACACTCTATTTAATTGTAGACTTCATGTTTCAAGCAGCTTCCAACAAGCTGTAAGGGCTCAGGAAGAGACCTCTCCAAAGCAGATTTGCCAAACAAATAACAGGCAGACAGCCCTTCCCAGTGAGCTGCGGGCACCCTGTCCATCGCAAACCCACCGTGCCTGCTCGGACAGATGGGTTCTCACCTATCACGCAAGGTATTGCTCAACTATTCTGTGTCTGCATTTCCTCATTTGTTACTGGCACAGATGCCTTCAGCAGGCAAGAGAGACACACTCAGTATCACTTTCTCTCTGTCCCCTTAAATGGTGACCTATTTGAAAAAGGATAATTAGATGCCCACTTTGAGCTGCAGCCATATTTTGCTGCCTCAGCTGAGACTGGCGTCCCTTAGCCCATGATATTCTCTTTTACTGCGACCTGGTATAAAATCAGATTTCAAAAGCAGTTTTTTCACATTATTAAACTGTTCCTTTCTTTTTGCTTCTTTAGAATTTAGGTTCTCTAAGGTATTTGAGCTTCCTCTTATTTTGTCACTTACTATTATTCAGCAGAGAAAACATTTTTTCTGTCAAATGGTAGGAAGAAGTCTTCTGTCCTCTTCCTTTCCCAACATGCCTTTAAAACCCACCAAAAGCCATAGCCTGCTGCCTCATGTATAGGAATCAAGACTGACATGTACTAACACCTGGAAATGCCCAAAGCTATACCGGTTTAAGAAGGTGGTGACGTTGAGGGTTGCTCTTTACTGTCAGGCATGCAATAGACTTAGAAAAGAAAGGAGTGTTTGTTAAAGACTCCCTGAGCTTGTTATCTGGGTATAACTTTGTGGAAAGATTTTTTATTTTATTTTACCTTTTTTTAAGCAGCATGTCCAAAAGTTTGTTTTGCTTTGTTTTTTTGGATGGAGGGAGATGCAGAGAAATTTCCACCCAGCAGGTCATGATCAAGTTCCTTCCCTGTGATGGCCACACCTGGCTGTGTGCGATGGAGGGGGAGATCCCTCCAGCCAGCCGGCGTGGTGGGACAGCTTCCTGCAGGAGCTGCTTCATGCCTCCTGCAGGAGGAACTGCAGGAGTGCTTCATGCCTACACTCACACTGCACTCAAAACTCTTAATCAAAGCAGAATTTCTCTTGATTAAAAACAAGTGTTATGAATCATAAACAGTTGCGAATGACTAAAAAACTCTGTTGTTTGAGGACTGGAGCTAGAATGAACTGGAAAAAAAAGAAGTGAATAAAAGGGTTTATGGACTCTTATATTCTTTATTTTATTATTTAGCAGCTTGGTTTAAAACTATATATTTTTTCTTAAAGAAAAGGGATTTTATTTTAGTGTATGATAACATTATTTATCTGAATATATAAAGCCTTTTATGAAAGATTTCTCTGAACACTGAAGAAAACATGAGGTTTAAAACCAATTTGAACAGAATAATGCACCAAAGTTTTTGCAGCCTCCTTTTTTTTTTTCCTATATGAGGTCATTAGTTAAATTCCCTTTTCACATTAAAACCAAAGTTCCTCATAGTATAAGACATTTTAGTTCTCTTTAATAATAATTCAGTTCTAACTGTAGTTAAGTTCAGAGACAGAGAGACTCATTTTTCATGTCAATGAACTCACATTTTGAAAAGGTATAATCTGAAAAGTGATCTGCTTCAAAACAACGGGGCTTTAATAATGATGATTGACAATCGCAAATTATATTTTATATATTTAGAGAGCTGTGCAAGATATTACATAAGTGACTTTATCCTTATGAGATTGGTAGGGATTATTGCCCCCAGTTTGATAGGTAAAAAACCTACAGAATAGAGATGATAAGTGATATATGTGATATACAACATGATTTACCATACAAACATGAAGTTTGCCAATAGATTTTTTAACTCTCTATGCTTGAAGGATCAAGTATGTCAAAGGCATCTAAGTTGTTAATATTTAAATTCACCTAAAAAGAGGTAAGAAACTGGGCCCACTTCTCATTTTAAAAATTAAACAGCATATGTACATAAATTACTGAAACAACCTGTAAACTTGAAAAACAATGGTGTGGACAACAAAAGAGTGAGAATGGAAGAGGAAAAGAGTCATGTGGCGTAAAATACTCAATGATGTAAAAGTACACATAGGACTTTCATAGAAAACACTCCTAAGATGCATCAGAGAGATTCAATACAGAAAATGCTCTCTGTCAAGTAGGCGTCTTAGGTCTGAACGTGTTTATTGAGTAAGTATTGCAGCTTTCCTGGTTCTTGTAGTCAGTAACAAAAACCTTCCTTCCAAACACCCACAATATTTATGACTGTCTATTTTGAGATTATTTCATAGCCATAGTTGAAACAGTAGGTTAAATAAAGTCTTGGGAAGAATGTTCTTTAAAAAAATGTTGTGCATATGGATATCTAAAATGATAAAATAGAATCATTATATATCTGCCAGCACATTAAATAAAATCATGTTAGAAATGGAATAAAAATAGTTCACATTAAGGGATATAGGCAATTTTACAAGCACAGGAAGAAGTACAATCTCAATGTCCCCAATGTACTAAATTTTTCCAGATGTTGACACTGTGTCTCAGATAAGTTGACAAATGTTAATTCCAACACAAATGGCCAACCAGTGAAAGAATACAGAAGCCATCCTATTACACCCAGCCAAACCATAGATGCAGTGCTGACAAGAACATATTTGTTCAGGGAGAATAAAAAAGCCACAGAGGAAGAGCCAGGAGTTATGTCTCCCTTGTGGTAGGCATTGTATACCCTTGTAATAAGAAGACTGTCTGCAACTCAGCGGGCTTACGTTTCATACTGCTTGGCTATAGATAATGATAAATAGGTTATTTCAGCCTTGCGAGGTGCCAATATTGTACAATTCTTGGAGATTTTAGGAAAAATCTCTGTGTGTTTAACTGCTTGTTTTAAGAGTTCTGAAGAAGCAAGAAAAAATTTACGTCATTCAATTTTTAAGTCTTAAAGACAATTCATGTGGATACCTTCTCAAATGGGATATCTGTCTGTAAGAGCAAAAAAGCACTGCAATACACAGAATTAATGTTATACAAGCAAGGCTGTAGTCTACTTTTAACACACCTCCATTTTACCAAGGTGAAAATCTTAAATGCAAAACAGTTACTTCACAAAATACTTAATAAGCAAGGTGAAACTTGTTGCCACAGGAACTTGTAGAAACCAGCATCAAATATGACCACAAAGAGACTGAATAAATGAATGAAGGATAAGAACATTGATGACCATGAACCCAGGGTAGATCAAGATGGAAAGAAAATATACAAGGGTTCAGGCCACTTGTTAGAAAATGGTTTTATATGATTTCAAAGTAGTTTATCTTGAAGCATGCGCTCCTGTTTGATCACTGGAGAGAGTTAGGTGTCTTCTGAAGGTTGCTCAAGTGTCTGAAGGCAAACTGTGCAAAGCCACTGGGATAGGCTTCGTTACCATAGAAGATCAGTGTTTTTAATGCTCAATGTATTGTGGCTCTGGCTAAGTGGAAAAGCAAGGATTTAAAGGCCTTGATAAGAAAAGTCCTTTCAATTCTTTGATTCATCTGCTACTTACTTTACTCTCTAATAAGAAAGCGATATGAAGATAGCCTTTATCTTTTTTTTCACAATGTTTGTGTGTTAGTGTTTTCATTATGCAGTTCAATAACACCCTCCCTCTCCCTGAAAAAATAAACTTCTCCAAAAATCATGTTCACAGTATACAGATCTACAGACACAGAGACTTTTTTCCCATACAAAGGCAATTTCAAATGTAACTGCATCACATCCAGCATAGGAAAATGCAGTTGTAACAATTTGTTTTCTGTAATAATTGCTCCTTTAGGCAAAGGGTGTAATTGCCATGTGTTTCAGTTTAAAATATTCTTGCTTTACCTTTCTTTTTCTGTAAAACATTAAAAATTGTTTATTCTTTCTGTGAGTGGTCAAAGTTTACAACTAGGCTTTAAGAATGTTCCTTCTTTTTTGATAAACACCTGCTTTTTCATTTAAAGAGCTCAAACTGTAGTCCAAGTTAATCAGCATATAGATTTGGACTTCCAGATGTAGGACATGTTAAATCACTGCGGCTTTTAAGTATACAGGAAATCCTTTTGCAAATACTTAGTGCATATGGTACTTTTGAAGTTCAAGTTCGTTTTCTCCCTTCTTCCCTTCCCCCAAACTTTTTTTTTTCCTTTGGTTTTTTTTTGCATTTTATATGTCCCTTGGATGGTAATGCCATGGACCTTTGAAGGCAATTTAGTTCCCTAAATACAGGCACACAATTCTGTGTCACAAGACATAGTTTCTCCAAGCTACATGTGTGGCAACAGCACATCCTGGAAACCTCTATTTTCCTGGCATAGCAGGAGATAGGTGAGACACCCAACAGTGCCTAAAACATACCTCAGTGTACATCTATCTCTGTCTAAACTCATGTTACAGGCAGTGGTCACAATTAAGTAGGACACTTTTCACTCTAAAGCTGTCACCTAAAATGCTGTGAGTCATGCCCAGATCTGTTTCTCTCTCTTGCCCATGAAAGGTATAAACACCAAAAGCTAGGTGAGATGAGTTATACCTTAATGTCCACTTAAACTGATGTAATCTGTGAAGCTCTGGCCAAGTCTAGTGTTACTTAGTATGAACTGAGAAAAATTTGGCCCTGTATTATCTCATTTTTATTTAACATTTTCTATGATTTATTGCCATAATTAAATTCCTTTACTTTCTCTTAATGAAAAAAAATATTTTCCCCTTTTCCACTCACATTTTTGTTTGGCTAAATGCATTTTTCAGGAGTGAGCAAGTAGCCCATTCTAATTTGTGAATTATATAAATATTTAATGTTATTTAACTGCTCAGACTTTCACAACCAGTATTAAATTAGATCTAGGTTGCCACTACTAGAATTTTCTGTTTATTAATATGTTTATGTGCCATGATGGGAATAGGATGCTACATGCTCTTTACTGCATTTCATATGGCACAAGTACTTTTACAAACACTATAGTCATTAAAAATGTTTCTAAGATTGAATTTATATGAGATCATAGAGTAACTCATTATATGAAAGAAGCTTTTAATATATTGCAGTCTTCAGAATTGGCATATGAAATATGACACATACTTTATGTACTGTATATGAAACATATGTCTGTCCCATATATGAATTAAGGGTGCAATGCTTTCGCAATAAACACCTGTTGCCAGTCTATCTAAAATATGAGTATCATCACAGGATCTGAAACCCTTTACCCTCGTGGTGGGTCTATGACATGTTGTGACTATGGGGACACCCCAGGGCCACGGGGGAAATTCAAGCTAATATGGGCACCGGAAACTTTATTACCCACTTTAGCCTGTGCCATCTATGCTCTTCAATTTCCAGAAATATGTGTTGTTAACCTGTGTCTCTTACTTTAGGGGGTTATGGTGTGATTTCTTTATCAAGAGTTTTATTAAACATTCTTCTAAAATCTTATTATAATGTAATAATCTTAATCTTTGGAACATAGGCATTGGAATGGGCTACCTAGAGAAGTGGTTGAGGCACTAACCCTGAAGATATTGAAAAGAAGAATTGAGATGGTGCTTGGGAATATGGTTTAGTGTTGGTGTGTGGCATTTTGTGTTTTTATTTTTTTATTATTTATGGTTGGACTAGATGATCTTAAAGGTCCATTCCAACCTAGGTGATTCTGTGATTCTATGTATTATATGGAAGATAATGCTTACTATTTGTATTTTGTGATCATCATAATGTATTCATAAAAGAGAAATTTAAAACTTCTTGTTTTTAAAAGAGTTTTCTTCAAATTAGTAACTCATATGAGGTGCATATAAGAAGATATTGAAGTCGATTAGTAATGCTGACAAAAGAAGTTACTGGTTTGCACTAATCTGGACAAGTTTGGGCAGGAAATCAGCAATGCTGAAGTGGCCTCCCTTTAGAAGTGGAGGGACAAAAAGCTCAACTAGTTTGAGGGTTGCTCAGTTTACCAGAAAGATTGTCTGAAATGGCAGAGGATCAGATTCACTGTCCCAGGAAGTCTTTTCCAAGCCTTACTTCTCAATTGAACTTTCATATTTCCTGCTGTTTGATTACTTCCTTTATTAAACTTCTTACAGGACGCCTCCAGCATTTTCCTCTTTAACTATTTATTTTTGTGTAAAGAGGGAGATTATAGTTTAAGGTTGAAGGTAGGCTTCACTGAACTGTCTTCTGTCTTACTCTCTTTTGAGCTCTTTTCTTTGTGTTGGTATTCGTCTATGTCTCATTAATTCACACAATTCCACTGAGTAGGTCTTCCTTTTAATTTGCTGCATTACTCGTTCTTTCAAGACATTATGTATCTGGAGGAGATGAAATATAATATGGCTTCAGTGAAGCACTGTAGTTTTTCCTCCTGTCTTCTACTCATACACTTGATGTATGTGTATGGGGCACCAGCAGGAGATTTGAGGAAGAGTTTGCAAAACCAGGAGAGGGACATTCATAAAGAAAATGTAAGAGAAGATAAGTCACCTTTATTAAAACCAAGCCCCTGGAATTTTATTGTTTTGGGTTTTTTTTTTTTAATCCAGGAGAGAGAAGGATTCCTAGTAAAAATCAGAAGTCAAAGTCAATTAATCTTTGTAAGGACAAAAGTAAACAAAACTCTCCCAGAGATGATTTGAAGTATTACGACCTTGTCCATCAGTGTAGCTGCTCAGCCCCAAGTGCTATGAAGTCAAGCAGAGGCTCCAGAGCAGGAGCTTCTGTGACATTCCCCAACACTCCTGTTCTTGATGAGGGAGTGGATATAGAGGACAGGGGATCTGAACAGTTTGAACAAGGCTGTTCCAGATTCTGCTGGAACATTTACTATTATTCACTACTTCAGTGGTACAAACTGGGAGAGGGGTTCTTAATACAGTGGGATAGATGCCAGTTTGGAAGACTCTTTTAGATCATTCTCCAGAATCAGTGACCAGCTACCACTTTAATGGGGACTAAAGGCAAGAGTCCAGCTACGATAAAAACACAGTCCAGGTCAGGTCTGAAAAGCATCATCATTGTGCGCTACTCAAATTTTGGAAACTGCCCTTCTCACACCAATTATGACTTGTGCTGTTTCTCTGACCACAGCACAGATCTGATGCATAATTTTGCAGAATTTCCACAGTAAATGTGTGAGGATGAGGTCTGATGCAACAAAGTACTGAGCAAAATCCATTGCTCATGACACCTATTCAACAAGAGTGCAAATAGGGCCCGTCATGTATCTGGGAGCAATTCAAAGGGAAATAACAAGAAACCTATGTACTAGACTTAGGAAGCAAAAATTGAAATTTACTGTATGAGAATGGAAATGAATACCTTAAAATTTGGCAGCTTTCACCTGTATTTTTTTTTAGGAAAAAAATAACAAAAATGGTTTTAACAGAGGATATTCTAAACAAAACCAAATATTTTAAGGAGATATGCAATAAAAGTAATCACACACATGTTTAGAAACCCAACCCAATTGGCCTTGTTCAGACAAAAGCCTGTCCTCCAACAGAGTAATTCTTGCCTCAGTAAAGAATGCTTGATTTACTCCTCCAGTGTAACATAATGCAGGATTCAGTTCAAGATTAGGACATCTAAGAAAAGATAGTATTAGCAACAGGATTGCAGTTACCTGGTAGTAGATGTTTAGACATCTTTGGAGATGCTATATGGCTTTTTGCTTGAATTTGCTTCTCCAGTAGATATCCCATGACTTTCGTGTCACGCTTGCCAGTCCTTTAAGGATATGATGGATGTCTTGGAATGTCTCAATTGACATAACACACCTACCTTCAGACTGAGTGTAGCAACTGATTTTCTCTAGTAGCTCAAATGTAGACAACTCAATTCACATGTCTGAATCCTGCCTCTATATTGTCCAGTACACCACTGGAAAAGAGCCACGGTGACATTACCTGTAGAGTTTTAAAAAAACAGTAAATCAAGCAAAGAGCAGAAGCATTACTTAGTAACTGCAATAATGATTGTCAGTAATTCGGCTGGAGCATTTGCACTGACCTGCAAGAAAGAAGTGATGAGAGGACAGTAAGATAAAAAAGATATGGATCAGAAAGACATTTTTCCCTAAACCACATGATTTTACAAGGAAAATCTTCTCTGAAAGTATAAAATACATAAAATAAAGACATGGGGGTTTTCTTCTGTATTTTTGGTCTTTGCTATATCATGTCTGCCATTCAGGTAGGTGGACAACTCTGAAGACCATGTGGCACTCGTGTGATAATGCTTTACATTATCACAAAGTCCCTAGCTATTAATAAAATAAAGGTCATAGAAACAAAGGTAGGTTGATTGAAGGAAAGTAATAGAGATGTTCACATCAAAAAGTGTGCAGGACAGATGCATGAATATTATTAGAATAATTCATGATGAGTCCCCATGGTGAAATGAGCAGCAGGTGCTGGGCTGCTGCAGGCGAAATTAAGCAGGCAGTTAGGAAGGGCAGATAGACACCATAACCCTGGGAGACATTCATTATAGCAGAGGAGATGTGAGCACTCCCCTAGCACATGCAATTACACTCTGCTGATTTGAAAACAACTGATTTTATCGTGAAAAATAAAGTCATGAGTGGTCAAAAAGCCAAAAGAGCTCTTGATATTTTCTGAAGGCAGTAACTTTTCTATGAAATGGAAGCACCAGACAAGTCTGGAGCTATTAAAGATGGGCTTCAGGGAAGGCATTATTCTCAGATTTCAGGACAGGAGCACCAGAGAGCGCTGATCAGACAAAATTCCCAATATCCAGAGAAAGGGTATTTTTTCTTCATAGACGACAGTAATTTAAAAAGGAATAAGATGATTTTAATAACACTGGTACCTCTACAGATCAAATACTTTGGCTTAGATTTTTCTTAAATGTCTCCAACACATTTATCTTAAAAGGTGGCAAATGAAATCCTGTTCTAGTAAAGGCCAAATACTGCTTCCCAAGAGATAAACTGAGAATAAATTCACTGACCTCAGTGGAGCTAGTGTGGATTATACGATTGTGTCATGAAATTAAAGTACAGTTTGGCTCTTGCTCTGCTAAGCAAGGGAACTGTCGACTTTATAAATGAAACCAGCCGAATAACAACAGCCTGGTTCTCCTCATCCAACACACATTCTGCTTTTAATTTCCATTTGTGTTAAGGAAGCTTTATTTGAGTCATTAGGCATTTCTGTATTAGCACATCTGCTTTTGACTATAGAAACTGGTGACATGGATTCCAAAAGTAGTAGACATGTCAGCAATGAAGAAAGAAAAGGGAAGATCCAGGAGAAAGCTTTAAAACATTGTAAAATGTGTTAGTTATAACTAATTATTTTAATCTATATATTAACTGGCTGAGAATACAAGATGAGTTGCTAGATTTTATAAATACATCAAAGACTTCTGCTTACATCAAAAGACATTCACATTCTTCATCTATTATGCTTAGGGCTTAAGGTTTCCTATTCAAACCAGTTGTCATTCTTTCCTTTGAAGAGCAGATGCTCTAAAAGAACATTGATACTTCAAAAGAATGTACCTTGTACATGGGGTAGCACTTAGTAAAAATTTTGCCTCGCAGAGGAGAAAGATGAAACTAGTTAAAACTTATTGTCAAAAACTCCATAACCACCATGTTAGGAAGAAAATTCCTCATATTTTGCCCCCCTTCAGCTTGTTCTATACTTGTTTGAGAAATAGGGAAGGCTACTTGGACAAAGGGATGGAATCATTACCCTTCCACTAGTTCACATTGCTAAGCCTCATGCTATATGTGGGGAACCTTACTGCTGTGTAGTCTTACTGTTCTTTTACTTCTGGAATAGTCAATAAATTGAAGAAGGTCAGAATCACTCACCTGAAGCTGAAATAAAATCAGGACTTTTGAGACCTTTCCCATAAGATTTCAGTGAACTTTGAGTTGGTCCCTCATATACTTCAAGCAGAACTGAGAATTACGTCATAGAAACAACACAAAGTAAGGGGAAATGTGGTGTCTTCCCCATCAGAATACTAAAATGGCCATAGAATTTGGAATACAAGGGTGTCAAGAAATGTAACTAATCAGTGTGAGGCAGTAAAGATGTAGAGAAAGTTATATAATGTAAATGACAGCAAACCAACTCAAAACTTGCCAAAGGGGAAATGCTGCTAAGGAAAGATTGCTACAAAGATGATGGACCCAAGCTCTCTCAATTTAAGGTAAAACAGAAGGCAATCCCCACACAGTGTGAGTTCAGTTTGGGTGTTAGGAAACTCCAGAAGGCAGGATGTATGAAAAATGTAGGAGGATAGTGCAGTGCTGGAACAGGCGACCTGACACATTGTGGGTCTCTCTCTCCAGAGGATTTCAAGACAATGCCAGGGCTGGCAACTGGCAGTAGCTTAGCTTTTTGGGCTAGATGATTCCAGAGGTTTCCTCCAAACAGCATTTCTACAACTGCATATTTTGGTGACTGAAGAGCAGCATCTGCTTAGTATCACCATGTATTTTCTTGGAATGAATCTTGCTTACAATATGGCAATACTTTGTTCATGCTGAACATGAAAGGGCAGATCTGGTGTACTGGGGTGTGTTTGTACTCAGTATAAACCTGTCACACAGAAATTGCTAATCTTAACAGGAAACAGTCATTAAATGAAAGCATAACCATTTCATATTTCTGTAGCAGCATTTTTTGTTGCCACTCCAACTTCCTATTAGAGTAGGTAGCTACCAGCTTCACCTCTCTCCAGTGGAGTTACCTCATTTTCTATGGCTCTAGCCTAGAGCAGTTTGAATAATCCTACAATACATCCAATAATTTTAAGCAAACCATTTTTATTGACAGATGGGATTATTATGAATACATAGTGTAACCCAAATACTTCACTGAGTTAATCTCTTCTCTAAGATAATGCATACAAAAAGTATGCAGTCTTGATTTTAAAATTACTGCTGTTGAAGAAACTCCCATTATTCTAAAAAAACTGTTCCAAACTTCACCTGTTCTGGCTATTGCAATTTCTAATTTGATTTTACTTCATTTCAGCTTTCATTCACTGTCTTTTTTTATATCAAAGGTAGTGTCTTTGTAAATAATGAATGTCTAATGAAGTGCCACATGTTAGTTTTCAAAGAATTTATGAAAGCACGTATTAACTATTTGATATTGTGTCTTATGTGCTTGAAAGTATACACTTTAAACACTGAATAGGAAAACCAGGTTTCTCTTCTCTTTACAAGTAAATGAAGATTAAATAAACTAAAACGAGAAAAGAAATCAATGAGAAAGTACAGTACACATAGGAAAGCTCATTCCCATGAGTTTATAATGATGATAACATTGGCTGGCTCATTTTATTTATATCAGAGGCAATATTTAGGCATTTAGTGCAATCCATTCAGTTGGAGATCAGAGTTTTGTCTGAACTATTTAACTCTCCTAAAAGTTTAGAAAAGAAGGATTCCAGAGGTGCAGAGGTTTAACCCTCTGACTCACTTTGTCCCCAAATTCCCGTCTCTCCCTCTCCTACTCCCACTTGTTAAGGATAGCATGTGTAAATAATAAGAAAGCCAGCAACTTGGTTCCCATTCGTGTCTGAAAGGGGCTATTGGTCTTTATTATATTAACAAAGAAAATCCCATGGTGGAGAAAGTGTTATTTAGGTTAAGAAACTAATATAACCTGGATGTAAAGAAGCTTATACTGATAATTAGAAGACTCCTAGACATTATTGCAGTGAAGATCTGGAATAGCTTTCTACTTGGAGGCATTAAGGAAAGAAAAATCTAATTAGTTGTAAAATAGAGCTTGATCAATTACAAACCTATGGGGTTACATGATGTGACTGCCAGAAATGACAGGGGACTAAACTCATTGAATTCCCTCTACTGCTTTGATTCTTACTGGAGTATATCAGCCCCTCTCAACCTCCTGTTTGTAATCCACATCCCTTAATTTCTCTCTTCAGACATCTAATGCCACTGCTATTAAACATCTAAAGGTCTCCTGTCTGGCCAGAATTCTTTGTGTGGTACACTAGCTGTATCCATGATATAAGATACAATAAACAAGATGATGATAATTTCATGAGACATTTCAGTTCATAACATCATGTTCCTCTATGACCCAAGACCTCCAGAGCAGTAGCTTCATTATCCTTTTTCACAGCAAAGTGTGCATTTCTCCAGCATCAGTGTGTCTCTCTAGAAGTGTGTTCACACAAGTAGGTGTAAAACCATAGGCACATTTCTACTCTGCCTCACCTCTTCCTCTACTAATGACATTATTGACTCAAGACCCAAATTTCTTTCAGAGATGATTTTCCCCATGCTTTCCTGATGAAAAGGGAAGTTCCCTCTGTGTTATTGTACTTCCATGGGTACGCATACTCTATTTTGGCATGTTCAGAATATGACATCCCCCCACCTGCACCTCTTACCTGAGACAGCAGCCACCGGTCTGTACCCTTACTGGCTCATGTGTCCTCTTGCAATGGAGAACACCTCGGAACCTCAAGGATCCCAAGGGAACCTGTGACCATGTGTCTTTTTTATAATGTCCTCCAGACGTCTTATTAATCATGTTAAAGGCAAGACCAAAAAACTTTCCAGCTGCATTTATGTGTCCAGCTGCAGACAAGGTAGGCACATACTTCACAGGATTGACATTGTGTAGGTACTTTGGGACACCTCAGAGAAGTTAAATCTTCCCCAGCCTGACAAAACTTGTGGCAAAGAAAAAGACACAAAACATGTGCCTCTTCTAAGTTCATGTGTAAAAATGGCAACTTGTGGAATATTCAATAGTTTGTATTTACTTTTTCTCTCCTACCTTTTTATATGGAGTCATATCCATTAATATCCATTAATATTTATGAAAATAAGTCTGTGTTATGAAGGAATAGCTGGCAAGGATTTTTATCCTTCATATTTTTCTAAATTTAAAGATTCTTTGCATCTCAGGTATTTCAGAATAGGACAGAACAGGAATTTTGTCTTACTATATCTTAAAGTATTTTAGGTTTGGATGGACAGTTACCTCAAAAGGAGCTCAGGGTATGGTATCCTTCAAATCTGCTTTGAACTGGATCAGGTAACTAGGTAGAAAATGTTACCTGAATTCTATAAAGCCTTGTCTGTAGGCACTTATCATATTCTACCCCATGAAATAATGAAGCAGACCACCACAATGGTGGAGCAGATGGATAAAATAAAATAGCAATTTCTCTTTAGCTGTTTGTGCCTTGTTTTACTGCACACTGCTTGGGTTTTTTTTCTGTTAGCCAACTCTAATTTCCTCCTCTCAGCTTGCAGAATCCATTCATTTTAACAGGACATAAGCCACCCTAGAGCCATGAAGTTGAGGAGGTTACAGAATTTAATCAGCTTGTTTACATTATTCATCCTTTTAATTTTCAGCAGCCTACATTTTCTCCATCATTCTCCCAGGGCATTATGGCAGCAGCAAAGCTTTTCCAGACAAAACTGCCAAGGCTGAGCTTTCAAAAGTTCTCCCTTCACAGCTCAGGATGAATGCCACTGTAGTCTTACTGGAGGAGGCTCCAGATTAAAACAGGAACTGTTTCGAGATATAAGATCTGTAATGGAGAAAAGGGTTGAATTTGCTGTGGAATTAGGATTTCTCCTTGTTTTCTGGTTGGTCTGCATGGGATATATCCCAGGCACTTCCCTCCTGCTGCTTAGAGCTCCACTTTTGTGGAGGCTGCTGCCTCCCAGGGAGGTTCTCCCGAGAGCCTGCATGCCTCTCTTATCTGTCCCACTGCAGCTCTCCTGGACAAGCAGTGACTGTCGCCGCTATGCAGAATTTACCCTTGGAGTCAGGAGGCCCAGGGCCTATTGTTATTCCTTATTTTCCATTTGTAACGTAGCCAACTGTCATAGCAGAGAAGTTTTTGGGAGGACAGGCACAGGAGAAAATGCACTCACAAGCGTAACATGCAGGGAGCTGATGGGAAAGGATAAAGAGCTGCTTTTTGGCTCCAGAAAGTATAGCAAGAAACTAAGCAAAATAAAACAAAAAAGCTTTGGAGAAAGTCTGAAAAATTATTCTCTGAAGGAAGAATTTCAGTTTCTGATACAGAGATTTGGGATTTTTGCAGTGCATAGCCCATGGCTGTCAAAACCAGGACTGTTTGTGAAGTAATGGCCATCTGAGAAGCAACCTTGTAGAGCTTCAAGCTATAAAAGCTGCAGATGGCAGGAGTATCTTAAAGGGAAATAGCTTTAAGAATGAAGTGTTTGAAGAAATCTTGTTGAGACATACCACACTGAAGATAAATCAATGCAATCATTCCTGGAAAGACTGGCTGACAAATTTCCCTATCGCATAATTTGTGGGGATAGCATAAAATATTTCCTGTCTTACTCATGCAAACATTTCTGCAAATTTCAGTAAGACCCAGACTAAATCTCAGAATAAGAAAAACAGGATTTAGCCAAGAGTGTTCTAGTGCTTATGAAAATTCCCCAAGAGTCAGAAGGAAAACTACAGTTATTTTAAGGTAGCCTAGGATATAAGATGTAATGTTTGCTATAGAATTTTCAGGAGAATTTCAGATTTGACAGAAAAGGTGTCATTCTGATTAGATTCACCAGTTGCAGAGTGCAATTTCTGCAATACTGCAGTGATTTTGGCTGCATAATTTCCCCCCCATATTATGAAAACAGCTTTCTAGAAGACAAAAATGACACATACAAAAACATGGCATCTAGTAATTGAAAAATTATGTGTCTCAGTCTTGCGTGCATTAGGCTGATATAACTAGACTCTCCCTTACATACTGTTTAAGATCTTCAGTGAGAGGTGATGCAGTTGCATATCACAGACAATAAATACATATACTGGAGAAGAGGTTAGGTCCAGCTGCAAAACTACTCAGCAGGCAGAATCATTCTTCTATGAAGTTTCTGTACCTTCCAACCAGCGGTGGATCAGAGCAACATTGAAGGAAATGGGCCAGCCACCATTTATCATGTTTAGGGGACGTGACTACCCGAGCAGATTGGAAGTGTGGTTTTACTGCTGAAAGTATCACTCTTCCAGGACAAAAAAAAATCAGTTCACAAAGAGTTATCTGTTCTGCAGCAATCTGGTGCCTCTAAAATGCAAGTTGCCAAGCAGTTCCCGGCAGTGAGTTGGATGCAGAGGATGGCTGGGGGGGAATGCCGGGAGGAGCTCAGAAGAGGAAGTGTGGAGAGAGAGCATCTGGTGGTGGGGAACCATGACCCCAGACACTGGAAACCACACACAAGGAGACACTTGCCAGCGCTTGCAGTCACATCCTTTCCAAGGAGATCAGCAATTCTCATTATGGACTTCCTTTAGGACTTCTGTAAGCACCGAGACTTTTCTTCCCAGTCACTGTTCAATCAACTTCAGAAACAGACTGTGTCTCAGGACCCCCTGGGAATGCTTGTTGGCTATTGAAGCAAAGGCACAGTATTATAAGCTCTGGGTATTGAATCCTTTCTTGGATCAGTTTTATTTTATTACTCACATATAAAATTGTGTCATGCTGGTTGCTTGCCCTAAGCCACACAACAAGAATTAAAAAAAGGAAAGAAAAAAAGTGGCACGCAGCGTATGATTTCAGAGGTAATTATTTTGGTCCAGTCAAAACCTTACCTTTTTTCTTAACATATAAGGATTTAAAATTGACAACAGATTTCCCCATGGCATCTTTCTGTGCTTCTGCTGTAACAATTAAGTTAACATGTCACATCTGCTGTACATTCTAATGAGGGAAAAATTGGGTTTCTAACCCAATTCATCCAAGAGATGAGATCTGAGATACTTATTTTTATAACCCTAGAAGCATGGATGAGGTATGTGACTGGTACTTACAACCTAGGCCTTTTCTCTGCACCTACAAGCAGTTCACACAATTTAATTCTCTTGTTTTACTATTCTGGCATCTATAATATTTTTTTTTCTTAGGACTGCTAAGCTGGTAACAAATAAGCATCATCCGGGAAGGTGTATATACATCTAAGGCACCATCAAGAAAGGAAGTAAAAGTAGAACCAGAAATTAGTCAATGAAATGAAATAAAAGGGTTGCCAGAACTGTTTCTGATAAGAGATAATAGTTTGAATTTTTAGACTTTCAGTCTAATAGTTTGCCTTTTGAAAAAAAGAATCCACCCTCTATACAGTTTAAACCTAAGTGGAAAAAGAGTGTTTTAGCTCAGACTTGATCACAACTTCTAAAAGGATCATTCAACTTAATCCAGACTTCAGGAAGAACTAAAACTATGAAGCCAAATTTCTGTTTCTAGCCTAAATTGTTATATGCCAAAAAATGTATCTAGAAGAACTAACCTGCCTGAGGTTAAATGTTTTCCATTATTTACAATGTTTGGTTAAATACGTATTTAGGCCACTGACAAGCAAAGCAGGATGTAATTTCATTTGAAAACAAAATTACCCTAGTGCTGTAAAATGTACTGAGAAAAGTCATATTCATAAAAGGTAAATTGAAATGATGACAGACTGTTACTATCACAGTGCTAGAGAGTAAAATGGCGTTAAATAATGTGCATATTTTCTAAAGCATTCTTTTTATAATTGTCAGTGGAAATATGTATACTTTGCAAATTCTAATCATGGCAATCATTGCCAGATCAGCAAAGGTTTATATATAACTTCATCTGCATAAAGCAACTGCAGTGGGCTTCATCCCATCTAAAATTAATGAATTTGCAGGTTGAACCCAATAGTCAAACATCTGTATTTAGGTGTCTATCCTACCCTCTGGATGTGATTGAGGTGTTACAGTGAGTTGAACTCAGTATCTAGAACTACTTTTCATCAGCTGCATAGCTCTTTAGAACCAGGGAGGGGGAAGGTTCCGTTGACTGAACAGGCATTTTGGGATGATAAATGTTTTCTCTGTTTCGACATTTTCAATTATTCTACACAGCTGCAGATGCTGCTATAGAAAGTCATAGGTTGGATCTGCCAACCCTGAGTGATGAATCCCTGGGCTGCCCCAGGACATCTCGCTTGGCACTAGCTGCATAAGTGTAGGTAACTCAATCTCCCCTTTTGTTTACTGTGTTTACTACAGGCTCAATTCAGTTGCCTAAATAAGGGTGGCCTAAGAATAGGCCATTTCACAGGACTCAAAGTGTCAGGAAAATCTAGTCAGGTATGGCAAATATGGGTGAGGCTTTATAGGAGACCCACACTATGATGGACATGCAGCTGGCAGGCAGAAAATATATCTTACTGAAGGCATCTTAAAAGGCACAAGGTGCAAGTTGAATGGAGCTGTCAGTTTTCATTGATTTTAAGAGGAACACAAGTGTCTGAATCTGGAACTGAATTTCTGTCTGAGTCCTGTGTTTAAGATGTTTATCTCAACTATCACCAGAGAGGGATAATTCCACGGTCCCTGGTCTTAGAAGTGTACTTCAGCGTGGAATGAACCTTTCCGCAGAAAAACATCACCCACTCTGAGCTGATTAGAGAGGGAACCTATATGAAAAGCTTACAGGAAAACAACAAAGGGAAGATGAGAAAAATGGCATCTATATTGTGTATTATTACTTCAGCACATCAACCTTTCTTTTCCCTTTGTATTGGTGTGAGTAAGATCTACTGAGTTCAAAGGAAAATGTTTAATTTTTAATGAGAACCAATGTAGGTCCAAGGAGACTTCAATTCACTGAACTTAAAAGGAATTCTGTACAATAATATGCCAGGCTGTTCTGCTTTTATAGCCCACCTGTTTTAAGTGAAATACTTGGTGGGCTTGTATAAGCAACGCATTGCAAAATTATTACAGAACCACATTTTGGTACCAAATCCTTTTTCCTTTACATTCTTATGCAGGCTACTTGGAAATGAAATCTGCCAGCTTTGCTCCTCTACAGTATCTTACTGTCATTTTGAGAAAATCTCTGTGGGGAAATGTAAATTCTCCTGCATGAGCAAACAAGTCTCACTCTAGAAGCTGCCCAGAGGTCCAGAGGCAGAATCCTACCTCTGTCTTCGCGGTTGCCAAACTATAATAATCTATTTTTAAAGCAAGGATGTTTCTACCCTTTAAAGCAATTTGAGGACAGAAACTGTTTTGCCACCTTCTGTAAATTGTTGTGGAGGGTGTTATTATTTGCTTTCGGACTTTTTTAAACAAAGACATCCAAGCTAGTTTTGCGACTGCTAATGGATCATACTTTGATTACATGCCTCCCTTGGAACTAAGAACCAGAGCAGAAAAGTGAAAGGGTCATCTTTTTTTCTTTTTCTTTTTTAACACAAAAATTCAAAGGAAAAAGCCGCTTGCTGCAGAAAATACCATCTCTGACACTCTCACTAATGTACAGATTTTTAAAAAAATTATTCCAGCTTTCTGGTGTTTGAGCAAGTGGCCAGTTTAGACAGAGTATTGTGCCTTTACTTATCTAAAATACACTGTTTCTAGGTGCCAGAAGGAAAATAAAAAAATCAGCATGTATTGCTGTACTAAATTAATTTAAATTGCTGTTCTAAATTAATTTTCCTCTGTACTCCAGATTCGGTTTCTGTGGATTTACCATAAAAATACTGAATGCCATCTGTATTTTAGTACTAGTTGAAACTCATCCTGTCTCAGTTGTGAAGTATTTTGCTGTCAGGAAGATCACACACTGTTCGAGTAAAGATGTTCTCAAAACAGCAGTTCCTCAAATGATGGGCTGTGCTATGGTCATACTAGGTAAGAAACACACATGGTTGATATCAGTTACATACATTTTTAATGCTGTTTATCAGAAAGGGGTATGACATCAGTGCATAGGTAAAACTTCAATGCTCTTTAATAAGGTCAGCGTTACAATTTACTGTGAAATTGAAATGGAGTTTCATATGAAGGGCATAATCAATATGAGAATAAGATTGTTTGCTAAAATATGAACTTGTCAGAATAAAATGTAAAGGAAGTTAGTAGTAGGATCTGGCTGAAAATAGACATCTTATGTTTATCTTTTAGGAAAAGGAGAATACCTGATTTTGATTCAGAGCATATTTATGAATCATCAGACTTCAAAAACTTCAGACCTCAAATCTCCTTTTGACGATTCAAATATGACAAAAGATTCACTGGGATGAAAAAGCAGCTGAAATAAAAACTTTGTTATAATTTATTTTCCCACAACAATCACCTAGTGAAGAGAGAAGGTGACCTTGCAGGCTGCACCGTGTGCCAGAAGGACAGGGTAAGCCCCCTCTGTGACCATCCTGCAGGAGAGGAGTCATGGGACCAGAATGGACCCCAGGGGGAAGCTGGTGAGAAGCCTTTCAGCTCAGTTATGGTTTTCCTCTCTGCAACATATTTCACAGCTGAACAAGAACTTGATAACATCTAACAGGCATCCAATGGCCAGATGTGGACAAAGCCAGCAGCCGTGCCTTTGTACTCAGCTATATCCCTTCCCGACTATGAGATGTTCCTTTATGGTTCTGTATCAAGCTCACAGTTTGATGTTCTGAGGTGGTAACAGAAACCAAACTACCTTGTGCAACGCTGCTAGGAAAAGCCACAGTGTGACACTTTGTCTGACCGCTTGTGTACCACCCCAGCTTTTCCCCCAGAAGGGATGATTTCATTCCTCTTATAAAAATACCCTCTAAATTGGTTTTAAAGTCATACTTTTGAAAACACTGCTATTATGTAATTCTTTACATATTGTAAAATATACTGCAACTGTTTTAGGGCCCCAAACACTGCACTTTTGCCCCTGAAGGGTTGATTTCCAGCGTTTAAAGCAGTAAAGCCCCACCTCCATACCCCATGCATTTCAGTTGTATCCCTCTGTTTTTCACTTGCCAATGCATACAAATGAAGACCTAGGTAAACCTTTTCAGGATGCTAACAGCGAACTCCCCGGTTCCCACGACAGTGCTAGCAGGGTGCAAGGCTATGAGGAGAAAAGGAGGAAATTAGCCTGTCACTCTGGCAAAGCAATGCCTACTGATACAAGGAGCAGTCTAATCTCAGTAGCTTTTCTAAACAGTTTACATGAAAAAAAAAAACCAAACCCAACAAACAGAGAGAAGGAAGGAAGAAAAGGATTTCTGTTGGAAACTGACAGGAATGTCTGTATTGGGTTTCTAGTGATGAAATCTCTCCACAGCAAAGGACTAGAAGGAATAAAGGAGGCTTTATGCCTTACAAGGGTGAGAGAAAACAAGACATAATGATGAGGCTGCATATGTAAGCAAACTTCTTAAAACTTATGTGAATATTCAGGTATTTACAGTCTATGTTTCTAGATAAGCAGCACATCTACCATTTTTTTATTTTTTGTGGTTTATTTTGGTGGACTTTTTCCTGAGATGGCTCAGCCATTTATAAGTCTCAAAACCGGAGATTATACACTATAGTCAGAGATGATAGTAAGTCACTAAGCTGTTTTAAATGTAAATTAAAAATTATTGAAAGCAGATTGGGTTCTGGATAACTATAGCAGTAGTGTGCTAGTAAGAGCAAGTTATTTTAACACAGGCCATACGAATCACATTTATATATACAATACAAATGCTTGGTCTTTACTGTATTAGCAGTGTGAAAAACAGAATGCATTTGGGAAATCCCTGGAATAAAGGAAAACATATTTAGTACCGATAGACTGCACAGAAGAGACATAAACTCCTAGATGACCTTTTGGACATGAGATTAATATTCAATGGGGAGATGGTAAAAACCTGGAGTTTTAAAGTATACAAATGCAAAATTCCTTACATTGTTCTGCAACCAGGCACTTTGGAGATACATTAAAATGTCAATAGTGGAGCACTGGGACTTACTAGAATACTAGGTCAATGAAGAAGTGAATCTGATTTGATGAATTGGGTAACTGGTAACACGCAATACTTAAGAGCATAATATTCTTGAATATTATTTCCTAAAGCAGAAAGAGGAATAGCTTTTTCCAAGTAGTTTCATGTATGAGTTTAGAGGTACATGGAAGCGTATAGAAAAGTGCCCAATATATTTTTATAAATTATTTACTATTTATTGCAATAATTAACTCAGACAAGTGGAAGAGACAATCTGCAAATGCTGAAATTATGATAAATAGGCGGTACAGAAAATAAGAAGTACTAATTCAAACCCTCTGAATCATGATGTGATGCAGATGCGAAATAAAGCAAAGCCAATGTATAGGAAGGAACAGATGGGATTCCTGCATCACAGAATGAATTGCCATAGGAAACATCTGGAAATTATCAGGAAAAAACAAACAAACAAAGAGGTCTCCTTAAACCCGAGAGCTTGCCATCACAAGCCATTGAAGCTGGAAGCCAAAGAAGCTGGAAAGTAAAAGTACAGCAGGTACTGTGGACAGAAATTAGTAAAAGAAAGGATACAACAATATTTGATAGATGCTATATTTTTACATCAGACAAGGCAGTGCAGACTTCAAAAGGTTGAACTGTTTGGGATGGATACCTGGGTATCATAAGCAAATTAAATCTGTACACAGCAAAGAAAATCTGTGTAGATGTGAGTGTGTCTAATCCACAGCCAGTGTGGAAAACAGCCCAGCTCCTGCCCAGGTGCTTTGCAAGGGCAAGGCGATGTGCAGGGCTGAGGAATGCCCTTCACCAGTCCTCTGCTGCTCAACGGGACTGTGCCCTCTATAGTGCTGCTTCTACAAATGCCTAGTCAAAGTCAGACACTTCACAAAGAGCTGTTCTGTAAGCAAAATCCCTGTTCCAGTAAGATTGGAGGAGAATACTCCATTTTCTTAGTGACAAGTCAAAGCACCTCTTCACTCAGTGCATGCGTTTCTCTGAAAACCTCCTCTGGAGTATCTTGTTTGACCTGAGAAGGCCGAGAGATTCTAGGTCTAACATATAGACACACAACTTGTATACACTTTAGGTCTTTACTGATATTTGTTCTACATCATCTGTGGTTCTGATAGAAAGGTTTTTTGAATGGTGCTGGGATGCACAGAAAATATGTTTTGTTTTGTTTTGTTTTTCTTCATTTATAAGTTATATTATTTTGGAATTCTGGGTGGTTTTAGGATCTGCCCCTGTCTAAACCAAAGATGCTAAAGGAATATGTCCAAGCCAAGATATTTTACATGAGAAGAGAAAGGTAGCATTGGGTAACATCTTTAAAAAAAAGCACATTATAGTAGTCAAGATGGGGAAAAAGTAGTTCTCATTTATACGGTCAAGTCAAATAAAACCAATTAGGTCTCAGTTAGTCCTTTATTTCTTTAGGAAATTTATAGTTCCCGTGTGTGATATTTGTCAGTCTTAATAGAATGGCCTAACTAGCCCAAACTACCTCTGGTTTAACTTGAATTTAAATGCTTTTGTGTGCCAATTTTTATAGAAATAAATCTCTTCAGTGTTAGCTTATTACTTTTCTAACTTGACATTTTTATGTGTGTGAACATTTCAGATCATATACTTCAGATTTCTTTTTCTAATTCAGCATTAGTAAAGTGGAATTTAGCTTTAGTGAAGTGGCAAGAGTTAATCTATAAAATTCTGCTGGAGGAAAAAAAAAAGTCTGACAAAAAAAAATCCAAGGAAAATATTATCAGAAGTAAAGAATTGTGAAAAGTTTGAGATATGAACCACAGCCTGAGCCATACATTGTTCTCTTTAGCAAAATATTGTAGTAATAGGAATGATGGCAATGACATTTTAGATTACATCAGTGTTCACATGACCAGAATTCATTTCAGTTTGCTTTTCAATTTTATTGTGATGCTCAAGGTTATATATCTGCCAGTGATGCATTACTGTATAACAAAGATAGTAAAAATGCAATAAAAAATACTAACCTGTATTCATCAGTCCTTTGCAAGGATCTTGTGCTGGTATAGGCTTTACAACCCTGGAAGAACCATGTTTATAAGCACTGAAAATTGAGCCATGTCATACATCCATGGTAAAAGGAATATATGGTTTTGCTTTCTCTATCACCATTAGTTTTTTGGAGCAGATAGGGTAGCTATTCATAGTTAAGATGGAAAGTAAACGATATATAAGCTTGTATTTGACAGAGACAGCTTGTATTTGACAGAGACATCTATGGAACAGCATATTCGGGTCTACAGCTTTACATTTTACTTACACACAAGTGGTTTTCTTATCTTCTTAAAAGCTTTATTGCCATAATGAGACATGGGACTGGGATTAGGCAATTTAACAACAGCATTTAAAGACATTTCTCAAAAAACATCTTCAAAGCACTATGATCCAAGGACAGTTTGGAGATTCAATGTTTCCAGGTAATCCCCAGAAACAGTTTTCTCCTGCTCTTAGGCATTCCCAACAGGGAGTAGCTTAGAAAGGAAGAAATGCAAAAATTATTTATACAAGTTCAGTGAAGCAGTTTTGAAAATTATGAGAAAGGAAAATGCCCTAGAAATTGTTGTAAAGAGTCTAAGCAGGGAAAATCCTTCTCAATTTGAGCTAAAAGACATGTGTGGTACTGAGGTGCTAGTAACACCTTCACCCATGAAATATGCATAAGATAAGCAAATAAATAGGAACAGCTGTTTGTATTCTTTAAGCTCAAAATCCACATTCATAGACTCATTCACTGTGACTGAATCATTGTGCCCTGATATGATCATTCTACTTGGGAAGCATACATAAATGACCTGGGTGAGAGGTCAGAGTGTATCCTCAGCAAGTTTGCTGATGATACCAAATTAGGAGGCTGGCCGACACTCCAG
>JAOXNG010000001.1:136393188-136412126 GCA_028566535.1 Scolopax minor | reverse complement strand
GGTCAACAGACACTCTGAGAACGGCAAGAATTCTCAGTACCTGCGTCTGGCCCATCCCTGCTTGGGAAACTTGAGGGGACACCAGCACAGGACTGTGACAATTGCAGGAAACTGAATTCACCAAGGGTTTCCCTTGACTAAAGTGATTATAAAGCACAGTAATTCTAGGAATGATTAACTATGTATCACGTCATATTTTTGCCAGGAGAAAAGTGTAGAATTTATAAATCTTGCATTGTAGTTGGTTTATGTACTTTATTTTATTTTTTTTTTTATTTTGCAGTAATAAAAGGTGACTGACTATTCAGTAACAAAAGGTGTGATTCTTCTAGCATGAGCTTGATGAGCAGTTTTGAGCAAGTTTGGATAGGGCACCTCTGAGACAAGGCTGATGGAATGTGATGGAAAACTGTCTTTCAGACAAAATTGAAATTAAACATTTTTAATACTACTGGTTGGAATTTGTGACTCAGAGATAATCCCAAAACTATGTTGATTCAGAGACAAAGAAAAAGGTCCTCTGACCTTCATTTCACTCATCTTGCCCCCAGCTCATTAATGCCAGTAAAAAACCCTCTTTGTTCTCTCCCTTATATGTGCACCTCTCATATTTAGCTTTGTTGTTATTATCTTTGACTGCAATAGTTCTACAACACCAAGTAATCTTGCTCCACAACCATTTCAGTTTCTGTGAAAATATGGGGAGGAGAAAGTTTCCATGAGTATGGAAGAGTGGCTTGGTTTCAGGGAAACACATTGATCTGATATGAGGGTGTGAGGCTGGGAACCCTTCCCCTTGCTATGAAAGCTGCTATCCTTGGTCATCAAAAGTCAAGCAAAATCACCCATGTGTTGACCTGATGATTCTCTTCCCTACAGATTTCACTGTTTTGCTCAAGGCTATCATTGGGATAAATTTCTGGAAAGGTGCCTCCAGCTTCGTATGCTGTGATTTCTCTTCAATGGGAATTAGTGAGACAGTGATTCATGAACAATTTACTAGTTTGTTGACAACTATCTTAAATTGAGATTAGATAAGGTTTAACTACCACTTTCACTTCTGTTAAGCTTGATTTTGCCCAAACCAAAATAATTACTGCAAGTCACAGGTTTACTTTAGCAGAAATTAAGAGGTAGAGTTAACATTCTTTATTACAAAAATGAAGACACATTCATACAATCCAAAACTTGCTAATTAATTGTTATTTCTTTTGATATCCACAATTTCCTTGTGGATAGGAAAGAAAGCCACTGACAGATGGCCAAAACACCATCTTTTATAACCCAAATAATCTAGATTACACATTCATTTATATATATCCCACAATACATCTGCAGTATCTTATTCCAATAACTAAACATTAGTTCATTTACATTTACATAAATTCCATATTTTAACACCATTCAGAGCACAATAACCTTACAAAAATTTCATCAAAATCCTTTTGGATTACAGTGATTGTAGTTACATTTTATTAACATATTTGATAGTGAGATCTCACCAATGCCTTGGCAAAACTTCCTCATCATCCAACATCAAACGTCCTTACCACCCCTCAGACACATTCCATTCCAGCAATTCATTACAAAACGATCCACCATTGCTTTTAACCACTTCATCAGTGCCTGCTTCTGCATAAAAGACAAACCTGCCCTACTTCTGTCACATCAAACCACCAGGCTCCCAAAGCTAGAGGCCTTATAGGGAGACAATACTCACCTAGTTGCATTATTTACCAAAAAACTTGGTAGGGTCAACTAGAGCCGGAAAAAAAATTGGCTCCGCATTCTCACTGTGCTATTGAAAGGGTCCAGGATTTATAAGGAGATAGGATGAAGTCCACACTTTTATAGATTGGGAAATACTTGCTTTGATAGATACTCTTCAGATACTCAGATACTCATCTGCCCTGTTTTCACATGAATCAGGACTGTAGGATGAGTTTTAGGCAGCAGAAAGGATGGAACATTTGATTCAAATAGTGAAAAACAACAAATGCAGTGAAGCAAGTTGCCCCAACCAGTGAAAATAAGTTACGGTTTACTGTATTATTATTGATATTAATTATCATTGATATTACAAACCACAAAGGTAAGGAGAAAGACTGTAATTTTTCAATTTTTTTCATGTTCTATTGTTTCCTGCTGTCGGATATTTCAAACATGTTTTTCTTTCTAATGAGTAGAAAAGAAAAAGAAAATGTTCCTAGTTCCTTCTTACTTCAGTTGTATTTCAGTTTTTTTGTTTTCTTCTGCTGCTTTCAACTTTGAGTCCCCTGAGCAGGGTGCAGTTTCACAAGGTATTCCCGTACTCTTTGTAAATAGAAATTCTCAGATTGGTCCCTCCAAAGCACACCAAACTATCTCAGTCCTGTCCATATTCCACTTTTCACTGTGACTTGAACCACATTAAATCCCTCTTTGCCAAGCCTTTTCCAAAATAGTTTTCTAGTTTGTGTGACTTTCTATCAGTTTTCCTTAGTTATCCTTCCTGGGGCATTAATCCTTTTCCCATCAGAAGGTGCTTCCTGCAGAAACTCTCACCTTTTATTTGAGTAATTCTTTTTCTATCGGCCTGAAAAGCATCAACAATCTTCACCATAACATTTCTCCAGCCTGAGTAATTTCCTTCCCTTTTACAAGGAACAAGCAGTTAACAATACTTTGTATATGAAGAGTTTTTTCAACTGTGCACTCTATTAACCTGAAGAATGAATCATGCCTCACCACAGAATCATTAGATAAATACTCACACTATTTAGAAATAGATAAAAAGAAACCTCTGAAAGTAACCTATACAGTGCAGAGAGGTGAGTCTAAGATAAAACCCTGAAAAAGGGATATTTACATCTATCCACAGAATATTTTTCTCTCCCCATTAAGATCTTCTGGATGGTAGCCATCTAAAACAATCTGCCATGATTATCAAAAAGACTCTCAGTTATCCTTCAGAGAAACAGCTCTATTTCCTTTGCAGAAGATACAAATAAATTGCATAGTAAAATAAGTACTTTTGACCTTAGCCTGTGACCTACACAGTAAAGAGCCAGCCATTCTCAGCTATCACTTATACGTTTCTTTTAACTTATAATAGTTGGCTACTTTTCCAATAGAAAAGAATTATGCTGAGGAGCTCTTTATTCCATAAACAAAACCTGTTTGTCACAGGCACTGTGAGTTTAATACTTGTACTCAGTCTATCATACCTACATACACTGTTTGTGAGGAATGAATGATGCAGCCATCTTCTTATTCTACCTTTGACACAATCTTATAGTTCCATGTTGAATTCAGGAAATGCCAAAGGTGATCTGATTGTGACATCTATTAAACAAACTTTAAGAATATTGTCAGAACAATGCTAACTCTTAATAGATAGCATTTTGCAGCATTGGATAACCTACGCAGTTTGGAGTCTAAAATACTTGTGCACTTGATCAATGCAATAGAATGAATACAAGCAGATATCATATCCAAGATGGTTTGTTGTGGTGTCAGATGCATTTTCATTCACTGACTTTTCCTGGATGGCCATTTTCCTGAAGCACTATTATAAATAACTTGCTTTGAAAAAGCAAGGACTCTGTGTCTAGAACAATCTTTGGTTAGGGGATGTGTCTACAATTAATATCTCTTTGACTTATGATGTTTCACCTGGTCCATATTTAAGAAGAAAAATCTGGGCTTTATTGTGGCCAATTAAAAATTGCCTGCTTACTTCAGCACAGCAAGGATTTCAAGTGAGAAGCTGTCTACAAATTTCTATATTCTACTCTTTCTTTTAAAAGAAACAGATTTACTCTATAATACCACGATTAAAATGTCAATACTTCATTTGCTAAATATATAGAGTCATAGTCACTTAATCTGCCTTTAGCTATCTAAAAGGCAGGCATCAAATACATCTTAACTGCCTATGACTCCTCATATGACCAATGGTGAAATGTCCCGTGGAATGGGATTCTTCCTGTTCCCAGTCAGGTTGCTAGAATAACTGGGATGATTAGACCCTTGAAGATGCTATTGGCTTCCCATTTATTATAGAAGATGCCTATAAAATATGCTCAGGCCTAGTCAATAAATATTTGGGTATTTGAATTGAAGGGAGTTTAACCTCAACCACAAAGTTTTGTCTTGGAAACAGCAAGGTTCCTCTTTTCCTCCTGCTGTCCTGTGAAGTAACCTTCTCAATTTCTACTGACTTAACTGTCGATAAACTGCTTGACTGCATTTATTCTTGCACCCAATATTGACTTTTATTTAAAACTGTTATTCTCTTTTCCTGGTGCTACCCCTAGTCATATGTTTACAGACACAACCACCTTTTCTCCCTTCAGCCATCAATTGCTAGACTAAATACATGACATGCACATCTCCCCTTTGTTATCACAGCTCTCACTTGGCTTTCACTTCTGACAATTCTATCTCCACTTCTCTCTTCCTGTGTTACTGAATATCACCTTTCTTGACTATGGTAGACCAGAATTTCTGCAGTCTTCCAGATGAGCTTCTACCAGACTCAATGCACCATGGTAGCAACCCTTTCTGGCTTTACCTTTCCAGGTCCATTCCCCTTTTTTCTGTCTTGAACTTCTAACTTTCATTATCAGAGTTCTTGTCACGTTAAATCTTCCACTTTATTTCTGTTAGTATTAGAATATCTGATTAAAAATATGTCAGAAATTAAACAGTTGTAACAAATAACAATTTTGCACACACAGTGTTTGGTTTCATCTTTTTGCATTTTCTTTGTTTTGACCAAGAAGACTAGTGGCATGAGCCTTCATGCAGTGGAATTTAACAAATTTTTTCTTCCCATATGTCAAGCTTCTAGGAGAGTGGGAGAAAAACATGGGATAATGTTTTTGCAATCTTCAAAAAACCTGTTTGCCCACAAGCACTACCAAACATGGAGCATAAGGAGATGGCTTTCCATGCCTTCATGGAAACATGGAAAAATACATCACAGCCTTCTTACACAGACCTTCCAATGAGGATGATTGCCACTTAAGATTTTATCTTTGAGCCTTTTGGACATGCCTTTAGAAGACGTGACAAGATGTGTCAATCTGCAACAGATTTCCCTTGCATTTCCTGACTATAGCAGAAGCTGGGAAAGCTACTGGCATCAACCTTGCTACTGGAATAATGAACCTTGCTTACGGAACTAGTTTAACCTCTCTTTCTGTGGTATAAATTCATTAGCCAAAGAAGCCTGCTTAAGCTTCATAGCATAATTCTGTTGTCACACAAGATGTGGACACAAGGGCCAACCTGTGGCCTCTCTGTTCCTACCATGACAAAGGCCAGGGAAGTATTAGAGCTGAAGAATTTTAGGAGCTGGCTTGCCTCTCCTTTTAATTTTGGGGAAGCAGGAAAATTTGGGCCAGTGGGAGCATTTTCAGGGAAAGTTGTACCCACACACCCCAATCCACTGCTCAGAGTTTTTGAATTCCACACACAGATAAAAGGTTGTCAGGACCTAGGGCTACACTACTTCTGTGTGCATAAGAATCAGCACAAGTGCAGGTGCTTTATACCAAATTCATAAAAATATTTTCCTGCTCCTGTACCAAATTGCAGCTTTGCAGCTGGAAAAAATGATGTCTATTCCCACATGTACCAAAAAAAGAATGGTCACTTCTTTTTAAATGCTTCATGTTTCTTCTTCCACAGTTAAAAATACATGAAAGCATTCATAACTTGATGGTAATTCAGCCTTGAAACTGGCTAATGGCTTATTCAGGTTCCAAGACTGGTGAGAACTCTGTACTTGTTCCTGCTAAATTTATTCATCCTGAGAGATTTCCAAGAAATGCTAGTATGGAGCACTGACTTCATAAGAACAGAAAGACAAAGCGTTCCTGTTCATCCTCTCCATTGAGGGATGCAGGAAGGCAGCATCAGGATTCTAATAAGAAAAGATGGTTTGGGTACACTTGATTGAATTAATGATTGTGAATAAACAACTTTTTTTTTTTCCCTGTTGTTCTTTTTGTATGTATCGTTCAAAGATTTATCCTAATTTCATGAATTGGTCTTGCATTTTTAAGAATTTACAGTATAACTCAGAGATTTTTCTTAATAGCACCTCCTGTTTGGCTAAGTATACGCAATGTAGAAATGCTATGACCCAACTGTTGGAAGAGAAACAATATCAACTATTAATTTAACAGAATAGAGTCTTGCTTTTCAATTGTTTCAGCTTCTGTGCTACTTTGTACTGACCATTATTCATGCACATGCCAAGGTCAAATTCAATTCACCTACACAAATAATTTCAATTAGAATTAGTGGAAAATATGTTTATGAGCAGTATTATACTGTTCTGAAATCAGTCTGCACCTGTATTTATTCTCTAAGCCCTACATTAATCCTCACCTCTACCCTCTGCCGTGAGCTACCGACACTGTATCAGCAATGTTTCTTTTCAAGGTAGTTTGACAAAAACCCTAACAGTCAAAAAATAAAGCGAAACATTTTCAACTCCAACAGATGTTCAAAGAGCATGTGGGTGTAACCTGATGGACAAAATGAGAGAGATGTCACAGTCACTTGAAGAAATTAAAAGGATATTTTACTGGTTCTCCAGTAAGCAAATTATTTCCATTTACTTAATTCTGTTTCTGGGTTGGATTTACCACTGGTTGTAATCACCAGTCACAATTCACCAGAGGGGCCTTCCACCTCTTCCGACATACACAAATCTGGATGAACCTATTTCATCCTCACTTTGGCCATCACTACTACTTGCACAAACAAGATGACAGAAACATGGATCAAATTTCCCTCTCCCAGTGAGAGTTCTTCTTACTGTGCTACTGCCACCTTCACACCTGCCATAGGGAGAACTTTTTCCCAATTTCATAAGGAATTAGACCCTATGTTTCCCAAAAGAGACACATACTTCTAGGCTGGGAACTACTGCTAGAGAGGACACACAGTATTTAAAAATTAAGAAAACCCAACCCAAACCAAATGGCTTGACTTTAATGAGGTTGAATATATATATATATTGCTATTAAAGGGAACTTGTTCCAGGGTTATCCTCAAATAATCTACTTCTCTGCTTGTGCTCCTTAATCAGGTCTCATAACATTGTTTTAATTAGAGAGCAAAACTATTAATAATGAAAAATAATTCAGTAATTTTCGAAGAGTGACAGGTTTATCTGCATTCTTTCTTCAACTTCTACTTCAAATCAACTTTCAAGGTGCCATATTGCATTTGTATTTTGACTTCTCATTTAATTTTATGTGAGCTTCCAGAAAAAGATAATTTTCAATGAAGTAAAGAATAAATCCAACTTCTTAAAATACACACTTCTTGCTACTCTAATATTTAAAATCTGAAAATGAGACTGAAAGCAGAAAAGAAAGATGAAGAAATGGAAGGATAATACAAAAATATTTTCAAGTGGAATAGTTTGTTCTCCGTATAAAATCAAAATGAGGGGAAATAAAAAATTGCTCAAGAAAATTTTCCCATCCTCTTGTGTGACAGTTGGCTGTCATTTTTTAAAGGTTTCAGTGAGCTGAATAGCTACAGCTTTTTTTTTCCCTGTTCAATGACTAACATTATGCAAAACACAAAGCCTCCTGTCAGCCTCCTGTGTCTTTCAAAGACTTGCTTAGAAGGTATTCTATTAATTCATGGATTTTCAGGAATACTTCTAATTACTAATTGTGTGTATAATAGTTCTTGAGGGGAAACATCTTCATACATCCAAATAATGGTATAAATAAGGACAAACAGTTAGAGGAAGAAGACTTCTAAACTTCTTTAGGTATTATCCATTTTAAAATGGGAGTCCAAGAACAATAGTCTTACGTTGCATCATTATATCATAACTTATGTATTTGCTGTTCTCATGACTTTTACAAAAGTAACACAACACCTGCTAAGAGAATTGTTCCCACCCTGCTTGGAGGAAACAGCAAAGCATTGCTTGAACAATTCACCCAAGAAGAATGTTATTGAACCATACATTTTAAAAGAACCAGACATTTTAAAACACACCTGTGTTGGACTTGGGAAACAGTTCATGAGAAACTGCAGTTTTCTAGCAGCTAAAGTGCTTTCTCCAAAGACATGATTTAATAGGAATGCTGATCTGTTCACACAGGGGTTCCTGCTTCACTCAGGTTTGACCCTTTGGAAACTGAAGATTCATGGGCTTGTACCTACCTCTATGTAAATCAGGACTGTCTCCTTTGAAGTCAACAGATGTAAAAATCTAGGTGAATAAAGGAGAATGAAGGCCTGGGGCCATCATCCCTGCCCTGTTGCTTTTATTCGTGTTAGGATTTCAAACATGTAATGGCAATATTTTTTTCCTGTCATTTCGGAATGTGAATTGGAGCTGAACCATAGCAAGAGGAAGAATAGGTGCAGACTTGCTTTGCAGAGCTCCAGCACTAGTGCCTGGGCAGGTAGCGATGGCAGGTTTCCAGCTGTCCTGTCACTCCACATGATCTTTCTCAGCACTGCTCCAGAACTCCCTCTTCTGCTACCTCCATCCCTCTCTCAGGCAGCAGTAGTAGTGACACTGATGATCACACTGTAGGAGAATAAGACTAGAAAAAGCAGACTTCATGCCTTCCTAATACATTATCATGTTTCTAAACCAGGACTGCCTCAACACTGATGGTATTCAAGCCTGTATCTTTCCTGCATCATCTTTGTAAAATATATGAGCCTCTCAACTTGAACTGGCATCACCATTTGTGTTAGAGTTCCTTACTAAAAGCAAGATGAGTCCCACTTGGGAAAGTTAAATACTTGGTCAATGATTTCACATTATTCCACATCTTGGAGGTGATGTTGGAAAGGCTATGGTTGCAGTTGATGGGTTCAGAGGCATGCAACATGCTAGGGCTTGCCAAAATAAGTAACGTGATGAAAGATTATCTTATATTCTTACTAGTGCAGTCTGCACTTGAATCAGGAAACCAATGAAAAAAAATTAAAGAAACAGAATATTCCACTTCAACAATGAGTTAATGCAAAAGCCTACCTCACAAGAAAATACTTGCATCTGTACTGTTCAGCTCCCATGCAAATGACAAATCAGCCTATCCTGACACAAAGATTTATGTACATGGATACCTTAAGTCTCATGGCCCACACTAAGAGTCTCACCTGCACTGAAGCTTTGTTAACATCATTGCTCTTTAGGCTCTTAATTTTTTTTATATGAAAATCAACTGATAAATCAAAGGTTAAAATGTAAAGAGAGTTTCACTTCAGAAGGTGCAATAAAAACAAATATATTACACCCACCATCAGCACTTGGGAGTCACCAGTGTTTTTCTCCATGTGGAGAAGGCAAAGATTAAGGCTGAAGTTCAGAATACTATGCTGAACATGCTAATTTCTAAACGGGCGACCAACCCAGTAACACAGGAAAATACTACATTTTACATTCCTATATCTGAATACACACTTTCACTACTGGAACAATCAATATGTGAAAAGACATTAGAGATGTCCTTAAAAGAAATTACCAGTACATCACTACATAAGCAACCTATGCACGATTTTCGTTTATCACTATCTTCCCAAAGCTGCCCTCAACAATGACTTTCAGGCCAAACGTGCTCTGGCCAGTTACTGAGGTGGCTCAGTGTGTGCTTTCTGTGTGGGTACAACACTTTTTCACTCCTAAACCAGAAATGAAGACAGCATTTCCAATTAAACCAAAAAGCCTCAGTTTTGGTGCCACAAATAAAAGCCACTAGCAGTTCCCACTTTGTTTTGGTGCATGGGCTTATCTGGAATTTGTGCTGCTGTTAACTAAAAGTAGAATATGGGAACTACTAGAAATCTGCTTTATCAGAATAATTAAGAAAGAAATACTTATACTATGTTTGATGACAAGTAATAATTTAATGGTATGTCCTACAGCCAATAATTCTTCATGGTGCTACAAATGCTAGCCATCTCAAAATGAATTGTTTAGAGAGCTGACACTTTAATTTGTGCTGTCAATTGTGTCCTGTTGTGTTTTCTAACATGGAAAGAATATATTCTTTGCAATTAAGACACATGACTAAAACCAATGATGCACACTGCTGTTTAGTGACCTACTATTGCCAATACAATGAAGAATGTGATGTATTTTCACCTGTACTTGCAGATTTCCATCTTTTCACGGTGTGCCCACACCTGAGGGATTTTTATACTTCCTACCCTTGGGACCCACTGCTCAGTGGGGGTTTCTTCACTGAGCAATTGAGAAATGGGATACCCAAAACCAGACAAAGAATAAATTCATGGCAGAAAATGCAGCAACTTTGGTGCTCTCAGAAAATCAACAATGGGAAACCACAGTGGGCTGGAGATGGTCCGCTAAATGATTTATGACATACAGCCCATTCCTGAATGATTTTTTCCTCATTAGATGTGAATTAACACACGAGAGCCTAACACATGGAAAATCTTATCTGGCCTCAAAGAGAAAAAAGTCCCCCACTGACCCACCACCTCAAGCTTTGACTACTCTGAACTGATGCTACTGTCTCCTAAAGAGATTGTGCTATAGTTTGCTCTAACTCTGCTGAATCCCAGCTTGGATTTTAAAAACACCTTTGAAAAAACCATTATACCAACACAGGCTTTATCTACTACATTCATTGCTTGCATCTCAGCAGACTATTCCTCAAAAATCTGCCATTACACAATGCCATGTTATACAAGGCTACCTCATTCCTAGTCACAAAATTTTCAAAAATCAGGGAAAACCCCTCATCTAAAAGACAGCATGCTACATTAAAGTAACATGTTTTATTTTTACATGAGGATTACTGTTCCCACAGATTTAAATTGATTACTATGGACCATGCAAAATGCCACAGACCACAGAAGCTACATTTTTGAACGGATGTTTTTATTGATTAATCAGGCATTGAATCAAGTATTGTAAAATAAACAGATTTTGTTCATTAAAAAATGTCAAGAAGACTATAATTCATAGCAAACTTGTTTCCTCATAGTCACACAGAATATGAAATTGTTCAAGAAACAAGCAAAAAAGGGACACCCGACTATTGACTGTCTGTTTGTGTGTGTATATATGTATATATGCATATACACAAATTACACACTATATTTGTGCATATACTGGGGTGCGTGTGTGCACCCATACATATGTGTACATATATACTCAAACATATATGCACATAGACCACTGATCGAATTAACTGTCCACTGGAGAAATGTGGCTTAGCTCCAAATGAAGTATTCAGTATTAAAATACAAATGAAACAGCAAGGCCTGTGGATAACAGACCATTATTTTTCCATTGGCTAAACCCAGGATCTGTCTTTAGACTTACGGTCTAACTTTACAATGAAAATATGTGAGATCATTTGGGATCTTTCCAAATTTATGGTATTGCTTCCATCCAGCTCAATCTCTGCCAACATTGTATAGCCAAACACTGAACAGTGTTTTCAGTTTGTCCACTACTGAAATCAGCTTTTAGATTTCATATTTCTGGCAAAAGAGAAGATACACAGCCTTGCTACATGTACTTTGGTAATACACCCTTTCCTTTTAGGCAGAAACTTGGCAATAATCCTACATTAAAACTTCTTTCCCCCCATGTCTTTTTTATCACTGCTTTTCATCATTCATCTCCTGTCAGCTCATTATAATAATTTTCATGCCATTCCAGCTACCTCCCAAACATCCCAGACCAGGTCATCTGGGCAATGTATATGAGATGGTGTTGGTGACATTGTGCTCAATCAGAAAATGTAATGTTTGAGAAATTTACTTTTTCATTTTTGAGGGCATACATTTCTTGATTATTAAAAATTCTATGATAAACAATTCAGTTCACTTTATGTACACATTTTCTCTTATGTCTACTCTGGAAATACCAGTGGCTCCTACCCATGAAACACGGGATGCTGAAAACCACGATACCAGCAACATATTGCCAGACTTTTCTCCATTTAATTCAGCATTCTCCATTTAATGACATGTAAAGGGAAATCCAAGGAAAGTGGATAGGCATTTATTTTCTATTAAAAAAAGGAAAAAACCAAATAGGTATGCATGTATTCCTCATCTTACTCATAAGTTTTCTACATCATCATAAGGCAAACTAGTACAGCTTTGTACTTGGAGAATCAGTATTTTAAAAATTGGAAGCTGAGCTTGGGACTATTTTCTGTTTTGGACCCATGAGTGAACAAAGTGCATTAAGGCATCCTTTTCAAAAGACACCTAAAGCATGGTTATAAATTACTGAGCAAATCTTTTCTTAAAGCTGAGAATCCATTTATCCTTTCTTCTACACAGGCGGATTTTCACCACTTGCATAGTAACAACAAAACACTGTAGGAAAACCATTCTTTTAAAGTTGTCATATGCCTCAAGCACCTCCCAAAATGATAATTTATATTTAAGCTTTGTAGTAATTACAAAGGGCTTCTGTTCTGTAGAAGGAAAAGAGGGAAAAAATGCACCTGATTCAACTTTGAGATAATATTGTACAAACTCTATCGCATTCATTGAAGATCACCCACCAACATCAGGATGAATATAGGACCTGCCTGTGCAGATTCCTACTGATGCTCAAAACTTGTTATTTACTCCTCATTCACAAAGAGAACTGTGCTTTCCCAAACAACCCAGGACAATTATAACTATGAGCAAACCCTGGCTGCAGTGTTTCCCCATACAGCACATGTAAAACAGATTTCCTTGCTTTGTTATAGAGAGACTACATAGTGTATGACAATGAAACATTTGTCTTTGATTTAAAATGTGTGGTAAAGTGGCGCATGTATCACTTCCGAGTTGTTGGCTGGGCTTGCTATGTTGAACCTTGTAAAATCAGCAATAAGCATTCACATGTCTACCATCAGAACTGTGACATCTTCTATTACAATCAATCTTTAAATGATGCAGTGCTTTATCAAATTAATCTACAGTCAGACCTTGGATTGGCTGCTCTTCTTCAGTGTTGCTGATTTTCAGAGATGGTATCAGTCTTTCACATCCTCAGTGATTCTACAATGTTTCCAAATGACGAAGGTGAAGCACTGGTAGATGGGAATGTTGCCATCAATAAAATAAATCTCTAGATGATTTTTCCACTCACATTTCTAGGATATATTCCACATGTTTTTTATGAACAGAGAGAGCTCTGCCCTGTGAACAGAAGTAAATTAAAATTTCTTCTTTTGCTCTGTTGGCTAGCTCCACTTTCTCACTTGTTTGTTTTCATTCTTTTTGGTCTGCACACTCCCATGTGCAAAGTAGAAATTAGGAGATCTTGCACTCAACAAAACTGTTAATGAGAGTGCTAATATTGGCATGAATAAAACCTGCTGTATGCTGACTTGTCCACTGCACAATTTTAATCCTTCCAATTTCTTGCTTTTATCCACTGGAAAATAAAATGATGTAAAGGGCTGATGAAAATGTAATTAATAGGACCATCAATGTGCAAAACAAATAAGTCCTTTTCCAGGTGTCCAAACCATGCTTTCCCTTGCCTCTTTTTTTTTTTTTTTCTTTTTTTTTGCTTTTTTTTTTATAAATAATTTATAAATCTTCCTGTAAGAGACTAAATACAAAACCAACCAAACAAAACCAACTGCAAAAGAAAGTTCTAAGATATTATTAAAGCCACTTCTTGTCCTTCCGCACAAAGTACGTGGTAAAGAGAAACTCTCCCCTTTTCAGTTCTGGCTGGATTTGGCAGTGACAGCCAGGATGCCACACAGTCCACCAGCTCTGGGCAAGCTCCTGCGGGCAGCCGCCTGGCCACTCTGGGAGGATGCGTCATCCTACCTTTGGGCTTTTAGCAGTCACGCGAGCTGCTCAGAGGAGTCTAGGTGGTCAGGGATAGGCAAGCCAGTTATAATGGTCAGACACTTATTCCACACAGTGAACGTGGGGCACACCGGCTGCCCAAATGTAATGTCAAAGGTGTAAAGGTGTAGGGAGTTCAAAGCATCGTAAAAAGCAAGGGAACCGTTGTCGTAGTCCAGCAGAATCCCCACCCGCCGGAGGTGAGGCGCGGGCTCGATGGGGATTTCTTTGCTGTTGTGCCGCACCACCCACGTGTTATTGCAGCGGCAAAGCACCCAGGAGGCAGAATTTTTCCCGATCCACTCATGCTTCGGTGCTGATTTGTAAGAAATGCCAATGGCATACCTGCAAAACAAAAAACAATTCAAGGAAACAAATGCTTCCTGACACCTTTTTCTCTCAGTAGAGTCAAATGTTAGCCCAGAGGACGCACTGGAATGCCTCAGATTCTTACTTAAGTTCTAATTAAGTGATTTTTCATGGCAATATCAGCTTCATTAGTATTTTTCCCTATCTCACTTTTGGGTCTGAAACATCAGGGAAACTTTATTGTTCCTTGCATTTTTTGTAGTTTTGCTGCTGTGGCAATTTGTTGGAGCACTCACCTCTGGTATTCAAAAGGAAAATTGTTGAGTACTCAGCAACTCAGAGTTTAATCAATGGGCCTCAAATTTCCATTTCCAAGCAGATGAATACAGAGGAATTCATTGATTTTAAAATACCCTGCTATCTGTCAGCTAATCTGGTCTCTCTTTGCTCCTTTAATATATGGCCCAGAAGAAGGAATGCAAGAGTAAACATCAAAGGACACATTAAAAATAAAAACATTTTTTGCCATTCCCAAATATGTTTTGCCAGATGTTGGTGTGGTTTTTAAATTCAAATGAGCAGTTTTGGGTTTTGGGCCAAGTGAAGCAATTGTAGGTGAAGACATTTGCTTTGCAAACCATAATTTATGGCAAGATGTGCAGGGTAAAAGGACTGTGAAAATGTTGTTATTAATGGACACCGAGGGCAAGTACCTGGTTTCTCATATACAACAGAAATATAAAAGTTCCTCACGTTCTAGAGACACTGCAGTATTTGTTGGACTTTCAACCAACAGAGATTAATATGCCATAAATTACTGTATTTCCATTTCTCATAGTTGGCACAGGCAAATAGCATTTTTCTTGTATGAGACAGTGGGCATACCTGAAGACCTCACTGATTTTTCCACTCCATTAACTTCCATCATGATTGTTGCCTTTGAATCCCAAAGGAAGAACATCTCTTCTACTAACGGGCCCCTGAAATCCACCCCTGTATGTCACAGAGGATCATTCAGGAGCAGAGGAAGGTGCTCCCCCATTTCCTGCCCCTTGCTTCATACCCTGGAGCACAGACCTACAGCTCTGCTACTCCACCGCCCCTCCCCAGAAGCTAATCTGACTTCCACCCCTGTGAAATTGTCCTCATATAATGTTGTTGGGTTTTTTTTCTTAGTGAAAGACACTAAGATCCTTCATACTTAGTAAAAAAATGATTACACTTACAAAGTTTGCTCTGTTGTATAAACAAGATGAAAACTCTCCAAGCTCTTCAGTTCACTAAAATTGCAAAATGTACTCTATGTGGGTTCAAAAAACAACCATCCATAGTCATGGAGTAAAAGTCATATAAAGATGCTCTATCTGGTAGACTTAGTTCCAGAGTCTGAAAGTACTGGAGATTGGGAAAATACTCAGACAAACAATGTGAAAGTTTGTGTTTTTCCTGCTCTTGTATCATTCCACATGCCTCTGCTCTGGGTCTCTGTCAGAGAAACCATGCTGGGACCTGCACTGAGCTTTGGTGGAAACTAGTGATTTTTTTCACATATATTTTCATATACATACCACGTACTCCCACTTATAACCACTTCCCAGTAATGCCGCCCGCTGTCAATAAACACATTGCCAGCTACTCCATAGCTCCCTTGGCTGGTGAATCGCTCTGGTGTATGACTCTTCTTGGAGGATGTTTCATCACGTTCCACTGTCAAGTTATCATGTGACACCTTCAATTTTCTATGAGCAGATTTGGGGTCCAGTTTAAATGGCTGACCTAGAGAGGCAGAGACAAAGATGGCAGAAGAATGGTTTGGCTTTGATTTTGAAAAGGAGAGTGGATTAGCAAACCTCTAAGAAGCCCACAAGATTACAGAACTGTATTAATCTCCTCCTCTGAAGCGTCCTTGAGATAGACTAACCTATTCTGATGTCTGCAAGAGCTAGTTTGCATTGTCAGTTTACTGTCAGTCTCATTGTGCACTAACTTCCCCGTGTCTATAATCCCTCAAAAGAGCCCTGCATAATCATCATGCCCATTATCTCTGACCTAGAGGTAACCTGAATACTCTAATTCTTGCATGTAATTGAAACCAATATACATGCTAATAAAGGTCTGAGGGTTGCTTTTTTCACAGCATATTAGATTTTGAATAAGTTGCATTCTATTAATTCTCTAGGGATAAAGCTCTATAATAACATCTTCATCTTTACTACAAAATCATGATTTCAAATCCCACAAAATTATTTTGAAAAGAAGAAGCACTAGCCTTGTCTGTTCGCTCCCTCACAGCTTTATTTATAACAAGCACAGTCAACAATTCAGGATTGCTTTGGAAAGATGCCTGTGTGGTGCTGGATACTGTGCATGAAAAAGAAGGAAGTGAACTGTAACTTGGTCCAAATAATATGGTGTAAAAACATTACTGAGGCTATTGCTCTTGGCAAGTGTCTTCAGCTGTAGCACAAGGTTTGTAGACAATAACAGGAAGCTTTTTGGTAAATTGAAACCTGTAGATATATAAAGCCTGCCACAATTCTGACAGGCTTGCTCATTGTGTCAAAAAGCAGAACTATCATTTGCCTCCACCGGGAGACAGCTAGGAAAGTATGACTCCATGAGTGGTCCAGCAAAGCCCTTTTCCCTTCTGACTGTCTTTCATATCAAGTGAACAAAAAATGTAAGCGGAAGATTTGATGACATGCATGGAAAACAGAAATGAACATTCTCATGAGGTCTGTGTCAGGAGCTGACACGTACTTCATGTTAAGATGTAAATTGTTCAGAGTTTATGAAGGAACAGTTAAGTATATCTCATGCAGTAAAACTGAAAGCTTTAATGTAGGGGATAAGAAGAAATTAAGTTCAACTGAACAGTCACAGTCAATAGGTGTTGGTTCAGATCTCTAGTCAATCTGAAAATGCATATATAAAAAGTCATCTCCCATATTCCAAATGGGAGATGACTGGGGCAATACTAATTCTCAATTAACATTATTAGAGATGGATCAGGATTGGATTTTAGTTTTAGAGTTATCATCTACTTTCATAAAGTGTATGTAGTTATGTATTGTGAATATAAATAAGGATGAAATTAACTCATTGGAAAGTATTTGGGGCATGTTTTACCTGCTTCTTCTTAACTCTTAGTAGCAGTAAAATACCTATGGCCTGCCTGTCTAACTGGTTAGTAGACATCTGAAGGATGTCTTTTCTGTCCTGAAGTGTATTTGGTCAATCATTTTTCATCAGCCACCTGAGAGATTGCTTTTGTGCCACACTGGGTCACAATGAGAGAAAAAGGTAAAAACCTGCCATTTCCAAATGAGTCCTCTGGTTATACATTTGCTTGTAGGTTATCAGGTTTAACAATAAGCAGATTCTTGGTGGCAGATGTGGAGTTTGTATGAGTGGCTTTCACACAGAAACGCAAGTCAGGTTAACAGCAGAAAGAGGAAAATGAGGAACATGTACATGCTGTTCCCTGCAGCCTCCTTCTTGCAGCATTCAGTACCTCATCGATTCGAGCACCCTCCTCTACAATAAGCAGGGTTCAGAGGGTGCACAAATCCCAGTGTTCCCTTTCCAGTGCTCAGAGCTGCCCGTGGTGACTACATGACTGAGGGATTGGCTGGGACACAAGAAGAAAAAGGCTGAAAATCAGTCTTAAAATTGCTAGGCTACATCTGCTAATGATTTGTGTAACCATTGTTTTTTTGAAGTGGGATCTCTGACTACTCTACCACCTTGTTGAACTCCATAAAAAACTGAGGCAGATGGAGTTCAGAAAGTTTACCAGCGCCCAAAGAAAGAGATTAGTTGGAAGGATAAAATTAAACTAGCAATTATCTTATGAACATTATACAAAAATAAAATTTTTATTGCAAACATGGGAAAAGTTTTTTGCTTTGCAGAGGAAAAAGAATAGAGGGGACATTAAAATAAAACCACAAAAGAATATTTTCAATCATTTCACATGTGATGGCTCTGTTCCTAAATGAATATTTCCAGTGACCAAACTACAGATGTATCTCGCTCTTTTAAAAAAAAATTTTTTTTTGCAATACTGAAGACTCTGGCAATTTAATTGAGTTAAATAAGTGCTTTTCATTGTGGGAAGCTCTTAAAACAAGTTAAACTGCTCTGCACTCTTGTATCTTCCAAAGATCAAACTTAACAAGGAAGGCGAGAAAGGAGAAGAGTGTGTGTGCACTGGATTTCATGTTACTCACTGTTTGTCTTGAGCTTGCCAGGCTCACTGCTTCTGCTGCCTGCCTGATTAATGGCCTTAACAATGAAGATGTACTTAGTGCCACTCTGTAACCCGTGCACTGTGTAGTGGTTTTGTTTGATATTGGGAACAATCATCCAGCTGTCGGCTGAGTTGCATAAACCTGCAATTTCAAACAAAGCACATTAGTCATAACACGCTATACGCTTGGTAACAAAGGAACATTTAGAGCACCCCCAACCACCCAACAACCCCTACATTTTGCTTCTGTACCTTTTACAGTGCTGTTGTATTTACTGAGTTTTTACTTAATGCCACTAACTCCTTTCATCAGCCCTCAGCCAAGGTATGTTTTAAGTTCTTGCTATGTGAAGTCAACCATAAAAAATGGACGTTTAAGAATGACTCAGTGGAGGCATGAGCAGTCTGGGATTTTTCATATCCCATCACAAGGAATTCTTTATTGCTTAAGAACTAGAGGATTACAGGGGCACATTTCTTTAGGTCCTGCTGCAGAAGGTAGCTTGAGATGTAAAAGGGGCCATGTTTTATTTTTGAGCATAAGTGA
>JAOXNG010000001.1:136336636-136351359 GCA_028566535.1 Scolopax minor | reverse complement strand
GGAAGGAGATGGCTGTGACCTGCTCCCTCGTCTGGCTTCCTCAGGACCAGGACACTGAGGTACACTGTGGAGCAACGTGGAACCTGCAACTACCAGCTTCTTGCTTTTTACTATACGTCCCATGATAGTTGCTGTTGTACATAAAATTCCATCTTCTGGAAGCACATGGGCATGAAAATTCCTGATTTTGCATGAAATGCAGTTTCCACAGAGATAAAAGCAACCTGTAAATATAATTTCAGTACATTAAAAAAATAAAATAAAAAAAAAAGAAGCAAACCATTAAAAAGTAAGCACTCTGTGTAACACTCATTTGTTTCAGTAACTTCAGGGGCTTAAATTTCATTTAAAAAATCCTGGGTGCTGTTGGTGTGACTAACTGTTCCTCATAGTTATTCACCTATGTGAGTGCGTGACACTAGTCCCTTGCTTAGTGTTCCTTGCAGGCTGACAGTTCCTGCCTTTTAATTGTATTTTTTCCTCCGAGCAGCCCCCAGTGTCTGGGGAAGCACTGAAGAAGAACACCAGATCTAGCTCCTATGCTTGTTTCCTCACAAGGGCTGTAGTGTCTCTGCAGAGCTCTCATTATTTTCTCCCCTCCTCATTTTTTATTAATGGGCTTCTTTCCTTCACACTACTGCTTTTCCTCCTGATGTATCTATTTCGTTGTTTAAGTCCCTTCAGCTACCATTAACTCACCTGACTTTTCTCATCCTTTTTTCCCCCTCTTCCCTTACCACTTCTGTGCATATATTTGGTCTGTGTGCGTGTGTGAGTGTGCATGTTTTCTGGCACTGCTCCTCCCTGCCTATCTCATGCTGTTTTAAAACACTTTGTTCTTTGCCCTCCTGTTCAGCAGCCATGCAGTCTCCTTACTCCTTCTTGCATGTTGCTATAGATGTATGAAGGCTGGCAGTGTTTCATTGCTGAACCATACATACTTTGGCATTTACCAGGGCTGATGCTGTAAACACTGAAGGAGCAGTCAGTCAGCTCTGTTCCATTAAAGATAGCACAGGATTTTGATGGCTTTACATATATAAGCCTTCCGAGAGGCGTGATGGGTGTTTGAAGTACATAATTTTGGCATTTTCTTCCCAGCACAGCCATGCATATCGTATACCTTCTACACTGCATTTATTACATAGTCCATTAAAACAAAGAGTAACAGAAATGGGAATTTTTTACTGAACTGTTTGAGCTATATCTTATATTTCCAAAAGCTCGAATGTGAATGATCATTTAATTGCAAAGGCATGTTTGCTGTGCTGTTAGCTGTCCCTTTATAGAGCTGAGACTCACATGCAAAGTCAAAATACCGATATAGTTACAGTATCAGATGACCTTTGTCTTTAAAAAACAATTTGTTAACAGGATCCAAATGTGCAAATATTCTTGGAATTATATTTATACACCTTCTTATTGCTTATATATTCATTTTGTACATGTTCTGATATTTTATAAAAAAGATTTAAAATGAAAAATGTATATTCTTTCTTGGGATTGCCTAATTTCAAACGTATTATTGGACACAATAAACACTAACATCAGTATCTACACATACTATGAAGAAAAACTGTTCTCAAAGCTGTTATGGAACATGGCAGTGATTTTCAATAACATGAGAGTGTCTTGAACTAAGGCCTTTAATATATGAAGAGTAAGTATTTTTCTTTGAAAAAAAAATTCTCTGAAATAGAAATTTGTTTATCCATAGATTACATACAGATTATTGTATCCAGTATATTTTCAAATCTGGGATGAAGAACAAAATTTTAGAATAAATTCTCTATCCAGTGAATACAAATATAAACCATATATTTTATTATGGTTTCACACAGATCTCTTGGTGTTCTCCACATTTCCAATTGTGACAATGAAGGATAACTACTAAACAAGTGAATTGCCTTACTCAATTGTGTCATTTTCAAACTGCAAAGCCTGGAATTTTGTTGCCTTGCAGATTGGTGTGCAAGAGATTGTCTTTTTAAGTTAAGAAGTACCAGAATTTTATTAAAGTTCTGTGAAGAACATCAGTTTATATTAATTCTTTACTAAATACCAAGAACGTGGCAGCTGCTTTCTGAAATTAATGTCAATCTTTCCAGTTTCATGAGGGCAAGTACTGCATGGCAGCTCTTAAAACTGGCCTGACTTCAAAGTTTTAAAGGTCATCCAAATTTGATCAATTCTTGCTGTATGTTTACTTGGATTTTCTTTTGGCAGTATCTTCCTCTAGTTCTTTCCCCTATTCAATTCCCATGTAGACCGTGGCAGCACTTTGACTACCACATGATAGCATGTACCAGAAGCGGAGTTCAAACACTGCACTCTTTCTTTATTCTATATAGGGGAAGCTGGAATTGGCCTGAAAGATGTTTAAATTTCAGAAGCAGAAATTTGCTCAAAAACTTTTCAAAGTGTTGCAAACTCATTTCACATCCACACCTAAAAGTTCCCAGGTTGTATGAAACTTCAGTACTGGATTTGGAGCTCTGGCCATCTCAAAAAATTGATTTAGTGCTGTAGACCAGAATTCCTGGGATAGTGAATTGTAGCCAGGTTTTAAGTCTGGAACAAGTGTGATTTCACATTATAAATACATGTGAAAATGAGTGGCATAATAAGCTTATTCAATGTATCACACCTGATCTTCTACTGCTGTACTCTTAGGTGAACCAAATTACAACTGTATTTTTGGGAATGTTCTCGGTAAACCATCATTTCTTAAAAAATTTGCCTCTGCCTGTCTTTGTCCTTTTTGACATTTTCCGATTTTAGTTGTTATCTATTAAAAACTCATCTTAGAAATGCAGGGGTTGGTTTTAAAAATAAAGGCAATAGTTTTGTGTGTTTGCTCTATGAATAGGCTTCACACATGTTAACTCAGTGGATGCAAACTGATCTCAGAAACCGAAAGCCAGTCTGAATGCTTCCTGACTTCCCAATGCAGACCTAGTCCAAGATCTTGACATTCCATGCGTGCTTTGCAACTGTTTTTACGACATCCAGTATAAAGTGAAAAGAATGCTTACTGTCCATTTAGCATGGTCTGACAACTATGCAAGGTAAGTATTCCTATAGTCTTGGGATAAATCCAAGTAGATGAAATCACAGACATGTAATTGAAAAGGACAGCTGAGGATGATGTTTCATTTTGACTCTGCATGCCTATAAAATGATATGATCCAGGGACTGCAGTCTGCAGTTGGAAAAATTAATGCTAAAAATTAGAGGAAATTCAGGAGTGGATGCCTTCTATAAGCTGCTGTCTAGCTCACACTGAATTCGTGATCTTGTTGCAGAAACGATTGCGTGAGGCTGGTGCCCTGATTGAAGTGGGAGGTCAGGCTAGATGATCATAATGGTCTCTTCTGGCCTTTAAATCTATCAGTCTATGAAAACCAAATGTGAACCCATGCCCTTTGCCAAATTAACAGTCTCACGCAAAGCATCTCTTGTCTGAAATAGGAAGGTAGCACGAACAGATAGTCCTAAGCTACTATATGGGTTAGAAATGCTGTCAAAATAAATTAATGTAAGCTTCTGAAGAAGAAAAATGCTGAGTTGTGTGCCCCTGCCTTACGTCACAGTAGAGAAAACAGCAATGTCCCTGAGATCTTAATCTCAGTGGCCTTTTTCTGCTCCATAAAAAAATGTCTATTCAAACAACCACAAGACCAAACATATAGCTGTCAGCTACAATGAGATTTTAGATTCCATTTAAACTATTGCTAAATATAAATACACATTTGTATTTCACACTCTGTGCTTACTGGAAATCTTTAAGAACCAATCCACTGAAACTGCAGCACATGCTACAACTCGCACACTGTGGGACAGTACGTTGTCACAACAGGCTTGCTCACTGTTTACATGAAATCCATCATGAACAAAACCTTTCAGCAGCAAATGTTGGCAGCAGCTTGTACTTCCTTTGCTCCTGGTGTACAACTGAGCAGGGTAAGACATATTTTGAGGCTACCTCCTGGTTTAAAGAAGAAAACAACTTCGGAGGGCCTTCTGGGCTTATCAGAGCCCTGCACAGTAGAAATAAGTTTAGGTAATCACATAGGTTTTATGAGATCCACAGCCACTCCCCCGTCATCTCTTCACAAAAGGTCAAACTGAAACAAAGGTTATATATTTTCAGATTTGGTTGGTTAAAGCATGTAACCAAAAGCCACACTGTTACACTGCAGTGAAACAGCAATGAGGAATAAAACACCACAAAGCCAAAGTGTGATTGTATCCTAACTTACTCAAGCCAGCAGGGCAACTGGAGTGGTGTTGACATGGCAGATGTCTTTAGTACATGCAGGCTGGCCAGGGACCATAAATATACACCCTGTCCCTAACGAAGTCCATGCAGCCACATCTTCACTGCAACTGTTTTTCCTCCTAACTTGAAGAAGTTATGCTCGCATGTGCTACAGTTACATTTCCACCTCCTCATGGTGACATACCCTATGAACTAGGCCTGTTGCCTCCAGGACTTGTGTCTAACCTATTAAAAATATTTGCCAATCAATTCCAGAAGAACTGCCAGAATATCAAGCATGGGTTTAATTCAGGTTTTGGGTGTATGCAAGTTTAATGTTTCCTTTGGTGTTCTTTATTTAAATGGACATGCCAGGTGCACATGGAAAAACTTAAGCTAATTTTTATTCTATGTACTTGTCCTGAAACAGATGACTACTCTTCCGTAGGATACACATGCTCGACCCTGTATTTCTCCAGCCAGGGAACGGCAACATTTGCGGTTAATGGGACTGCTTGACCTCACGTCTCAAATGCGCAGAGCTTGACAACTACACTCCACGTTTCTACGTGAAAAGAAATGATGTAGTAGATACACTCCTGGGGACTAAGATTTTTACCCCAAGTGATTACAGTACATCACAAGGAAAGACCCGTGAGATACAGCACTGTTAATTAATTGTCCAGGGCTATTTTTATTAAAATTGCATTATAAATAGCTGCATTTGAAGCCACTGTGACTTAAATCATGCCAACTAAGTTGTGTCTGTTTCCATATTTCATAGGAATGTCATTAATTTTTTATTAGCCCCTATTTAAAATGGGTTATTATGAAAATTAAAAGAAAGCATTTCAGATTCTGACCACATAAAATCTTTGTCCCAGTTTAGACAGTGACAAGACTGACTATATAGAACAAGCAATTTTTTTAGAGATTCTCATTTCAATTAAACTATTAAAAGATACCCAAATATTGGCTTGGCTAGAATCTGGGGAGTTGTTTCAGCCTTATTTCTAATGAGTCATTAATCAAAGAAGGACCAGAATAATAATCAGGAATTAAGAATCAAAAAAAGGACTAGATTAGTATTTGACTAAATTAAAAAACGAGATCATTCTTGGACTGATATGCAAGTTAATAAGGGTTTACAAAACTGTATATATATATTTGAGGCCCTAGTATATTTAATTTATTTTTTTGGCTTCAGTGCAGTAGTCAAGCTGGAAGTGGAAGTGTTCATAGAGCACAACAAATACCAGACACCCTGCATTTAAAGCATGTCATTAAAGATTTATTGTGGAAAGCTAGAGGGTTAGTAAACTCATTCTTTTCCCTATGGGCTAATCCAGTGCAATGAAGGGGGTTAAAGAGAACTTGAACTGTTGCACAGCTGTCCTGCAGCATCCTGGCTACATTCACGTCCAGCCTACCAGGACATGGAACGTACTTGAAACCAGAAGTTCAATAAGACCTCTTGCTCACAAGATGCTTAATCTAATCTTGCACAAGCAAGATCTGGGAAGTAATCATTCCAAAAAGTGAAGTTCTGGGTTTTGCACATAACTAACGACAGACATTTATACGAGGAGAAAGCAAAAAGCTCATCTAAAGAACTACAATTTATGCAGTGTTGTTAAAGTCCTGGCTTCTGCAGATGTCTGCCTAAACATTTCTGAAAGTTTGTATTTTATTTAAGAGGTTATATTATGGAAAAAAATCTGGTTTTAATCAGTAAGTACTTATTACTACATTTTGTGGTTGCAAAATTCTGATACCCAGAATTTTGTTATGTATAAAAAGCAATGCAGCATCATGCAAAACTGGCAGGTTAGAAAGGATGGCCAGATAGGCAAGTAGGACAGAAGGTCAACAGGATGATTTGGTATGTGTTAGGGAGTAGACCCGTGGAGCTGTCACAAACCTAATTCAGCTCTTTCTGCTGGCCTGTAACAAAGCTGCCTTCTGAGGCAGCTGCACCCACCTGCATTTACGTTTCTCAGTATGGCAAACAGCACTTTGAAGGGCCTCTATAGATTGCCCTCCTAAGGATAATAATAATTGAGAATGATGCTGGGAGCTCATCTCCTGGCATGGCTGATAACACTGGGATGCCAAGGACAAACACTGGTTTGGTCTGCTACTGGTGCAGCACTTTGCAGTTGGGCTAAACAGACAACTAGCAGGAATTTATTCAAGAAATGGAAGTGACGTTCTGTGCAGTTCTTCTTATAGAGAAGAAACAGGTGCAACTGTGAACTGAGCGTATTCCCAGCCATTGCTCTGGCAGCATTTTAGGCAACATACAGGTACCATCAGTAAGCCCAAGTGAAGCCAGAACACAGCACCTCTTTTGGAAAACACCAATTCCACTGTCCAACAGCATGGTGGATGAAGCAAGTGTCAACCAACCAGTCAACCAGAAAGACCCAATTCTGACTGAGGGTGAATCATACTCAACAAAGCACCACTTATAATTATGTTCTATGGTAATTTTTTTTGTGTTTATAAACCCTCCAGGATTTTGCCAAGAAGTACACCATGAGCTAATTCTTCCACTCTGGAGCGCTCTGGTTTTGCACCACTGAAGTCATTGGTGGCTTTGCCTTTTCCTTCCAGTGAATAGGCTCCAGCTGCAAGAGGTTACTCCCAATAAAAAAGTTGGCATTTATCCAGTTTAGTGCTCATTCTGGCACATGCTCATTGCCTTGCTGCCCACATGTTACAGGTTGAAGTGTAAATCTTGCTGTGTTTTCTTCTCTTCATTTGCTCTATTTCCTATTCAGTAAACTAAACCCCTCTACTATATTGAATAAATGCTCTGAACTTGAGTTACCTGGAGTTTTAAATCTTAGACCCAGGTTCAAGTACTTTTTTGAAAAGAAAAGTTAAAACATTAATATAAAATAGTTGTCAATCTTGCCTGATAGTATAATTAATGAGTATTTTTCTCTACAAAGCTTTTGATCAAGCACCAGGTCTTGAGTTTAGGAGTTAGGAAAATAATCATCCTTGACTCAAATTTCAGAAATATTTGCTACAGCTATTATATTTACATCTTTGATTTTACAAGTTGCTGTGGATAAAACCAGATAATGATGTTAAATAATCTTAGTATGATTACATTCTTAGTGACCTATTAAAACAATGAGAGCCAAGTTTAAACTAATTAGTGAGTATAAATTGCAAGGTACAGATCATGATTTGGAGTAAGATTTTGTCTCATATGTTTGTCATACTCAGGTGAAGTTTCTGTTCTGACCTGTCTAATCTTTATTGCCTGTACCTCATCAGAGAACAACTCCAAATTTCAAATTCACCAACCCCAAAAAAATCTCTCAAAACCAACCAAACCCCAAAAAGACAAAAATAAAGCCAAGCCAACAAAAATAAAAAAATGCAGGAGCCTTTGTTGGGTTTGAGTGCAATTTAAATACTGATGCACTAGAAAAATAACCACAACAAAAATAGCACTTCAATTTTGCCTTGTATTTGTGGTTGTTAAATGGAAGAAAAGCACACCAAGGAAACCGTAGGCAAAAGTATCATCCTCTCTTATTTAAAGTACGGCACTACAAGCTTTTCCTCCCCTTACCTCAGCAGCGGATCCAACTCCATTCTCAGAATCCTGATCTCCCTCACCACTCTTAGCTCCAAAACATGTACATATTTTTCCCCTTTTCCTTTGGTCATGCTGTGACCTGCCCCCCAGCTGTTGCTACAACATGCCTCTCACCTACTGCTAGATTTCATGAACCTGAGTTGAACCCAGTTGCTGGCTCTTGCTTTGCTGGCAGTGCACAGTGACAAGAGTTTCTGGGTAGAAGGTCTGAAAGTAACTTGCATGCTCAAGAAAATGCTCAGGGGGTGAGAGACACATCCTACAGCCAGGGGAACACCCAAAGAAACAACTGCTTTCCTTCCGCTGCTAAGATATTATTTTTCAGACCCTATCGGAGTGTACATTCACAAAGATTAAAATGCAATAATCATTTCAAAGTTAATCCAGCTATCATTTGAGGGGCAAATAACTCAAGGACAGACTATTATTTAACAGCCCTTGACATTATATAAGGAATGGTTAAAAAAGCCAACAAGCCATAAGCAAATGTCCCATGTGGAGGCCACAGCAGACTTATGTATTTCACTTATTTCAGCATTGCAGATAATCACAGATGTGTTTCATTTCACTAATATAAACTAACCAATTAGTATGAACTTACGAATTGTTCATACTATTATGAAGAATTGTATGAGATACTTCAAAGTAGTGAATTTTAGCTCAATAGAGTATGTTTGCAAGTTCCTTTATAGTTTATTTTTAATATGGTCTTATGATAATAAATCTTGTAGCATGCCAAATCATAAATGTAACTCAATCCAATTCTACTTCATCAATACTTGAGGTCCCATCATTATATTCCATTATTTTCCATTGCTTCAGTCTACACAGAGCTTAAAAGCATATCTGGGATAAAGCCTGTGTCACTAAGAATCAGTGGATTGTAACAAGACATTCCTACAAGCACCACAGAACTCTGGTCTCTCAAGACATTTAAAACAAAAATTCTGCTCTGGTTTGGCAAAATGATATCACAGCATATTAAATCAAAGGACATTTATAGAAGAAAAGCGTAAATAGAAGTCCAAATATGTGCACCTGTAAGATTTTGAACTTGCACTGCACAAGCACAGACTTATCTATCACTGTTTCAATTTCTAATGCATTATTTTGTACTGCAGCTTCAGAGTTGGAACTTTCCCTGTTTTCTTGACATTTCAGTTTCTCAGCTGAAAGGCAGAACACTGAGGAAAGATCTATGTGTTCTCTTCATAAGAGAACTGGAACAATTAAAAGATCCACATGTTCGAATGGGAAGACACTTTGAACATTTTACTTATAAAATAAGGGCAAGATGCTTTGTCTTTGGCCTTAACATGAAACATCAAAATTTGCATTAGTAAATTTGGTAAATACGGCATCAGAAAAGAGATTATTTAATGCAGAGAAGTTCAAAGCAATTTTAAAGTGCATGTATATCTCAGAATTTCATAAATGCCCAATTAAGAACAAAATGCTCATGAATAATAGAGAACAAAACATATAAACCCACAATACCTTTTCTAGAAGAACAGCAAGAGATAGGTATAACCCAACCCTTCTTTAAAACCTTAGGAAATTGAGAAAAATTAAAACTATTTTAAAGTTCCATTTTCCTGTTACCTCTTCTTCTTCCAGAATACCAAATCAGAAATTATGATTCTCTAGAGGAACTCACGTGTGAGTAATGAAACCTTCCGTCTTACCTTTGAATGATTTACAAAGAACCTTAGAGTCTTTCATCTTATCCCAACCAGCATACCTAAATTAGGGATGCAGAATTGAGCTAGACTTTCATGGCCTAATCATCTTCACATCAGATGGGCTAACAGTAGGAAAATATGAAATCAGCCTGCCTGACCCTTCCCTTATAACTTCGGCTACTTTTCTGTAGCCATTTATCATGATAGGCATTCAGGCAATAAAAATTATATCTGCCTGCATTTTGGTGAAAAGACTAGCAATTTAGAGAGATGTGCAAATCCAATTATTCCTGGGGAAAGAGAGAGGGAGTTCTTAGGATTCCATTTGACACATTTAGATAATGTGACCAATTTACACAGACTTCCTCTGGGCAAATTATTAATTTGATTTATCACAGCCTTTGAAGTTCTTCCTACTATCAAGGCTGGTAAACTTTTTCCACTAAAAATATGAGCCAATGCTGATTGCATAAATAAGCGATTTTCATTGCACTTTGGGGAGACAGAAAAACTGTAAAGCCCATGGAAGTATTTATTTGGGGCCTTTAATTAACTAATTTTGATTTTCATCTTAGACAAAGTTTTCTTCAGAGAAAAGACGTGGACTTAATTCACCCAGTACTTTAATTTAAGTTTGTATTTTCTACATCTATTGTTTCTGAGTCAGGCTTACTGACTTTGTGACAAACACCTTCTCTTTAGTCGTATAAAACATACACATGCATTTACATAGGTACTCATATGCATTCTGTAATATGGTGCCAAAGGTGTAGAGGAAGAACATAGAGTGTCTTCCAGTGTTTCTGTGCATGATTAAGGATACCATTTTGAGGTCACATGACACTGATAAAGGGCTGAACCCAATTTTGCATACACAGCAGTATTTGAAAACACCCCATGAAAATATAGCTCTTTAATTTCCTTTATTCTTTCCCTTGACTGAAAGAGTTAGGTTTGATTGAAAGAGTTAAACCTTTTCTCTCTGGAGAACAGAAGGCTCAGGGAGGACCTCATCAGAGTATTCCTGTGCTTAGAAGGCAGCTGCAAAGAGCATGGAGGCTCCCTCTTTACAAGGCATGATATGGAGAAGACAAGGGGCACTGGGTACAAGTTGCACAGGAAGAAGTTTTGTATTGATGCAGGAAATTTTTTACAAATCATTCACTGTAACAACCTCCCTGGGGATGTGGTAGAGTCCTCATCACTGGAGGTTTTCAAGGTGCATTTAGACAAATAGTCTAGATAATGTCATCTAGGCTCCCTTTCCCACAAAAGGTTGGAACAGAGCATCTTTCAATGTCTCTTCCAAAGTGGGGTGTTCTATGATTGATGATTTATTAGGTACCTAGATTAGTTAAAGAGATGTGTCTGTTAAGTGTGGCTTTGTGCATGTGTGCATGTGCAGATGTGCAGACACATAAGAGTGTGTTTTATCAAATACTGCAATGAAATCATCCTACAGATTAGCTTGGGGTCTTATTCTAGCTCACTGGGCTCCATGCCTATATTTTGAACTAATTTGTCCAGTTTGAGCTCATTTCAGTTATGTGACTCTTTCCTGATTTAGAACACTATAGGGTCAATAACAGTCAAAAATTAGCTATTTATGAGAGAGAATTGACAACTTTCTAATTCTTACTGGTCTGTTCCACTTTTTCCCAAATCTCCAGGAGACAGGAAGGCAAAGCCTGGCAAAACCAGTCAACCCTTAGGTTATCTGGCTATCCTGGAGCAAGGGGCTTCAATTCCTCCTTTCTGCACGCACGTCTGTTTGCCCTGTGCATAAACACGCAAGGGTGTGAGATGGCCAAGAAAATAATTGTGCAAATAGCTGAGGGGGTGCCAGGAGGACTATGCCATATATTGCCCACATAACTGATGTGAAGAGCAGTTCTATTTTCCCAATTGCTCTGCTGTTTCTAGAAGTGTATACATTCTGCAGTTACACTGTGACAGGAAAAGCACGTTGGCGTCGGTAAGCCTTTCACTTTGTTGTAAGAGTTCATGCAGGATATGGGAATTACATCTGGGAAATTGCATATTCTAGATAATATTATTGAATATTGAAATGACAGCTCCATTAAATTTCATTTTTTCACTTGCTTCTGCCAGAGTAGTTCCTATTCCAAACACTTACAGTATAAAACTAACTTTTACACAGGATTTGTTAATCAATAAGGATCATATTCTGCTTTATAGTTCAACATCTCAGGGTTTTTTTGTTTTCATAATAATGTGTTTGTTCCCAAAGCTAACAGCAACTCGGATCCTGCAAGGTCTTTGTTTCCATAGTAACCATCTTGTTTCAACTGAAAGAAACAAATGAAACATCAAATACATGAGGCCCTAAAACACCTTAAATTACTCATTTAAGCAATTAAATAAAAATTGATAAAACCAGCTTTCTTTATCACAGAGATTAAACAGTAATTGTTCATACTGTGTACTTTCCCTCTATGAATTTCAATTACTTTTACAAGAGAGAAACATCATGAATCTTATTTTACAGATTATTCAATTTCCCTAAGATAAAATGCCTTTAATTGAAAACCCACTGAAGGCTATACTATTTTTTCTACTGAGTCCGTGGGCTTTGAATGAGGGTCATCAGAATCCAATAAAGTTAAGAAGGTCCCTCCTGTCACAGATATCATGTGCTGGTAACACATGCTTGTTCAGACAAATAATCTGGGAGCTCAAAATATCGATTAATTACTACTTTGTTATCAGAGTAGTAGTATAGGTTTAATTGATATCAAACCATGACTCAAATAACATATACATGATTAGCAATGATTAGCAAAAGCAACAACTCAAAGATGCTTAGGTTTGACATAACAGAGCTATACCGCCCTTCCACAGTCCTTTGACATGTGCCTGAACTGAAAACTTACTGGATAAACATTCCCAATTCAGACTTCTAAAATTATTGTCTTGCAGCTGAATGCCATTTTGAAAGGGCATGTCTGGAAAAAGGAGATTTCAGTAGTTCCTTCTGGGTTTGTCCAGACCTTTAATACTGTACGTTCCCATTACTAAACATGAGCTGCGGTATGTCTCCACTGCATGACATTAGCTGCTGGGTGCTTTTCAAAGTAAAAAGAAGTCTGGTTTATTTCATTTTGCAGAGTTCTCTACAGGTATACCTTCAGAAATATCTTAGGTACGAATGAAATTTGTACATCAAAAATGCTTTTAAGACTCAGGGTGGAACAAATGGCATTAAAATCAAATGCGAATGAAATCACCGTAAAAGCAGTACATCTAATATAATAGCACAACTTGGTGAATTTCTTTAAGGAAACACTGTACTTGGTAAAATGGCTGTTCACCTGACAATTGCAGAAAAGGCCCCAAAGATTCTGGTGGACAGCAAGCTGACCATTGCGTTCTTACCACAAAGGTGGCTGTTGTCACCCTGAAGGTGTTCAAATGCTGGAAGAGGTTGCCCAAAAGGGCTGTAGATTTCCACCCTCGAAGATATTCAAAGTAGTTAATCTCTAAACAACGAGATAACCTCCCGAGGTCTCTTCCAGACTAAATTATTCTGGATGCTTATCTCCATAAATCATACATTTTACTAAAAACGTGAAAATATGAAGATTTTTTAAAGACGGATAGTTGGGTGCTAAAGAATTTTTATATAAAGAATTTAACGAAGTATATTTACTTAAAACCTTCCTTATATACAATTTTATCTTTCACCAAAAGTTTGAAACCTAGAATATCCAAATATGAAGATAGCTAATATGCTTTTTATAAAAGTACAAGGAAGTAATAAATACCTGTGAATTTAAGATTTTGGTTTTGTTATTTAAGGAGACAGCTTTTAGGATTTTGATAAGCTTGTTATCTTTATGAAACATGTCTAATATGTCCATCGTTACAGTACATAGGTGCCAATTTATGTACATTTGATCACACAATTTAAAGTATGTTGTAAACCATGAGTAAATAATATTCCTACATAGCTTGCTCTATTAACTTCATTGAATCTATTATTTGAATTCTTATCTTCTGCAGGATATCAAGATTCAGTGAACAATACACACTCTGGGTAGTGTACAATTACAGAAACATCACACCTTTTCTACTTCACCTAGAATCTGTCACAAAAAAAAGAGATTGTAATTTAAGGGGTGTTTTCAGTTTTCAGGACAATTGTGAGAGATGATAAATAAAACAAGGAACTCCAAGGCAGCTTTGGCTCTTACTATTTCATATACTTCACTAAAAAGAAAAACCTGATTTATTTTCCTCCATTCAGCATTCGCTGGGCACTCTAAGTAAGGGTAGCAAAATTGCCATCCCTTTTTCAAGTCGGTCTGTCAGCATGTGGCACCAGACAGTTGTGATTTAATGCTCCTGGGCTGCACTGATGGGCATGAAAGTTTCAAAGAGCTTTAATTTTAAAATACATCAATGGAGAGAGCAGATTCAAGTCTGCTTTTAACTGCTTTTAACATTTGCTTGCTCAATATGAAAGCTGTAGGGCAAAAGAAAAAAAAAAAGCCTTAAAATGTGAGTGGATTACTTTACATAGAAGTACAGATTAAATTAAGAGAATTTAGTACTACAAAGTGTTAGAAAAGTGTAAAGAAAAGAGCACAACCTAAATGAATTACAAATCCCTACATAAAACTTGTGCTTATTTCTCAGTTTTCCCTGAATAACCTGGCTGCCCTGTTTTTCTTTGTCCTATTAAATTGTGCTTTTTTTTTTTTTCCACAGTCAAAAGTGCCACTTAGCTAAGTGAAATCCTTAATTCTTTTGAGGGTATACAGTATGGGTCTCCTAATTAGCACATCCAGTGGAAACTCAATTTAAAAAAAGACTGGAGAAAGAGGAAAGAAATACTATATAATACCCTGTACTGAAATAATGCACCAATTAAATAAAAATGCAAACTAAAAATTGCATGCTCTTCATTTTTCCCTGGAGGTCTTGCAAAAGGCTGAAAGCATTTTCGGTTTAGTTCCACAGACTTAAAAATTTGAGTGCTATTCTGCATCAGAGCTGTAATTAGTCATTTTGATACTAACAATGGAGTTTATAATTTCACACCAGGCTGATCATCACTTAAGCCCATTTATTTCAGCTCAGTACATCCCCAGTTAATTGGAATGTTTTGCTAGTGGTGTGTTCTCATTAAGATACAGTC
>JAOXNG010000001.1:136305475-136319675 GCA_028566535.1 Scolopax minor | reverse complement strand
GCTGCTAAACCGCGCGCTGCCCCAGGGTTTCCGAATCAGACACACATCAGGCTCCAAGGCATGGCTCCAACGGAGGAGCCTTGGAGCAATTCAGCTCTTCTGCACTGTGTGGTTCACAAATAATACGAGCCCCTCCATGCTCTGAGGCTGAAATAACCCTTGAAGGGATAAGTCTCTAGTAGGGAGCTTCCTAGTGCTTTTTGGACAAAACAGGCCACAGAAGCCACATGCTTCAGTAAAGAGAACCTCCCTTGCATTGAATGAGTGAAACATTGCTGCATTGCTAGTGGTGTACAAAAAAAGAAAAATAGTGTAAAATCTTTCCTTCTTTCACCTCTAGTTATTATTAATTTGTAATGCAAAAACCTAATATTCAGTAATCAGACTGATAACTCATGCAAACACCAAAAAAGCTGATAGCACAGCACAAAGCTTTTTCTTTGAACTCTGTGGGAAGCTTCTCAGCCTAGTATTTAACCTTGGGATTTGCAAAACTACAGAAAGCTGATTTAAACCTCCCTCTGTTCAGAGAACTTGGTCCACCAGTGCTCACTAAATTATAGCTGGTCAGTTGATTAAAGATAAAGGTATCCAGAAATTACTGGATTTGAGGACCACAGAAATCCAGCTGTAACAGCTGGGCCAGAATAGCCCAAACTTTCACCACTACTCTTTAGTAATAAGTACCCTGGTTAATGACCTTTAAATGTAAGCATTTAGATGCACCTGGCATCAGATGTAACATATGCAAAGACAAGCTATAGATATGAGGAAGCAAAGATGGCATATTGCAGCGATCAAAACTGGACTGACCATTTACCCCAATCCAGGCTGTAAGAACAAAAGGGCATTTTAATGGGTGGAAATTATTTCTAATATATTATTCTGCTCACATAATAAAGAGGAAGTCTCTTTTTTTTTCCTTTTGCTGTTCTCTTATATATTGGATTGAAACACTTCCTTCTGGTCCTCTCTGCCAAGTCTCAGTATCAGAGGAAATATCAGCTCACTATTGTTAGTATATAAATTAGTTGAACTTCATCTAAGACCAGTCTGTAGAACTATTGTGCCAAAGGGAAAAAATAAGCTGGTATTCTCTTAATGTACTGAATCTTCAGTAAGGGTAGATTCCTTTGGAGAACATAAAGGACTATAACAAGGTAAATAAGGCAGAACATGGAAAGCACCCTCTTCGCTCCACAGGTGTCTTCGCTCCACACAGGCCAGCCATAACCACTGTCATACTGAATATTACTTTATTCTGCACTACGTAGGGCTATGACTATAATTGATTTTCTGGGTCAACAGACATACTGAAATACTGGAAGTAAAAAAGGGGCTGTGCCTCTCTGGTCCTGTGGAAAGGTCCTGGTGTGGAAAAAGAATGAACTTGACCTGGAGTTCCCATTTTTGAAAGAGAGACTGAACCTCCAGCCTCTAGGACAATCAAGCAGGAGGGCAAACATGGCCAATGACATCTCTGCTGTTGTTGTTTCAGCAGTGGAGCTGCAGGTGACCCCCATGAGCCAAAGCAGGAGAGCAGTCTGTGGACCATGGGGATGGCAGAGCCCAGCTTCTCTAGCTGGCTGGACACAAGAGACACCATACATGCCACCAGGGGACAAACTACGCTGCTGCAGTTTACTGAGGAAAAGGTCAGAGGAAGAATTGCTTTCTACCCTCAGAAGTAAAAGACACAAAATGCAGTGATAAAAGAAAGAGAAGAGCCCACTCCAAATTCATTCTAATTTTCTTAAATCTCAGATCTCTCAAATCCACCATCACCCATGTCGCCTGTTTAACATAATCTCCGCTCATCAACTCTGTCTGTCTCCTGTGAGGAAGCTGAAGGTTGTCAGTGGTTGGGCAAGGTACAGACCATAGTCTGTAGTCCCCACAGTAGTCCCCAGACAACACAGGGCAACCAAGATGATTAAGGGATTAGAACACCTCCCTTAAGAGGAAAGGCTGAGAGAGCTGGGGCTCTTTAGCACTGAGAAGAGAAGACTGAGGGAGGACCTTACCTATGTTTACAGGTTCCTGAAGGGTGGATTGAAGAATGATGGAGCTGGACTCTTTTCAGTGGTTTCCAGCGAAAGGACAAGGGGGAATGGGCATAAGTTGGAATATAGGAATTCCACTCAAATATGAGGAAAAACTTCTTTACAGTGAGGGTGATAGAGCCCTGGAACAGGCTGCAAAGAGAGGTTGTGAAGTCCCCTTCTCTGGAGATCTTCAAGACCCGTCTCAACAGAGTCCTGAGTAATGTGCTCTAGGCAATCTTGCTTAGCAGGGGAGTTGGACTGGATGATCTCTAGAGGTCTCTTCCAGCTCTGTCAAATCTGTGAATCTGTGAATTCTCCTTGGAGACACTGTCTTTTTGCAGAGTGAAGTGCAGTTTCCAAGAGTCTCATGCTGAGATAAAAAATAATACCATAATCCCTGAATCAGTGGGTAAAAGAGGGGTTGCACAACTAGAATTTGTCTCCAGGGTATTTTTTTCCTCACCTCAAACTGAGTCTTCAGTTCTATTCAAAACTGGAAATAGCTGTAAGATCAAAACCTCACTTGTGATGAATTTGTGGTCACTAAAAATGTTACCCAACTCTATTGATTAAATTGCAGGATAAGGCCAGTCTGATTCTTCCAGTAAGCTCAAGATTATACCAGCATTCTCTTGTTGAATTTGCAGAACTTTACAGCAGTCAATTAACCTGACCAGACAGGCCAAAGCTAAAGTCATCATCCAGTAATGCTTAAAAAATCACAGTGGAGCTGTTGAACAACTCATATGTTTTTGGTGGGTATGGCATGGGATAAAGGCATCTGATTGCCTTCAGCAAGGCTGAAGGTATTATATATGAAATCCAGGATAACTGTAAAGCTTATTGTGAGCTGAAACAACATGGCAACAAATGACTTCAGCCTCCTGCTAAGATTGCCAACACTCTGTCATTTGGCAAACCTCTGACAAGACACGAATATTTGTTTTTCTAAATCTCAGACAGCTTTGGGTTTGCAAAGCTACATAAACAAATGAATTAAATGAAATCCATGACTGATCTACAAATCCCACCCTGCCTATTTCTCCTTTCACTTGCCAGTTCAAATTCAGGAGACATCAGTCTGTAGCTAGAGTAGATTTATGTTTCTAGAGCATTTACCTTGAGGACAAATGTTAGCTCTAATAACTATTTTTTATTTCCAACCAAAAGAATGTTTACTGATCAATGCTGAGCAACAGAAGGATACAGCAAGCTCATTTTGTATTCTTGATTTAAACAATAGGGTGGAAAGAGTATCAAACCTCAAAATAAATTTCAGCTCTGTGTAGATGTGTATATCTATAGATACATAATAGGGATTCCCACCTACCTCTGAACTCTTTGCTCATAGTATATTTTAATGTTCTTTCCACATCAAGTCCTGTGAACTTTACTGTTGAACATGGTAGACTCTAATCTCAACATCTGATCTCTGCATTTTCCTTTCTTCAGCAAATGATTTTTTTTGCTTTTCATCAAAACCTTGAAATGTGCCCCCCTGCCCCAACCATTTCAATTAGTTCTGCTGGCACTGGTGTCAGTTGCTGCTTCTGCAACTTTGTCAGTAACTGGCATACACTAAGGAATTAAAAAAAAATAATTAAAAACAAAAAAGGGAAGATAATGTGAAGGACTTTTGTTGGCGTCATCAGATTAACTGTCCCTGAACTAAAGTGTTAGATAACTCCTCTGGGAACATGTAATGTTAAATATTCATGGATGTCCAATTCTGAAGCCATAATACTGAATATTCATATTAGAAACACAATCCCAGGAGCTTTGCTTAGCATATAAAGGAACAAAAACATAACTGTTAAACTAAAGTATACTTTGAGCCACAATATTTCATATATGGCTAGTTATAATGGGCATACTAAGGCTTATTAAACATAAACATTTAAAGGCTCAGATTTGGCCACAATGCAGATTCTTCTCTCCTGAAATTAGAATTTAATTTGGGGTCACTTTTAACACAAATTAGAAATAAAACCCACTTTCTGATGAGACAGGATGACACTGCATTTAGTTTTACAATTTTGTAACCAAGAAAATTATTGTCGTAGTCACTACATCATAACTCTTGGCACTTTAATGACTGTTTGTTTGATCTTGAACAGCCCAAGCAAAGACAATGTTGGTGTGTTCAGCACACATTCATCACGGAAGTTTTTACAGATGTTTGAGTTGTGTGTTGTATCTCCATGCGCCAGCCTGGGTCCTGACAGGTCCAAGGGAATTCATCATGCAAGAGGCCAAGCTGCCCAACATCAGTGCTTTTCCCCAGATGGAGGTTGTTTAAGTTACAATCAAGTGTCCACACACTTGCTGACAGCTCAGGGGGGAATGTTTTTGTAGGGGAGCAGCAGGGAGGGTGAGTCAACTCTGGTTGTGATGTCCAAGAGCTACCCTTTCCTGCTTTGGGGTTGCGACTCTTCTTATCCCGATGGCCGCAAAGCTGTGGCTCCCACAGGCTCCCTTTGGTGAGCCATCTTTCCTCATTGACCTTGTCACCTTGGAGTATGGGGGAGAATTTTTTTAATGTAACTCTTCTAAGGTTTCTCCTTCTGTCCTCCCCTTGCCTTCCCTATAGGCTTTCCAGCATGGCTTGGATTAGCCTTACGTTTTTGTGGTTTCTTGTTTCAGATTTCAGACTGGCCATTTGTCATCCTGGTTCTGTTTCTCCTCTCTCTGTTCTTAGAATGACAGAACACAGGATCACCTCTCTGAATAAGATTATAAATGCTTTGCTGTCCAATTGCCAGTAACGAGTCTCTGCCAAATTTATATTCTAAAATTCCCCAAGCAGCAATTTAATTACATTATTTTGGATACAGCACCGTAGCAGCTGCATTCATTTGATGAGGATTCATTATGGTTTATGGTGAAAACAATGGCAAATTAGCTCTGATGTGTTTTGGAATTTGCTCTTTATTTAGTTTAGAACAGCCTTGGTTTAGTGAGAATGATTCCTAAGACCATTTGATTCTGCAGTTTGTGAGAAAGTGGAAAGGCTCTGACAGGAGTTCTTAAAAATCAGATATATCTACACCTGTTGCAGCTCAGTTATTGAAGTCCTGCTAGTTTGTGGTAAAAGGGGAATTACCATACAGATCTTTCCACTATATTTTAAGGAATATTCCAGGAATATTTCAAAAGTCATGTGTATAAATCAAAATAAATACATAAATAACAAATCTTCATTTTTGTCTATATTTTTCATGGATGCACTTTTCCCAAATCAGAAGAGATTATATCCCTACTAGAAATTTAGAAAGAGTTCTCAAGGAAGCCTAAAACAAATTACTTCTGCGACTGCTTCTATGCTCAAACTTTAAGCCAGATTTGTGAAATATTTGTTCAGTTTTTGGAGATGTCTGGAGGACTTAAAGTAAGTTCTAAGCACATACTAGCTGGTGACATGAAGCCTAATCATTGGGCAAAATTCACAGCAGGGGGGTAAAAATCTCCAAAGATCAAATTTGTTCTTCTGCCACTATTCCCAACAAAAGCCACAGCTTCACATTAGAAACTACATTAGAAGCTTTTGCCAGAGTATTAACATCATGTGAGGGGTGTAACTTCTGTAGGGAATTTTTGTATTGAAAAAAGTCTTTGTTTGAGCATAGTTATAGCACCACTTTTGTCCCTCTGTAGTTTATTTTGCTTTATTTATGAATACAGTTGTTTTTATTGGCAAAAATAGTTTTTGCCACTTAATGACACAAGGAAAAAGAAAGCTTTCTTTTTTCAGCTTTCCCCAAATTCTGAAAGCTTGACTCAATGTCAAGAATCACATCTGTACATCTTAACAGCGGCCTGTGCTGATAAAGAGAACAACCCTTAACAGAGCTGGACATAGAAAAGTTGTTATATCATATCCCCTTTTTTTATGCAGTTAACAGCTATAGATGGAATTGCCTCTCCTTCCTTAGGAGAATATTTAAAGTCCATTTGATTATTTTCCTTCCTGTCCTATTCTGCAAGATCCTCACTTTGTGCCAGAACCACAAAGCTGAGTCATTTCCACTTGCTAGATATCCAGAAAATTATTCACTATGAGAAGTTGCTTTTTTTCCACCCTTGCGAGCTGGCATAGCTCAGAGTGGGACCAGACGGGCATGGCACAGATGCTGAGGAGGAGGTAGGGATGCACCCTACCTGATGTACAGGAGGGGGAAAATGGTGGACCCACAGAAACCAGCCATTACATTAATTGGGTGGTTGGGAAATTCTTTTTTAGGCACCTGATTCATGCATCTGCTATCAACATCTAGCACAGCAGCCTTCTTGGAGTACACCTGTGGGGGCACTGAAGATGGCTGGGTGCCTAAAGAGGGGGAAAATGGAGCAGATTCAGTGGTCCCACCTCACACATGCCTGTACAACTGCATTGCCCAGGGCTGTTCTCTGCCCACAGAAAAGGCAGGGAATCAGCTTGCCTCATCAGGGTCTGCAAGTGCTGGAGCTGCTTCAGTGGGACAACAGCAGTGTGTAGGAAAGAGAGGGAGAAAGACATGACAGGGTAAACTGTTTTTTGTCAGCAGTGGGCTTGTTAAGTCGGTTCAGTGACCCCATAATGTACCTTCGGTGATAATAGTGTAAATAAGGAAAACCCAAACTAGTCAAAAATAAATACCTAATAAATAATGAACTAGGAAGTAAGAATAACCCAAAAATCCAATAATATTTGCTGAAAAAATGTGGGGTTCTGCTGATGCACCTGGGACCATAATTTGGTCTATACTGTAAACGTAATATAAAACAAAAGTAGTAATAAGGTCAAATTTTCGAGACTGGACAGAAGGCCCTTTACTCACACTACTGAGCTCTTACTGCTTCACAGCACTGGAAATCACTTACATAATTTCTGACCCTTAAGAAAGAGTACTGAAATTATGTCTATATTATACAGCAGGACAAAACCCCAAAGCTTTAAAACACTTCTCTTCTACCTGGCATGCCCAGTTTAAAACGGCTTCCCGTTACTGAAGCACTGAGCTACACTCCAGGGTTTCTGACAGACTTTCCCTACAAATTTTTCTGTAGAAATAATGACTCAGAGAGAGCAACCCAGGGACAGGCAGCTTCCAAGATCGGATATTTGCCTGACCTTGCAGACCTCCTCAGGAAGGAAATGAGTTCCTCCGAGGAAAACATGTGACAGCAGATTCAGAGCCCGTTCTGCAGGCAGGACTCACTCAATGAGGCACTATGGTCTTGAACTTCGGGGTGAAGTGGGGTTCCTAGCATGCTTAGAATATGAAAAAAAAAAAAAAAAAAGTAAAACCCAAGCATTCTCTCCTTTACTTTTCTCTTGTTTTCTTCCTTGGAGTGACAGTTTATTGCTAAATATAAGCAGAGTTATTACAAAATAAGCCCTCTCACATCTGAATTTGTAACTTGTGACAATCATTCCTTGCAATCCAACAATTGCCTTGTAGGTCTATACTGCAAATGCTCAACTCTGTATACAATGGAGGCAACAATTAGACTAAAATATTTTCTTAATTTATTCAAAATTATTTTGATACTGTATGCATTAAATTCTAAAGCCTTCACTGATTTTAACAGTGCTAAAATTAAGCATTATGAGATGTAAGAGCAGAACTCAAAATAGGTTTTATTTGCTTGGTTGGTTGGTTTTTCCTAAAGAGTAGTAGTGATATATTTGACAGAAAAATTATATTGCTTTCAAGTGAGAAAGTGCAAACTGATTTAGGCAGAGTAAGAACCCATTTAAAACTGCTCAAAATTCAGACTGCATTTTTTTCAGGTATTCAGAATGTTTTACTAGCTTATCACTCTCTTTACTCAGTGTCTTTTAACAAAAGACATTACAAGAAAATTATTAAGCTAAAGAGGTGGTATTACTTAGAGTAATTCAGTATATGTGCAGACAAAAGTTTTCAATTGGTATAAATACAGACAAATCTGGAAGTAATCAAGTAAATTAGGGGGTAAAAAAACATTCCTCTAATAATATTCTTACCCAAAAAGCACTACAGTAACTCATAGCATCCTGCATAAGAATTTCAGTGCATCAGTATTTCAGGAGAGCTGGAGCATGTTTGCCAAGTCTGAAAAGAAAGCTAATTGAGCAGAGGGAAATACAACCTAATAACCACAAAAAGGCTTCATGGTTGCTGCTCTGATTGGTGGATCTGAACGGAAAGGTCACTTTTTCCTCAAGAGTGATCATACAAAATGCTCAAAAGAGGGTGAAAAAATTATTGTACATATAATAAAATACCTTTCCACACACACACCCCTCCCCCAAGCTGCATCATATTTTTTAAGTTGAAGGTTGTAATCAAATGCAGGGGAGAGAACAGCACCTGTCCTTACTTAAGCACATGAAAGAAAAGATTGCATCATCATATAAATTCAGAGTTTGCATAACCTCACCAAGCATCTTGAATGGGTCCTTTTGGCAAGTGGGCACCTATCGTTCTTTGGGATGAAAAGGGGACTCAGTGTAGTAGTTCCCTCACATGGCAGAGTTTTCAATGTACCATAGAATTTTAACCCTCCATTAAACAGCCTTTTAACAGCAAGCGTGTACTTATGGAAAAGCAAATGCAGCTTGCTCCCACCAAGCTGAACACCCAGTGCAATGGGAGAGCCTCAGTGTTGGTAGGGCCATCCTGGAGTGACCCACTGCTCCAGCAGCCCCCAGCACCCATCTACACAGTGGGAGCAGGAACCATAGGAATGACCACACAGCAACCAGGAGGTCCATCACTACTGGAAAAACACACAGGCTTTCTTCCAAGTGTTCACCTCTACAAATCTCTTGCATAATTGCGCATCTATTTTTCCCCTTTTATAGTTTACAGATTATAGTCAGGTCTAGTATATGGGGAAAGGCATTGGAAACATGTATTTTTGGATTGACAAATTTTAAATTTTTTAAAAAACCTGATGATGTAATTCAAATATTTTATTAATTCCTTCAATTATTCCTTATTCAATTATTCCTTCAATTCTTGCATGTATGTGTTTAGAGTCTTGGGGCCACAAAAAACCATTTTAAATACCTATCCAGATGAACTGTGGCCCATACACTGATCAATGTTTTCTTCTCTTTAGTAACTTATTTAGATAGATATTGTTCAAATTCAGTTTGATTGTGTTATATTCTCCATATGCTGCTGGCTTAATCTGGAAATAAAGTTTGTACACATTGCCATTAGCTTTAACCTAACAAGTCTGCTTAATGCTTCTACCACAAGACACATATGTTGTGAACAGCTGCCCATCTCTAATCTCTTTTAAAGTTTGACTCTATCATAGCAAATAACAAAACATGGGTGTATATCCTTACATTTCAAAATAGCCAGTACATCTCCAGAAGCCCAGAGATGAGTTTTAGTGGGGAATGTGGGAACCTACAGCAACTGCCCACCAGTTATAGAGTAAAGCACTGGTTGCTTACCAAGAGAACATTAATCTATATAACCAATACAACAACATAGGTTCTTCTCTTTTACTTTGTCACGGGATGCTTTTATTTCTCTAGTTGTTAATGAAAGATGATGTCTTTTCTTTTTTACCTTTAGATAGTTTTACCTATTAGCTAGACTTAGATATGGAAAATTTCTCTGACATTCAAACGCATTACAAACTTGAATTGACATTGTTATTCACAGATAGCATGAAATCTCAATATAAACTGCATGGGGTAAACAGGAGGGTTTGACAAGTTTTGTTTGCATATATGTGGATACTTTTAGAGAAAAGCTGAATTATTTTGATTAGGGAAGCACTTTCAATATTTTCTTCTTCATCAGCTTCAAATTAGCCATTGCTTCCTCCAGCTCTGAAACTCTGAGCATGCTAAGAGATCTTTCAATCCAGGACAAATACAGACATTTAATTTAAAGGAAGACTCTAAAGACTCTGTTGGAAAGCATCTACTAGAGTATACACACAACTTTGAGATTCTTTTCTGGCCTTGATTTCTGTTGTTGCATTTCAATAGAACTGCAATAAAAATAATGTATTGACTTCCATTTCAGATCCAGAAGAAATGCAGAATGCAAAACCCCATATATATTACTTTTGCTTGAGATATAAGTTTTGCTTCAAAAAAGGAGACTGATAAATAAAAGTATTTCATTGACTGATGGTGACTGCTTTCAAATTTTACCCCACAGGAAAAGTTATTTTAAGTACAGTACAGAAAATTCACTAAAGAAGGGGAAAAGGGAAGGCCATGGAAAGCTCCAGGAACTGACTGCTTCCTCTGAGGGCAACGTCACATCGCAAGTACTACCCCTGGATGACATGCAATGCTTACTGGAAAATACTCTAAGGTGTACCTGTTCAAAGCCATGTGCTAGTCTGCTGCCATTTTGTCAACTTTTTAATTCTTATGGGTTGCCATTCAGGTCAGCTTAACCATGGACAATGGGGTATCCATATCTTTCCAGTATTCAGCTTCCAAGTCACTCCAGTTAACTGTTCAAGTAAAATTAAAAAAAAAGAACAAATCCAGAATAAAAAAATCCCTCATAATTTTTTTAGAGTTTTAAGTTCTTTAAGTTGCATGATGGCAAAAGCCAATTAAGAGCAACTCAATTCAATTAAATAAAATCTGGTAATCACTTTTTGATGTTTTTGTCAAAGTCTCTTTGTATCAATTAGAATATCTTTGCTTTGAAAGATTGAGGAAAAGGATTAGTAACATCAGCTGGAGCTCAAATTTCTTTATTAAGAAATTCCTTTGATTTTATCAGAGCTAAAAATCAAAGTCAAAGTCCTATTTCAGAAGATTCTTTTTGTTTTGATTTTTAAAATTATATTAAAATAATGCTTATCAAAATTTTACTGTAAGTGGTCGTCAGAAATTGTCTTTTTTTCTTCCTCAAACCTACAGAGGCAGTCGCTAACTATCCTAGTTCAGTAAAAAAGTTGTATACACAATTCCAGACAGTTTCCCCATGAATATAAATATTTTACATTCAGATAGTTTCTTTTATTTCTACACAGATATACCAAGGTCATTTTATTCTGTATTTGTTCATAAAACATCCGTTACTTATCACACTGGAGTATTAGTAGAGTAATACTAGTGACTTTCCAGCAGAGGGAAAAAAACAAAAACAAAAAACCCCATAAAGCCTCTTAAGCACTCATGGGTTTTCTCCATTGTTTGTCTATTCCCTAAGTGAAAACATGGGGTTGGAAGCCACGTTTCTTGACTATACCTGTTTTCCTTAAATCAGATGAACACAAAAGCTTAAGGAAATGTTCTTATGAAAAACAATTCACCTGCAGTCACTGTGCACTCTCTAAACGTTGAAATGTGAGAGAAGGGGACATGAGAGAAGTCCAGGGGATACATATAACCTCTGTTTCAGATTCAGAAAAAACCCATACTCAGCTTCTCCAGGAAAAAAAACATGAGAAGAGAGCATTTATATGCCATGCAAAATAGAAGGGTAATAGAGCTGTGTTTTCTTGAGACCCCACAATCACCTGAAAAAGTAGTAAGCACGCATTTGGTAAAGTAAGGTTCATGTCCCACTTCTTGGTGATAATAAATTGAGGAAAGGTTTTCACTTCATAAGCAGACACTCTGAACATTAGATACGTTGTTTTCCAAGGTTCATACACACAAAAAGCAATTCAGTAGGTCTTCAAATTCAATGAAGACCATCTTTAAATACTTATTCATGGACAAATAGATTTACTTAAACCTTCGTAGAATAAAAAGCTAAAAAACAGCTTGACAGATTCTTTAGAAAGTAACAAGAAAACCTGAAGAAATCGTTGATATGGATTTTTACTGATAGCCTAATGCTGACTTTTAATGGCTAGGCATCAGGAGGGGAGTTTCTGTTTGCAAACCAAAAGTCCTGCTTAGTCCTGCAATCTAGGGATATGTAGACTTCACACAATATCAATCCTTGGGATGGAGCATGTCCTTGTGCAGCTAAAAATAATAATAATAAATAACACAGAACCAAGCTTCCAGTTGTCTTTTGCTTAAGCTCAAATGCTAGTTAGTGGATGGAAATTTCTACCCACTTTTGAATTTGCTATTCAGCTTCCCAAAGGGAGGTTCAGCATCTCCAGTGTTTATTGCCCTCAAGACAGAGGCCCCTAGATGCCTTTTGTCCCTTCCAATTAAGTTACCCGCTGTGCTCCCCACATACATGCAAGGAAATAATTTAAAACCACCTCTCCTCTTTGCCGCTTTTATGTCAGTCTCTGAGCAGGCATCACGCAGAGAGGGCCATATGTTGGCCCTTTTTCACTAAACTCAGTTTAATGCTCCCAGTCTTTTCTTAAAATACGCTGAACAAAGACAGTGTAAGAGGACATTTGGAAATGCCTGATGGCAAGGTGGGAGTGTTCAATCTTGTTCTGCTTTGCACTGTGTATGCGTGTGATATCGATGTCACTCCAAATCACAGATTTAAGGACAGTTTGTCATGTTTTCCTTCCCTTCTCAGTGGTGCTCTTGTAAAACAAATAGACATGACATACACAGACTCTGAAATTTAGCAGCATTTCGTATGATCTGGATGCCGTTAAACAGAAGAAAATGGGTAGAGGCAATGAACATGGAAACATTTAAATATTTTGCCTTTGTAAAAAGTGATCTGACCTTTGAATAGTTTCCCTTGTAACATTTTGTAGCCTGACTGCTCCATTTTGCTTAAAGAGAAACAGAATGTTCATGCATAATTGAATGCATTGTATGAAAACTATTAAGACAACCTCTAGGTATTGTTTTTCTTCTCCTAACAAGAGGAACTAAGCCCTGGTGAACATATAGAACACTAGACTTGATGGGCTGGTGATTTGGGTTCCTTGATCACAATTCCACTACTCAGAGCAAAACTGAACTTTGAAGAAAATATTTTCATTTTCTACATGTGTTCTTTAAAATTGGAGGAAGACTTTGCTTATATTAAAAAACCAAAAAAACAAGAAATCCAAGATAATTTATGTTTAAATTAAGTGGCTTTTCTTCTATTTGAAGAGAAGAAGGAAAGGAATATTAGGAGCATCTTGACTTTGTCTTAAGCAGCCTACCAACATTTTCATTTTCTGATAAGAAGTTGATGTATTCTATTCAAAAAAGATTGCTCTTAAGTGTGCAGTCCCTTTCCTTCTCCAAGGTGACAGTTTGCAATTGCATCATCTGAAAGAATAAAGTCAATTCTATGTGAGGGAAAAGTTGCAAGAAACTCTTTTCAAAAGTTTAGTAAAGTGATTAAAAAAAGATGAAATTCCATTATAGAAGCTATACTGCAGTGTAAGTGCAATTTGAATGTGCATGTTTGTTTTCAGAGTGCTGAAATTGAAGCACCACAACTTTAGCATTCCTTCCTCACAGTAACTGAATATCCTTTTTTAAACTACAGTTTATTTTTATGTCATGAGGGGATTCAAGCTTAATATCTCATCAGAAAATACACATCTGCCCACTGCTTAATAGAAAAATGGTTGGAAACTTAATATTTCCTGGGGCACTGTTCTAGAATCTGTACTACTCCTATGTTTTTTGGCATTGACAATTGAGCTATAAAGAAGTTCTCAATACTGAGGTTTTTATTTAATCAAATTGTTACACCAGAGTTTAATGTAGTTGAGATACGTGTCTCAGGAGGAAACTTTCTTGGCAAGTCATTCTTAAATGAAAGTAAACAATTAAAGCAATTCTGTGTTTCACAGTTGTGATCAGATCAATCTGTTCTCTCATACATTGTTTATTAGAACCAGCATAAAGCAGTAGATCACATAATTAAGACTGTCAGAAAAATCTGTTCTACATTGGATTGTGTAGAGACTCCTGCAATAACAGAATCAGTAAAGAAGCTAAGGAGGGCTGTTAATCTTCCAAGGACTAAAAATGCAGAGGTAAGTTTTCACATTATAAGGCATATTTTGGGGTGTGCTTTTTAACACTAATAACTGTTTTTTAATCTTTTGTACTTGCAAATACAAGCAACAGTTCAGTCAGGGTTATGTTGTTTGGTTTTGGGTTTTGGTGTGTTTTTATTTTGCCTGATATCTTTGATTTATCTCTTTTTTGTTAATGCATTAATCATTTGCTCTTGAAATCCTTTCCCGTCTAGATAGTGTCTTTTTAAAAATACTGTTTTCTGATTCTGTACCTATATATTTGTGTCACTGTAGAT
>JAOXNG010000001.1:136290612-136305375 GCA_028566535.1 Scolopax minor | reverse complement strand
CCTGGTATTAAGAATGATTTATCAGCCACAACTGGCGAACCCACAGTAAGTAATGCCGCAAGAAAGTATTTGTACAGTATGGTACTAAGAAATAATGGGATCAAAAAGGCCCCTTTGTACTTTTTAGCTTTTTAAGAAAAGACCATACATATGAGCTGATGTATATGGTACATGAAAGTACCAGATTTTGTACCATCGTACCAGATTTTTATTTTCATTTTATTTAGAATTTCCTTTGGAAAAGGAATGTGATATCAAAACCATAATTTCATTAGGAAATAAAAGTAGAAACAATTATGAAATAGACAAGAATGTCTAGCTCAAAAGATACAAGATAGAGATTCTCTCATATTTTGGCATCTCTCACATTTCATTTTTTTTTAAATTTAGGAAGTGCAAATTTTCAGTCAATAGAGAGTACTGTTGTAACAGTGTACTAATATCAGTTTGGACATCAGCATCAATTTGTTATTAGACTGTCATGTAAAACAAGACATACAGAGCCAAGAATTGTACTGGGATCTCTTCTAGATGAAGGGCACAAGAATCCAGGCCTGTCAGCATAGGCTATTGTATTTCAAGCCAGAACAATTATAATAAATCAAATAGTATTGCTTCCACTGGCTAGTAGAACTAGCCAATATTAATTTAAAACTTTTTTCTTATTTAATCTGACCCATTATGTGATGCCAACAGCTCACCTGAATATTTCTGTGACCATATAAATTTCCTATGTACCTGTCATGTTTGATTTCTATTTTGTTCTAAGTATAGTTGAATGAATATTTCTTGAAGCTATGATTACATCTCATGTACTTGTAGAAGATCTTAAATTACAGGCCTTTTTTTTTAATTGAGCCTTTGGGAATTACCACAGTAAAATTAAGTACAATCATTTCTATACTTTACAGATGCGGTTGGCAGAGATGATAGTACAGTGGAATACCGTCTATTCCAAAGTTACAAATGCCCACAGAGATTTTAAAATTTATTTTTCCTTAAAAAACCTTCAACTTCAATACATATATATGAAGTTGTATAATAGTCCTCCAAAATATCTTTGCCTTTTCAAATTTTCAGCACTTGTTTTCCACAGCCAATGTTCTGTGGGCCACTAAAAGGCTGTGGATAAAGGGTCTGTCATAATTTAGAAGATCATTCTCAATATCACAACTAATTGAACAGACAAATCGCAAAGGAAAAAGCTAGCCATGGGCAGTCCAATTACATTTCTCATCTGTGCTGAATTCGATCCTTCCCATACTCTAAAATATAATTACAGAATCATACTGCTACTTTATGTTATTATGGCCAACATACTGTAGAGAAGCTAAAATTGCAAAATTCTAAAAGAGGAGACTGAGATTCCATTTTGGCAGAAAATTTTCATTTCTCCAAAAATGCAAATGTCGTGAGCATGGAAAAAGCCCCAGACCACCAAACCCTGTTGCTTTCAAAGTAAACTGATGCAACGTAGAGCATGCATTCAATACAAACACATAAATAGCCCCAGAATTCTGGAAGTGCAATAGTATTTTAATCGAGATGGATGGGAAATATTTCTACAGAACCATACTCTGCCTATAGATTCACTGTTTGTCCATTGGTTCTCTTTCCAGTTTTCAGTGCTCAGAATCTCATGGAGGTCTGTCAGAGAAGACAAGGTGTATGTGCAAACACACAGGTACTAGCAGGTGACACAGAAGTGTCTACACTTTGCAGCTCAATTCTAGCTACAGCAAAGTCTCATATCATGGCAATTGGGGACAGCTGAAGGCGGGTTGGTGAACTCTAACAGAAGGGACCTGTAAGGTACAGAGGCAGCCTAGAGCTCCAGTCCCTCAAGCACTTTTGTCTGAGCCATTAAAGCAACCCTGCGTGTGCTCCCCTTCCACAGTCATAAACTGGAATATTGCATAGGGACAAGTGATAATCCCACTCCAGCCTGCAGAAGTTAAAAAAGAAAAGGCTGTCACAAAAAGCAATCCTGATGGCACCATCAAGGCACATCAGCAAGAAAGTCCATGATAAATTACTTATTTTTTAGCTACCCAACATATTCTAAGCATTTTATAAATTAAGACTTTCCCTTTAATTCCCTTTAATATTTATACTCTAAAAGAGTAAGAATTGTTTACGTAAGCATTTACAGAAGGTCTAGGAATAATTCAGTTTAGTCACATTATGATAAAATCATATAATTTTCCATTTTCTTTTCTCCTCCTTCATTTTTCACTGACTTTAGATAAATGGAAAACAGAGCAGGCTCGCTCTGATTTACGAGAGCACATTATAAATAAAATGTGAAAGCTGTGAAGGGCAGGACTCTCCTCACCCCACATTATCAGTGGGGATTCTCCCTCTCAAGGGCAACAATATCCTTCCCAAAAAATGAAAAGGCTTCCTTCATGGAGGGTCAAAGGAGCTCAAGAGAGATAGGGGGCTGGATAACTACTGGATGGCTGGTTTGGAGAACAGGCAAAAATACAGGTGGGAGAAAGAGGGAACACACAGTCTTATCACTCATATCAGGCTTTGAGCCCAAATTGTGTTTTAGCAACCCAACATGGCTTTCCAGTCACTGAACTTCTGGAGAAGCTTTCCTCTCCATGGATTATTCAGCCTTTCCAAATTAGATTTAGAATACCATTTCTGATTAGTATGAAGCCCTATGTATATGTTCACAGTGCTGAGGATACCAAGAAGTATTATCATTTTCCTAGGAAGTGTACATTTTGTGGAAAAAAGAAGGCCAAAGAAAATCATAATAGACGTACACTTGTAAAGCATGAAATGCAAAGTACTGTACTTGGATCATTTTTGGATTTGTGTTTTAAGATCAGACAATGTGAAAAAAAATATAATAAGTATTGAAATTTTTTGGATATCTGGAAAAATTTCATCACTGAAAGGGTTATCAAGCATTGGAATGGGCTGCCCAGGGAAGTGGTTGGGACCATCCCTGGAGATATTCAAAAGACAAGTTGACATGGAGCTCGGGAATATGGTTTAGTGTTGGGTTGGGGTTTTTTTTTGTTTTGTTTTTGGTTTGGTTTGGGGTTTTTTGTTTTGGTTTGGTTTGGTTTTTTTGTCAGAGTTAGCTTGATGGTTGGACTAGATGATCTTAAAGGTCCCTTCCATTGTAGGCAATTCTGTGATTCTGTGAAAATTGTTCAACATGGAACGAAGAAGTGAAATGTTTTAATCATGCTGCTATGATTGTATGTTATTACAGGGAAGAGTTAAAACAATCTGGATTTTTTTTTCATGGAGAAATTTTACATACTAAATTAAGCTTGAGAGAAATCTGAATGTTGAGTGTTCTGCAGTGTTTATTTGGGAGATATTTACATACAGGTTTTGGAGTGACTTATTTTGCTATTCTAAGCATACTATTAACTATCTTCACCTTTGTTTGAAAATATATTTGCTATCACTTTTTTTTTTTAAATATTTGCATTAAAATAAAGTCATACATTAAAATATATATACCTAACATAGAGACACACATATTCATACCCTTCCACACATCTCTCTGCCACTGACGAATGAGTTTTAGCCCACTATCCATAGCAAGTGCTTTTAGCCATACTCTCCCAACTAGCTTTATCATTCTCTGGTAAAGCACTGCAAGAATTAACTTACTCTTTCTATTTATCCGTTAAAAGAAAACTTACTGTGATGCTAAAAATTGTAAATGTTCTATCTTTGAAAGGTCAATTGTTCATTACTTCTCCTGTTATCAACCCGATCTTTGTTATGCTGGTAGGCAGACACTACATTTCCTAAACAAAGGGTCAACCTGTGCCCAATGTTCTAAAACAGTTCATTATTTTCCCTTAATTTAATCTATTTGCTTCATTTCCATTTTTATTACTTTATTTTATTATGTTATTATTTATTGCTCCAACTCAAATTCTCATTCTGAGAAAGTATCTGTCATGCATTATATTCACCAACAACTTTCAAGCATCATATTATCTAAAAACACATAAGCAACAAAGGGTCAGTCAGGAGGTTATTACAATAATCAAATTCAGAGCTAGAACATGGACTTAAAGTCCTTTATCTGAACAGTTTGGACCAGATCCATGGAAAAGTATGAAATACATTTTACTTAATGCCTAGTCTGCCTTCCCTGGAAACCAGAGTCATAAGAACAAAGATAATAATGCTGTACTATTTACAATTTTATTTAATTCTCTTGTTCTTCCTGAATAGATTATGCCTTCAACACCATCATTTCCACCGAAAATTGAAGGAAATAAGTAGTATGAGAACATTTTTGAAAGATTTGCCAACTCTTAAATTTGTGAAAATAAGTTTTAAAGAAAATATAGCTCATATAACTTGAAGGATCTTAGGTAGATATAATAAGAACAATCTCATAGTACTTATAACTATTGTAAAGTCATAGTTCATTATCCACAGTCATAAACACAAGGAACTTCAAACTATGCTAAAACAGTGTAAAATTTTCCAACAGCCCCCTTCCCTCCAACGACCTTCCAAAAAAAAGGCTTAATATTATTATTACTGTATTGACATTTTTTATTTTTATTATCCTTCTAAACTCCACCAATGAAATGCCAGATGGAGGAAACAGAGCCACTATAACACTAGACCAAAGAGAGAATGTTCTCAAGTCTGCCTTAATATTTATATATTAATGTAATAAAATCAGTGTAGCTAGAAAACCTTTGTAGAAAACAGTTCATTCCTATATTGATCCTCTTCCAGGCAACAACTTAATATTTTCTGATCTTTCCAAATACAAAAGCACAGCCAGTAAGTTATTTTTTTGCATCTATTTCTAGGTTAAGCAATATCAGATAATATTCTATCTTAAGAGATGTGACCATTCATCATTTTAATTTCATAAAAAATTAATACACTGAACTATCTGTCAAGCAGTATCTAATCTAATAATAATATCAAGCTACATCTAATCTCATAATAATCTGATAATAATGGAAGTCCACAAGTTTCACACTTTGTCAGGCTGGATGTAGTGTTTTAACTATACATAAAACCTGCATAACTGGCACTACACAGGGAAAGTATAAAATTCGAAGTGAAAATATTATAAGAAGATATATGCATGGAATATTAAAGTAAAACAATTAATGTGTATATGTAATCAACCTAAACTTATATATGAAACTGTATATACTTACTTAAATATAGACGTATCTGTATTTATTCAAATTCAAGATTCTATGAACTTAGGCATTACTAGAAATTGCTACGCTAGACAAACCAATTTACATACATATACTTAAAAACATATGTAGTATTGCCTTTATATACTAGCACAAGCACTATAAATATGCACATAAAATGAATACAATATATATAGGCACATATTCACATGTATGTGCATAATATATTTCTATGGAAGTCCAGAAACCAATGTTCCCATATTTTCAAACGCGCTGCTTGTATGAGTATAAGCTTGTAAGTGCTGGGTTTTTATGGTATCACAACATTCCAATTAACGATCAAGCTGCAACTACAAATTAATACCAAATAAAAATAGTTTGAAAACTTCAACACATATTTTGCCAGTATCTCTGCAAGGACATTTAAATATGTAAAGTTTTTTAACTCATAATATACATAGCAGGAAAGCAGACACAGGAAAGCAGTTTTTGCGCATATCTGTAGAAGCTGAGGAGTTGACAAAGTTTCCTACATTTAAACAGTCAAAGTAAGCTTATAAGAGTTAAAAGAAATCATCCCTATGTGGAAACAGTTTATGATTGCTTCCCACCAAAAAAAAGTATTTGTAATTTAATTGACAAACCACAGAAAACTGAATCCTTGTATCCTGAATCAATAGTGTAGGAATGATAGTTGTATATGGATTCTGCCACTAAAACTAGGTGAAAAACACAGAAACACACAAGCAAGAAGCTTCCTTTTGTTCCTGGAATTGCTGAGTGCTATTCAGAGGGCTGCCCTGCCTTCGTAAATATGTCCCATACACGTCAGCATTAATAAGATTCAAATGAAAACATGGAGAACGACAGCCAACCTGCAGCAGTTCGATTCAACAGATCTTTCTTGACTAAGCTGTAAAAAAAATTGTGCCAAAAATTTTTTTTGGCAAGAATATATTTATCAGCATCCAGATTCTCAGTAAATACAAAAGTGAGTAAAAATATTGATTTTAATGGAGTTATGCTGGCTTTACACCATTTACAACTATGGTTTACCATCTATCTTCCTCTTTTGCTATAACTCTTCATGGCTCTTCGCTAATATTAAATGAGCGATATCTTTCCATCCACACCTTGTAACTTCTCCTCAAAATATTCCCTATGATTCAAAATCAATCTTATCTTTTCATTTTTCTCATCATTTTCTCGAGTACAAATACATCAATAGAACAATGGTAATTTAATTAATTTTCTCTAAAAAAAATGAACGTACTTTTCAATTGCCTTTCCCTTTCCATCCAACAAGACAAAAAGGAAAGAATCAATATCAAAATAATTAGCTATAAACATTTCTTTGAGGTAATATGGTGGATTATGCATAAGCATTTGCACTTTCTATTCTTTAAGCTCTTGTTTTTTATACAGCTAAAAAGTATTTCTAATTTATACTAGAGTTTTAACCATCACCTCATAAATTCAGCATATCAGCAGGATATTTTCTATTCTCTGTTTTGGCCAGAGTTTATGATTTTTTCATTTTAAATATGTGTCTATGATCTACTTAAAACAAACCTCAACAATACATCCATAAACACTAAAACAAATATAAGCATGAAAGTACATCATGTGGTCACGTAACTGAGCAAGAAAGGACCACTCCTAGAAGAAGAAAAGTGCTCTCAACCCCTTCCACTCCAGTACAAGTTGAGAGAGGAAAGCACCACTCAGAGCCAGAATTGGAGCCAGGGTTGCCAAAAGAAAACACTTTCTCATTTTCAGATGCCCACAATTGCTATTACATTGACTGTTAAACACCCTTCAGCATAGACGCCTCTGTTGGACAAGTGCACTGAACTCCTAATTAAGGGGTTTCATTTTTGCTACAAAAGGAGCTAGATTGTAATGGCATCTTTTGTCCTATGCTTAATGAAGGGTAAGATATTGTTTAAATAATTAGTAACACCACTGGAAAAGAATTCAAGTAATTAGCATAGCTTGACACCCAGAGCAACACCAGTTACCGTTGTTAGCATCAACAATGTGTCGATTTAAAAAGAAAAATCACAAGAAAGAAAGTGTCACTTGAAACGGTTTTGCTTTTCTTCTTTAAATACAGTTAACCACACATTTTTGAATGAATTCACTATGCTATTGGTGACTGCACGGTCATTATTTCTGATTTTTTTTTAAAGATTTGGGTAGCCTGTCTATCAAAACCCATATAACATTTTAAAATCTTGCAACAACCCTTATTTTAGATGGGGATTTTCTGATCCACTCGAACATTGAATTTCCCAATGCCGCATGCACATTAGCTGTACGTTAATGAAGACCATCTGCAAGTTTGTACCTAAGATTTACATTAGCAGCATAGCCAGTGACTCAAGAGATTGTAACACAATTTATGAAGGAGGAGACCTGAACGTGAATGTGGACCTGAAATTCTTGCCTACCACCCACCAAACACTGATGTGACCAGGTATCCTTTACTCCTGAGGGCTAAGTACCAATCTACTGAACTGAAAATCTCATTCGTGGAGTTTGATATGTAAACCAGCACAAATTTCTGAGATAGAAGTGGCAATGGGGAAAGGAAAGCCACAGTTTTCAGATTACCTTCTTGTGAACAGAGAGTGGACATTGGATCTGGATGGAATCTACCTAGCCTACTGTTTCTGGGCTCAGAGTGTAAACATGTGGTAACTGCTGGCACAATTGGCACGAATGAGGACATTATTGACATTAGTGAAGTGAAATAGTCTGCCTCATAACAAAGAGGTTAGTAACTGGATTTCAGGTAGACTAATAATTGTCCGTATAAACTACTTTTAGATAGTTTAGATACACAAAAAGCCCGCACTTCAAAAAAAAATTGTACAGATATTATAAACAATGATAAGAGTTGCCATTATAAGGAAAGTTATTTGACCCAGAGTTATGCTAACCATTAAATTAGTACTTGAATTACTCTTCAAGGAGGCTGGCAGAAAGTACTCTGTTAGGCTTCTGCCAAGTTAACTAAACTGAGTAACACTTAAAGTGAATGCTACTTGCCTGTCTGAGATACCTGTTCAGAATTTTCTTAAGCATTTTTGCACAGAAAAAACATCGATTGTGCAAATATACCCTTATTTTTTTTCCTAATTGTCTGCAATATTAAATCAAAGATCTCAAAAGAAGAAAACATGTCCTTTAAAGTCTTCTTTCAAGACTTGCCATATATGTGTATGTCAACACTAAGAAATGTTTATTATTTTTTTTACATCCTCTGAAATATACTTATCCAATATTTAATGTTGAAGGTATTTTGTGGTAAGTACTGCATTTCTACTCATACTATTAGCTTAGTAAACAGTAGTACTTGTTAAGGATATAAACTTGCTGGATTACTGAAAAGCACTGTAAGTCCATGCACCTTCTGTTCACATTGTAGTCCATGTCCATTTTATCAATGGCCAAACTCTCACCAATTAAAATAACAAACCAGTTCAGAAAGCAAAACTAACAACTCCTCCTTAGTAATAAAAAAGTCTTTGAGAGCTGAAAGGAAGCTGTCAGGTCCATATGAAAAAGCATCTTTCATTATGTTACTATAATCACAGAATATGATTGTGTGCAGGTTTTACATGCACTCACATAAAGTTAGCCTAAACATATACAGTCACATATCTTTGTCTGAAAGTATTTAAGACAAACCCTGTCAGTTAGTCAAACCTATTAATACAGGTGTTTTTTTATACCTCTGAAATTCCCAGCGTGAGAAGGCTGGCAGATCATCTTTGCCCTCCACACTTGTGATTTCTCAAGTGTAGTCCATCTTTACAAAAATCCCTCCCAAACCACGCACAGGCACATGCAGATCGTCTGTCCAAAGGGAGTGGGTGGAGGAAAGCATGGGATGCTTAATTCCTGCCTTTGCTCTGCAGCATCATCCAAATTGTCATGAGAGGAACATGGCTCTGGAGAGCCACCAGAGCACCCTGCAACCACCACCCCACCTAGGGTGTCCTGCACAGGGCCAGGGGGCTGCCGGGGCTGCCCAGCTGCCTGGCAAGGAGATGTGCTTGGATCTCATCGAGCCATGGGAATGCCACAAGAAGCTCAGAAACAATTTCAGTTTTGTTTCAAGGATGGCACCGCCTCTGAGTCTGGGTGGGAGGCAGCGCGGGAAGAGCAGAGCCGGCATTCGGTTTCCCTGGCTGGGTGGGCAGCTGGCATCCCCTGAAGCCGGCAGGGATAAATGCATCGCCTGTTAGCGGTGATGCAAAGGGCTTTTCACAATGAAAGCAACCAAATGAAAAATAATCAACAGCAGAGTGTATGTGAAGAATGCCTGACATTTTAATCGGCGCCTGTGTATGTGCCGTCAACACTAAACCTTGCCAGCTGCCACAAATAAAGCTGTAGGTAGATAAGAAATTTCTCCTAAAGAGTAGTATATGCTGCAAATTCCTTAGAATAGCTACAGAGAAAGCAAAGCACAACTGAAGAATCTTTTCTTAACCAAAATCTGACACTTTTTCAATGGTGATGAGCAAATGCATGTATAGATCTGTATGTGTATTCCATCTGATTAGAGACCGTGCACCTACATTTCCCAACCCCTGCCAAAAGAGGAATTTAGCATGCGACCAAAGGGCACTTTCCAACTACACCAACACCGCTCGACTAGAAAGGCCATTAAGTAGCACTAACCTTTAGCTTGTCATAGCGCTCACTTAAAGCTGCCACCTGATGGTCACGGTGTCGCCCGACCAGTTTACACAAGGCACAGATTAACTGGTCATCAGTCACACAGTACATGTTAACTTTCTCATCCTCGTGCTCCAAGCACATTAATCCCCTGATGTGAGAGTCCGGGATGGGCTCGATGAGCCGGTGGCCGGTGAACGGCTTCTTGTTGGGGTGAGTGGCTTTCAGGCACTCCTCACAGTAGGACACCTCGCAGGTAACGCAGGTTTTCACCGCCTCCTGGGCAGGGTCCTGGTCGCAGAACTGGCAGAGGACCTTCTCGCAGGACGACATGCTGTTGCTATCGAACGCCCGCTCCCGGCGGGTCTCGCTGGGGGAATTGGGCCCGCTGACTGAGGCTTTCTGAAACCTGTCGATGATGTTCTGCAGGGTGACGTTGCGCTTGAGCCCGTCTAGACCGCGCTGGCTGAGGGTGATGACATAGCGGCAGGTCGGGCACTGGAAGGCGGTGATTGACTCCACCGGCTCGTTGGTGGCGCAGTGGGAGACCAGGATGCGGTGCGCGCAGTTGAAGCAGAGGCTGTGAGCGCAAGGCAGCAGCAGCGGGTCTTCAAACAGCTCCAGACAGATAGGGCAGGTCAGTTCCGACTCCAGTGTTTCCATCTTCAGGCAAAGCTTTCCTGTGGCGTCAGCGAAATCCAGGGAAGCTGATCAGCTATCTGGAAACACACGTAGAATTCGATTAGGCGAGAGGCAACATGAGGGGTCAGCTGTGGGGGGTTGTCAACTTTCACCACTGCTCCCAGGGCTATCAACCCACCATGCCAGGAGGGAGAGCAATCTAAAGTTTTGAACCTGCACATGCACACATCAAGGTATTTAAATCTGGACTGCTTTATATTTTTTTTCTTGCCTTTATTCACTTAAGAACGCAAATCAAAAGCTCCTTCTTAATTTCTTTCTCTTTCCGTTTCACATGCGATCAAGGAAAACAGCAGATGTTTCTGTGCATTATTAAAAACCAAAATGATGACCTTCAAACAGCCTATTGCAGCAAAATTAGATTTATTCTGCAGATGCTGCTCTTAGCTTTGTGAATCTACCAGTAAAGCTGTTTTTTAAAAAAACCCTTTACCTCTGTATAGTATTGTGCAAGCATAAGTCCAGAATATTGTAAATGATAACGTTAAATCTCTGACTGTAATTACAAGTAACAGTTAGTTTTGCAAATTGACATTTTCATTTCCTATTATAGCAATAGCACAGCATGTACAGTACATCTGTGTTTACCTGTGCAAACATATATCTGAAAATATACAGGTAATAATGTTTCTAGGAAAGCATGTTACATTTTTACATATAATATGTATATCATAAATACATCATATACTAGTATGCTCCCCTTATGTATTTCAAGAAGATGTGTAGCTGTATTTATATGAACCTGTATTTTTGTGATTAGTACCTGTACATATATGCACAAACATGTATTGTGTATGTATTTGCTGAAAGATTAACATAGACTGAGGATCACACAGTGTTGTAACCGAAATGCCTAAAGAAAGGCAGGTGAAGCAAACAGTAGTTTAGCCTGTAGGAGAAGAGCCTCTAGCGAGTAAGATAGTGAAATGTGTGATTTGCTTGGGGGACGTGTGTGTGTGTGTGTGTGTGTGTGCTTGCACTTCTGGCTAAAACTTAGGAACTACCACTCGCTTTAGTGGCCTTATTAATCTCCAGAAGTGGATTAGGAATCAACAACTTCTAAATGGAGGGCATGGGATTTTCTGGACCCCCATCAGAGATCAACTGAAACTTCGTTTTGCTTCCTTTCCTGCGCTCGGCGTTACAGAGAATGGTTTTGAAAGAGTGGTCCTCCGCAGCTCTCCCTGCCTAAGCTCCCGTCACGGGCCCATCGCTGCCACAAGCAGACAGGTCAGTGAAGCAGAAGCAAAAGCTATGCTTCACACTCACAGAGCTGTACCTCTTCACAGTACAATCTATTTAAGCTTTGTTGCTCATAACTGAGGATGGCTTCAGATGGCACAGCTGCATCGTCTTTACACTGTAAAGTCATTGTTCGGTTGTGTGAACTCTTGCCTCCTCCCCTGGTCAGGGAAAAGGAGGGAAGGACAAGAATCCCCCACAAACAAACCTTAGTTCATTAAGGGTGAGGAGAGCTCAGGGCTCATTAGCAGCCTTGGGAACCAAGCGTGCTTCAACCTTCTGTACTTCATGACAATTAGCGTGGGGAGCGCAATGGCAGTGACAGGAATGCTACCTATAACCCCAATATGAACCACAGCCAAAAGGAAAGTTCAGCACAGAGAGGCGAGATTCAGACTGCCCACTGGTATTTAGCCCTGCTTGCTCTTTAGGAAGAGCAGCAAGGCATCTGTTCCAGAGGAATGCTTAGGAGGAATTAGGATACTTTCCCTCTTTGCACTCATGCATCCTTTCATTCTGCCAAGAAACCTGAGCATGTAAGAAACACACTGATCCCATCACAAAATTTGCTTTCCTGTATCTTCTGTGATGCTGATCTTACTTGAAACAAAGTTCAGTGTGCCAGAAACTAATTCTTTAGAACTATCATCAGCTGCCATAATTGCACGGTGCATCTGGTCAAAATTAAAGGCCTGGCAATTTGATATAAGCAGGAAGACAACTCCCCTCATCTCTCCTCAGCCATAGCCACACAGCACAGAAAAGATGAAAGCCTTTTCTACAAACGAAGACCAGTTTGTCTTTCCTCCTCTTCATTCTTTGTATCACAGAAGTCCCAGAAGATCAAAATCTCATTCACATTGTTTGAATCCCTTCCACACCACAAGTGTGTACCTCATCATCCACTTATCCTGCAGTCTGAATGCTGCACTGGAAATGGGACAAGGGGATTTGGTGTTGGCAGGAGACAATGTTTTTAAAAGGCTAAGTAATCATTGCTCATCTACTGGCAGTCCAGTGAAAACTTGCCAACGTTTAGGGTTTGTTTCTTAGGACCGTGTTTGGAATATGGGGCTTTCTTCCATGCTATCTTTTCTGTACAGAATCCCTCCTGCTCCTTTGCATGCCAAACAATCTCGTTCATTCATTCAGTTTTCTGCTTAGAGCACTTTTTTTTAACCAAAGGGTTTTTTATGGTGTTTATATACAGATAAACAGATAAAAGCAGCAGAAAAACATTGGCATCAGTGCCTCATGGAAAGATGTTTGAATAGCACCGTCTCAACTGATGACTAATTCTGATCTATCTGACCTGAATGAGCAGCAGCTCAGCCCTGACTAATGCTATTCAGTATGAGCAAGGGTGCCAAAATCTGATCTTAGACTGTAAACATCTTGGAATAAGAGGCTATCTTCTGAGGTAATCAAAGTCCAGCACACTGATAGAAACCCAAAAATGACATTTCCCTGTTTCTTTTTGCAGTTGCTAATAAGTCAAAACACACTGTATCTGGGACGGAATAATAAATCCTTTAAGAGGCACTGAAGAGGGGCTGCATCTTCTGGGCAATCCAGTAATTAGTCTTTAATCAACTGCAATTCTGCTTCTACTTTTAGGTTGATGCCTGAATACTGAGTGTGCTGCTGATCCAGCTACAAAATCTTTCAAACTGGCCCTTGACTTAAGGTTTCATATTTGGTAATTTTACTTTTTTTAAAAATAGTAGAGAGTCCATAGCTACACTGAACTGGAAGATTAGGCAGAAACTTAATACGCATAGTTTACATATGCACATGGTTGTACTCCATATTCAACATGTCTCATAAATGGAAAGCCACATAGACAGCCTCTAGACAGAGAAAGGAAAGAAGGAATTTCAAGTACATAATTTCATATCTGCAAAAATATGGAATTACTGGAAAAAAATTATACTATTACCAAAATGTCATTGAAATGAAAAGTATTATTTTTCTACCCACAAGAGGCAGTTTTGAGAATGGATATCAAAGTAAAGACTATCCAAAGGCAAGTATTATTTAAAAATCAAAAATGTACTTAAGTAACTTTGGAATTGGAGCTCCCTAGTACATAACGATTAGTTATGCAATATGTGGTAAGTGATGCAGTAAATGAAATCCTGATCTCAATGTAGTTCATTGCAAGACTTCCACTAACCCTAGTGGAATTAGCATCTTGGTACCTCTTCTTTTAAACATGACATATTTGGCAGGTGGTATTACTGCCTTCAGTTGCACAGATGTAGAGAGACATGAGAGAAATTAAAAGTAAAACTGAACTGGATAAATCTCAGTATATTAAGTATCAGTAGAGCAGAATAGGTAAAATATCTGTCAAGTTGCTTTCATAAGTAGATTCTATGCTGCAAAAATCCTGTATTATATCTCTCATTCATTTTATACTTGAAAAATTACAGATCAGAGATACTACCAAAGTCCAGAAGGCTGTTACCACAGATTTCCATGAGACCCTAGTAATCAGAGCCCAAAAATACATTTCCTGAAGAGAACATAAAATATGCAGTTCATCACTCCGAAATATACAGGAAAAACTGGTAATTTGGTGGCCCTGAAATCAACCCAGGGCTGACTGAAGGCTGACTCCTGATTTTTCATTGCTGGGAATGCCAGTGTTATGGATGATCCTTATGCTTTAAGTATAGAAAGCAGTATATAGAAGCAGCAGGATAAAACCACCAAGAAGTGTTGGTGAAGGGAGACTTCCATGGATCAGAACTGTAAGCACTTCCTCACAGGAAGCAGCGAACTTCTGTATTCTGAAGAAATGGCATTACATTAGAAAGTGATAGTGGAGCCAATGGAAGAGGTGCTGGACCTTATTCTCACCAACAAGGAGGGGCCGGTGGGGAATGTGAAGCTCAAAGGTATTCAATAGTTGCATTTACCATAAAATGGTGGAGTTCAAGATCCCTAGGACTACAAGGAG
>JAOXNG010000001.1:136225136-136237749 GCA_028566535.1 Scolopax minor | reverse complement strand
CCACTGCCAGGATGTGCCACACCTGGTGGCTGGAGCCGAGGTAGTTCAACTGTCCTGTGGGGAAGCAAAAGGGCGAGTGGTTAAATGGCTAAGTCCAGTGATAATTTAAACAATACAATTAGCAGTCAGTCCCCCCCATGGCTCAGCTCTGCACTCCCCTCGCAGGGAGGCACCAGAAGTTCTTTAACGAACTTAATCAATCGGGTGGTGTCTGCCTCCTTTGGGTGCACATACATCAACATTTTACTCCACGTGAGAACACTTCACGTAGAACACGGGGTAGAGCACATAAAGGCTGCCTACATGAGGATTAGGAAAGCTTTCAAGGATTTAAAAGACTGAAAGCAGCTGGAAACAGTGTCTAGGGCTACAAAGAGGGAAGTCAATTTGCGGTGTGAGAGCTTATTCCCCTTCTTGTCTGACTGCTCCGGGTCTGCTTGAAGCTTAACGGGCTCCCAGGACTTCAGCAAGAAAATGTCCAGTGGAACTACTGAAACATCAGAGTGACGCAGAAGCACTTAGCAGCCGCCCGGTAAAGTGGTGATATTCCCTAGTACTCGGAGCCACATGCGCTCCAGAAGCACCAATTTCCTCATGTCAGATTAAAAAGTAAATTACATAATGACACGAGGAGGAAGTAGTAAAATACAGTCTGCCATCTACATCAAGAGCAAATGCCTGTCTGCCGGAAGGAACAGAAGGATGCCTGTGCATCCAGAGGCTTTGGAAATGTTTTGTTGCAAAGCTTTATTTGTCTCGGTGGCAAATGTTTAATCAACCTTGGCATTAAGGTTGTTGTCTGCTTTCCCTTCTTTAGGGAGTGTGATTTCCTCATTCCTGAAGCTTAGTCCCTTCTGCAAGATAAGCTGGAACCCAAATGCAACTTTAAAGAAAAAAAAAAATAGATTGGTTTTTTTTTTAGATTTTAACTAAGAAGCTGAGATCAGCTTCTATCTGCTGCCCCTTGGTGGCTTTCATTAAAATAAACAAACAAAAGGCAAAAGAAAAATCTCAAGTCTCAAGTACTGTTGCTGTTAGAGTTACACCTTCCTTGAATAAAAAAAAGCAGAGAAATACAAACCTGCAAATTCATGCCACCCACTCTTCTCCAAATGCTTTGACTCTACCTTAATATCAGCTCAGAAGCCTGTTAGTCTCTCTGTTCTACTCTAAATGGAAATCTGTCTTTTGATCTCGGGGGACAATCAGGCAAATCTGATGTCTGAAGAAAAGCCCCAATATCATGGATTTGCTTCTGCAAGGGCTTTATCTACCAAGGTGAAAACTAGTCACTATCCAGAAAAATTCTTATCAATACAAGAAATCTTATTGAATTTAGCTGCAGAAAAAATAACGTTACAATGATGTGCTGCCAGGATTTTAATTAAAGGCTTCTTAAAATATATTTCCTTTTAACTTAAGATTATCTCCAGCACTGGGTATGTCACAGAGAAAGAAAGAAAGAAAGAAAAAGTCTGAAGTATTTATTCATTTGCTTTCCCGTTTAAAGACAATCATAATTTTTCTCATAAGTGCAACCAAGAAAGTAATTTGAATAATATCGTCACTGTAAGCAGTCAGGCATGGATGGAGGGAAACTGTGATTTAAAGCACTACTGCACTTCATCCAGGGCTGATTGTGCTCTTATCTGGTCCATGTCCTCAGGTGGAAGATCCAGCTATATGCTTTAATGTACAGCAGAGACCAACTGACTCCAGGGATCAATGCAGCACATTGCATAAGGGCAAGACCAGCCATTTACACCAGCCAACGTGGAGACAACTTAGTGATCCTCCCATGATGGACTGGTCCTGCACACTTGCACAACAGCTCGAAGCAGCTGCAATGCACGGGTGCATTAAGAGCACTTAAGAGGAATGCCCGTCTTCTGCTCCCCAAACATAGCTCAGTGGACATGTGTCACTTGAAATGAATATGTGGTATGTAAAGACCTTTTACTGTGGTTAAAACTAGGAGAATCCTCTCCAGGGTGCATTCAAAGGAAGCATAAAAAATCTTTTCTGAAGTAATTAGAGCCTTAGGGATAAAATTCCCTGGTTAAAGTGATTTAGCAAAAGCAAAACTTAAAAACTTTTTTAGCAAAACTTAAAAAATTAGTAAGGATTATAAAGGATTCACCCCAAACTTGCATTTTGTTTCAGGACTTTAAGAATGGGATTCTGAGGACTGTTTCAGAGGTTCACATGGAAACATAGCAAATTATTCAGGAGGAACTCTAACATTATAAAGATAAAGCAGTTGCAGAACTTTTCTAGAAATGTACCTTATTACATCCAACATGCACTCCTTACAGGATGGGGTGGCAATTGCATTTTTCTGAAAACTCAGCAGAATGTGGCATCAGAAAATGAGTTAGTTCCATAGAATGAAAACTCATTTTTCATGTTAGCAAAAGAATAAAAAAATTTTAAAAAATAAATTTTCAGTGACACATATTCAGGGTGGGGTGTGGAATATTTTTTTTTACTGAAATAACCAAGTATCATAGACCCTCTCTAATTCTGCCATTCACTTTCCACCTTTGAGGAATGTGCTTTGTGATCAACCCACACAGCAGCAGTGTGGAGTCACTGTGGTGGATTCAGAAAACTAGTTCTGTGCTAAACTTTTTAAAGCCACTTGAGTGGCATGAAGGGAAGATAGAGGATCCACCTCTGAATTGGTTCTGAGAGTAGTCAGCATCCAAAGCCACAATGGTGCAGCAAGATGTGAGGAAGAGTGATTGCCACTTGGGGTTCAAGGAAAGGCAGATGCTGTTTTTTACATTGTTCTCTGAATATCCAGTTTCCCATCTATAACCCAAATGTATGTGCGTGCATAAGAAAATCATACGGTCTTTGGGGAAGTGAAAGAATCTTCTGCCCCAGAAGGAGGAAACGTTTACAGTCTGTCCAGTGGGAATATACAGAGGGAAGGGCAGCCAGAAGAGGTGGTGCCAGGTGTAAGTTCAAGCATCGCCTGGTCTCTCGTATAAGCAAGACCAAAATCATGGAGGGGAGACATTTTAGAGCATTCTTATGGAATTAATTTCAGTTAAAAAATAAATCACCACAAATAAATCAAAGCATTGGCAGTTTCACATTCTGTGAACTCTGGTTATCAGTAGTGATGGTCAGATGCCCCTTATCAAACCTTAATTTAACCTGCTCCTGAGTGACTCCAGCAGACAGAGAAGTACCAAAGTTGCTCTGACCTTGCTGCTCATTACAGGTTCTGCCACAGTCCTTATCACATATCAAGCACCTCCCAGGCAAAAAGGGCAGAGGTGTAAGCCCTCCATCTAGCCTTATGTCTCAAGCACCATGTCACCCCAAGCACTAAAGCAGAGGTTAGGAGGATAACATTAGCTGGGCTTCTGTTACCAGCAGACTGATCAGCAAGAATTTCAGTGTGGTCCATGCTGTTCTGCTCCTGACTTGGCAAAAATAGTTAGCAGGTACTTGTGAGAGCGCAGGGCCTTGGGTGCTAACTCAAAATCCTGCTGCCTATTGCTACTTAAGATAAAGAGGTTATTTTAGCATGTGTCCTCAGCTGGCTTAAGTAGCCAAAAAGCTTTGAGAGTTCCCATAAACGTGCAGTAAACCCCCCCATGTAATACCAGTTACAAATTGTACCTTATGTACAAATATCACATATTTTTACTAAAACACAGTAAACTTGATGTTGTATGTTCTTTGTCAGCATGTCAACTGTTGTTTTGGAAAAGTTCAGCTGAGTTTAGTGGGATGGGGCCAAGTTCAGCACTCATCAATGCAGTGGACAAGTTTGTAGGTTTTAAATCATGACAAGACAAGGACAACAATCTTGATACCAAAAATCTAGCACTGTTTCAAAATCTGAACCTTTTGTTTATTCTGATTTCTTAATTAAACCTTCCTCAATAGCTTTGATCTTTCCAATAAATTCACAAACACAGGAACATTTTTGAACTGGTGGAACAGATGCAAAGCAACCTAATGTGGAATCACTCAGTCACTGGAGGTTTTTTGATGTAATACAATTTTATGTACTCCAGGCCAAGTTAGCTCTGCACCAGCTGCACTGGGAATGCAGAATGGGAAGTGGAAAAAAAGACTTTCTCTCATTAGCTGTATTCCAGCTGCTATGGAAATCCTTCTAGGCCCAGAGAATTCGATATACACTAAAGACAGAAGAACCACTCTGTCTCCTTACGGAGTTGTGCCAAATAGACACAGACCAGACCCCAGGATCTGATTAAATGGTAGGAGTGAAAGAGTTGCAGCAGGGAAGAATATGACCCATCACATAGGTCAAGAAACTAACCTAGCTTGAAAATCAGTATCTTCAAATATGTTGTCAATCACAAATAGATTACCTGTAATTTGCAATATAGACAACTGATAACAATAAATACATGCTTTTGTAAATTAAACAAGCAGGTAAACTGTTGCACTTTGGGAAGAAAAGGTAATATTCACACCCAAACTACTGGTGGTGGAATTAATTTCTAATGCGTTTTATGGCACCTGCAGGAAGAGCAGGATGCCCAGAATACAAAATACTATTTAATAACCCCAGATAATACGAGAACATATAACTCAAGGCAACACGCGAATGTAAAACAACCTCCAGAAGAACTAGCACAAAATATGAGGTTGCAAGATGAAAACAAATTTCTGAGAAGACAGTATTAAAAAAAATGAAAAAAAATCTGATATACTGTTAATATGAAAAACTGCTCTCAAGATATGAAAGTGTCACACAATAATTTTAAAATATATAGTTAATATTTGTGAATATAAGAATGTGCAGAGCTGGATCTCACAAAGCAGTACTAAACTGCTATCACCCTCGCTGTAGTGAATGCAATGAAGATAAACTAATTATCCTTGCAGAGTTTCTGACTCATGGATATTTAAACACAACATGTTTTCCAACAGGAGTTCAAAAATACGGCCAGCAATGTCAGATATCCTTAAATTTACAAAAATACACTGAAAGCCACAGTGCACAAAGATGTCCTTAAGGCAGACCTTTGGGAAATTCATTGCCTTTCAAGCAAGATGACTCAGCCTTTTGGCGGGGTATCACTAAAACAAGCAGAAATGAGAAAGAACAGAGCATCCTGCAGTCCTCTTGGTGGAGTGGTCCTTAGATGACCATTCGCCCTCTCTGGGTTATTTATAGCATCTCTCAAACTGCTCTGATCTCACTTGCATCTGCACCAGCCACAGGCAAGAGATAAGTGCAGATTTCTTCAGGACAACTTCTTCCTCCATCACTTATGCAATCTAAGTAATCTGCAGCTCAGACAGACAGAAAGGGTAAAAAATGATCCATCGGCATTTGCCTTAATGACAACATTGACTAGACTTTTTGAATAAGATTTTTTAATCAAAAAAGTAATACCTGCTGGATTTCACTTTACCACATCTCCTATGAGGCAGATACTTGATCTGCTAGGCTGAACAAGTTGGTGCACATTCATATGTAATAAATTAGCAATAAGAAGACTCTGACAGTCTATTCCAAAATAATATGGAAGTAGAGTAGGTTAAAAAAACTGAAAAAGAAGAACGCTATAAGGGTTCAGAGTTTCTAAAACATCTGTTCTCTTGTATAAATATATGCAGAATTAAATGGGAATTATAATTAGTTTACCATTGTTTCTCCATTTCATTTCATAGGGTTTTACAATTACATGATTATACCTCATTTCTCTTAAATGATACTTCAGTGATAATTATACCTCATTTCTCTTAAAAGTAATTGACAATAAATAAATAACATCAGGTTTTTCTTAATATTCCAGTCTTACGAAGCCTCTATGAAAAGCAAGAGTGATAAAGTAACAAGACAAGAATTGCTTTGTGTTTCTGTAACCTCTATTAGCACAGAAAAGAAAGAGTAACTTACTTTCATTGTATTTTGTACCAGCTACTTTTTTAGTGTCTAATTGCAAAAACCAGTCATGCAATGATTCAAGCCAAGCAAATAAAGATTCAGGCAACTAGCAAAAGTTGTATGATATATGCCTTTTGTAGCCAAACATCAAACAGTAGCTGTCAAAACCAAAACCATTCTGCTGTTCCAGGATTTATGTCCAAACATATGACCACACAGATTCATCTGGCCACAATTTCACTGAAACAAGTTAAAACCTAAATTTTCACCTGAAGCAAGCAGGTACCTACTCAAACTCCCATTATCTTCCTGTTAGCTAAGACCATCAAATCCTTCCTTTCCAAATGAAATCTCCTAACCAGAAGTTTACCAAAAAAACATGTAACATTCTAACAAAAAAGAGTATTTTCCTACAACCTGCTCACAGCAGTTTAGACATATCCTATGCAATGCAGAAGTCTGTGCCAGGAGTGAGAAACTCTAAGCACTGTTGGGATATGCCATGTCCAGGAGGAATTATAGAGATCTACTCAGTGTTGCAAAACTTCCCAAGAGACAAGAAATGCTAGCATTTTAATATCTTTTCAACCCCTGGCTGAGGCAGGGCACTAACACGAAAACCTGAAACATTTCTGCACCGTTTCTTCTTCTCTGCATTTCTTGTTCTCAGAAAACATTTGATATTTCAAAGTTCTGCTGTGTTTTGCTGGAATGACACTGCAGAGCTTGGGTCACACTGAGCTGAAAAAGGAGCTCACACATCTCTCTACAAATCCCATAAAGCAAACTGCCACTGGAGGGACAACCAACCGAGATTTCACTGACTTGAAATCAGATGTTTCAGCTTAGATCAACAGAGCCGAAGTTGTCTAAAAGTTCAAGTCAGAGTAAAATCTTTCGTTTCATTTTTCTAGGGAGAAAAATCTGTCAACAATCCGCATTTTCTCATGAAACCTAATTTAATGAGAAAATTACATTTTGCAGTTGAACCTCCCAAGAATATTGCCACAGGGAATTCCCATTTATTTCTTCTCTCCAGTGCCCTGGCTACCCATGCCAGCTGCCTGCCACATGGAAAAAGGGCTTCTGTGAGACAGGCAACCTCTTGGGACAGGAGATGTAGAAGTTACCTGTCTGTCAGCTATACAGCAACAGGGTCACATGGAAACCTTGTGAAGTAATGTGACTTGGGATTGTATTTTAAACAATAGGAAGACTAATTGCAAACTGCTTGTGTGTCCATGGCAAGGCATTTCATCTTCCCTGTTTTAATTCTCATGTTATGTATTGAAAATGCCTTTAGTTTCCTGAGGATAATAAAGGATAGAGTAAATCTTTACACTTTATAGTAATCAGGGTGGCACAGGGTCTTCCATAAGCAGGAATAAAAGACACAAAAAGACTAATCTTTGTAGACATGACTACAAGTTCCTGGGCTAAATATTTGTAACCAGAGTGGGAAAGACATTATTAATCTGACAACATAAGTTGTCAGAACATAACTGAAATTATTACTAGAAAATTGTATGTGTGCACACATGGATGTGTAATAGAAAGATATTCAAGTAAATTAAATGTATATTCTTGGACTTTTTCCATTAAAAAAAAAAAAAGCAGTCTAAGGTTGTCTTCCCTAGCAAAATATTCCTTTCCCAAGCAAAGTATTTCTCTAGCCAGGATACCAATGGATTGCAACGTCTGTGGTGAGATGAGGTTTGCAGGGGGTAGGCTGGGGAATGACAACAAAAAGCCTAACTACAAACCTGAAGTCCTTAGACTCTGCCCAGGAAAACCTCTTTATACAACTGAGAATTTGCTAACATATGTGACTCATGATTTGACTCATAAACTTCTGGAGTTCACTGGGGTTACTGTCAAGGTCAGATTACCTACGAAATATCGCATTACTATCCCTTCCTACTGCTTCAGCAAGGCCCTTGGTACTGAATATGTAATATATTTATGTGGGAAATAAAAAAAAAATTAAAAAAATCACATTCTTCTAACTTCAAATGAGAAAAACAGGCAAAGAATTTAGAAGAAAATCAAAAGAGTCTTCTTACCAGAGAATTTTAAATTAAGTAATTCAAGGATGTGGGCAGATATCACAAAGTGTTAGTCACAGCAGTAAAATAAGAGACAGTTTCAGAACATCTTCCCTATCACATTAATGCTTTTTCTCACCAGAAGCACTGCTTAAAATTATTTATATGTACAGAGGCTAAGAAGCGGTTTATATTTTATAAATAGGCCCATTGGGAGGACTGCTATGGGAGGACTGGTCTGTTCAGGGCTCACCCTTCTATCTGTGCCAAATAGCCCTTTTTTAACCTTTAAACTGTTTTCAGATGGTACTTTTATGAGCCACTGTACCTCGTTCCTTTTAATTACAGACATATATAGTGTAGGTTTACCAGTTTCCAAAAGAATTTTTACTTTATTTAGCTCACATTTCCAGATGTGTCCCCTCTTCAGGCCTCCCTTTAAATGGCACTAGCAATAAAAGACAATGACTGCAAAGATAATGTGATTCTCCAGGTTCATGGGAAACCAGTTTTCTAATCCAATCCTTTGATTCTCATGTATAAGGTACACTTATAAAAAATATTAAAATAAAAAAACCAGACTGGTCCATGAAAACTGTATTTTCAGGCTTGATGTTTAACTTTTTCCTGAAGATCCAGTAACTCAGAAAAGCTGATTTGGGTAAGACTTGTAGAATACGAAGGACAGCACAGAATAAAACGCTCACCACTAAAGCTTAATTTTTGCATTTTTTACTTCTAGTTTTCTATTAGTCTGAATTTGTTACTTCAACAGTGAAATTCATGGATATTACAGATATTCATGAATACAGGTGTTTTTTTACAGGGAGTCCCAACTATTCTTACCCTTGCTTGCAACTTTCTCTGACATCATTATTTTGCACCAGCAGCAAGAAAAAGAAGTAGCTGTTACTGCACATTACTCTAACAGTGAAGGTTAATGCATGCCTTCTAAGCTATTTCATGTACCTTTTGATCCCCAGGGCCAGACTTTATCACATATGCTCATTCTGTCTCTCTCTCATGTTCCAACATCTTCCTTAGCTGGTCTTTTGCTGTAATACAGTATGAAACTGCAATGGCATGCAAAGGTCCTGACTCCCATTTCATAAAGGCCTTTTCACACCTCTTGGGCACCAAGAAGGCCCTCTATGTGAATAGGGAGTGTTGTCCTGATAATCCTGTCAGCTCCAGCCACCAACGCTTTCAGCGCTCTCAGTTTCCCATCTACCACCTGCAATTAAGAGTGAAGGACTTGGTACTCCATGGTGCTGCAGACCAAAAACAGACATGAAGATGCCTCATCACATACAGAGGAATTGGTTGAACTGTGCAGCCATGCTGCTTGATCACCAAATCACTTGGTAACCATTGATTTTGCTACCCTCCTTCTACACGCACACTGAGGAGTGGAAGCATATATACACCACTGAAGTGAGAGAGAAAGAAGAATCATAGTGAGAATTCAAAATGAAAGACTTTCATGATTTAAACACAGTTTTCATATATCTTTTATGAAAGGAACTCTGAACTCATTGGGATCTTCAGATAACTGATGAGCACCTGCCTCTCTATGTAGTTTATAGACTGGGAAAATAAAGTACACAACAAAAAAAAAAGGACAAAGCTCAGAGTCCTTTGGGAAAAGGTGACGACACTTCAGCAGGGGAGCTCTGCAGACCATCCCAGTGTCCTTAGTTTTAGGGCTGTGGAACATTGAAATAACACTGCAGAAAAATTCACCTGCTATACCCACACGTTAGACTTCAGAACTGTAAAGGTCTGACCATTTGAAGCTTGGAAGCTGAAAAGGAAGAGAGAACACCTGAAATGCAAAGTCTAAAATGGCAGAAGCTGTCCCTACAGCCAGAAAGATCTTTATTGTTACAGCTTTATGTGATTCAGAAGCCTGCAAATAAAGTAAATGGCACCAATGTCTTTGTAAATTAATAACTGCTGCTTCAGGGGAGGGATCTGCACTTTCCTCATTATTTTGAGTGCCTTCCTGTGACTTCCCCTGTTCAACCCTTTTGAGAAACCTTTCCCTTTATGTTGCCTCTGTTTGGCCACCACAAACCACTAAAGCCTTCAGAGCACCTAACAGAGGGTGGTTATTATGGGCATGCTGATGTGTGAGGTGTGTCCAGCATCCTGCTCCCTCTAGTGACTCCTTGTACCCACTAATCTTTCGCTTTTAATAAATAAAACTGGTTTATATAAGCAAAGTAGAACGGCAAGAAGAAACCAGATAGTAGACAAAGGAGTTGTGAATCTCAAGCATTTTTACACACTTGTCTTTCAGCATAGCTGTCTCCAAGAGATAATATCATCAGCATTTTACAATTATTAGCAGGGCATTTGGCGCACATTTTGTTCAGTTGTTGCAGGGTCTCAAACAGGTGATAAGGAGTTGCTATGGTTACTATATTCTCTTAAGCTGAATACTAAATAGATTTACAAAATATATATTCTTACTTGTTGTGTAAAATATTAGTCACCCATTTGCTTATGCACCCCCTTTATTTTGTCAATAACTTTTCGCTGCTTCATCTTTCAGATGAAGTGGATTTTGGTACTCTTTAGAGAAAGAAGAGGTCACTAACTATTCTCCTCCTTCAGAAAAGGGGACAAGTTAGGTAGCTCATTATCTAGCCTGTTTATAATTAAATCCAAAAATGACTGCTCCACTATACTAGAATTGTAAGAGCTTTTATTTCAGAGGATTTAATGAGTCACAGAAACATGTTTATGAGGCAAGAAGCCCACACTACACAAAGAACCCAACATTAGCATGGCAACAGACCATATAGCTTTTAATGGCCTGCACAATTTGTCTCACATTCAGACACAGCCCTAAAATTGCCCCATCACCAACATTTGATCCAACATTTCTTTCCGTTAACTTACTGTTTAGCCAGTGGACCTGAAGGTGATATTTAGGAAGTCTATTACCAGGTATTCAAATTGGGAGAAAAATGTGTCACATCAAATCATGACAGTTTAATAAGATACTACTCATGGGCAAATGCTTTCATGCACTGCCTACTCAGAAGAGCAGGTTGAAAGGAGTTCCTGTAAAGACATCAAATTTGGTATTTTTATCCTTGTCTGTCCCTTTTGTGAATGAAAGTTTTAACAATCTAACGTTTTAATTTTACCTTGTTTATTATGATATCCAGAATGTAAACAAAAATAAAGTTTCCTAATTTTTATTATTATCAAAACATCATTGTTTTGCTTCCTTTGGGCCACTGTGACCATCGTATACCTTGTACTTTATTTTGAAAATTTTTGTTGACATCAGCTGCAGTCATAGGGTGGAATCCTGCTGCTATAAAACATATTTACAGCAGTAATGGCACAATTTTTACTGAGCTGAATGTGAATAGGATTTTATCTATATGACTGATTACCTTATTGTGATCAGGAGAAAAAAAGATTCCTCCAAGCTAGGGTAATAACTTAGTCGGATGTATTTGAGCACCTGCTGCTGTACTAGTGTTAGCAATCAGTTCAGCTTTGAGTAAGATTAAGCAAGAGCAAATGTGCTTACAACTTCCAGGTCTGCTTTCACAGCTTGCACCCAAAGAGATCCCTGGGAAATGAATTAATCTTTTGCAGTCTGAGGCAGCAAATTTTTATAGCAGGACTGAGCAACAGGGTAGGAATTTGTGGAAGATAATATATTAAGCAGATCTAAGTACTAACTAGGCCCTTACCTTACGTATTTTGAAGTGCAGAATGTTGCATATTTCTAGAACCAAAAATGGACATAACATATTGTTCTTGCAAGGCGTTACCATGTTAACAACTAGAGCACCCTCTGCTAAAACTATTAATATGTGGCTTATCACTTCATAAAAGCCTGAGATTGCAACGCAACAACAATAAGCACATGTGGTACATATGAAGTCGATCTGCAAATACAATAATACGCATTCAGCAAAAATCATTTTTGTGCTGTAGTTAACAGAGGTGAAATTGTCATGTTTGTTCTACAATTGCCACTTCTGTTATCCACAAAATAACCCATCTGTACTTGCTCTGTATTTGGGTTCCTTTCTGAAGTGTGAGAGTAGGGTTTTTTTGTTGCCTCCTGGTTCCTCAGCACACATCAACCTGACTTGCAAAGTTTGAAGGTGATGGTGAAGTCAGCCCCATGAAGGCCTAGCATTGTTATGGAAATCTCTTCCCAAACCTACAGATAACCCTCTGTTTACCAAGGCAGTTGTCATCTAGTGTGATGATTCTGTCACTGGTCTCAGTATTTAGGTATTTCTGGCTCTTACAGAGTAAGTGATGATTGTAGGAATGAGCACAAAAAAACGGATGGGGTGATAAATGATGAGACAGAGAAGTGGGAAAAGAAAACTGTAAATTTTCCTCGCAAATATGCACATCTATGTTAAAGAGAGCAACAACCTCACGACTTCACAAAAATTCAAAAAGCTGTCAGAAGATCAGAAAGATACTTCTCAAGAACAAACTCCACTCACGTACAACTCAGGAGGGGAAGAAAAAAAGCCTGTGGTGTCAAGGAGTTGGCTTGGGATTGACTTTTGAATGGTTATTTATGGATGTGATCAATTGCATCTAACTGACAGCAGACAGACCCAACCAGAGAGCGGAGGCTGGAATGAGGAATACGAGGAAGCAGTGAAGATATGCAGGGGAAAAATTA
>JAOXNG010000001.1:136211341-136225036 GCA_028566535.1 Scolopax minor | reverse complement strand
GGCTGAAGCTGACAGCTAATCTTTAAAAGAGCTGTCTTAGGCTTCAACTTTCTATGTATTGTCTACCATGGCCGGGCCCACAGCAGCCCCTGCCGGCCATGGCCACCGGACCCTGCTCCTCTTGGTTCCCCTTCCTCCCGGCCCACCAAGCTGAGGACAACTTGCAAGCTGCTAAGCCAAGCGGCTCAGAAAGAAACGGGAACACTCAGAGGGCTCCCTTTGGGGCACCAGTTTCTTTGTGGGAACTGCAAACAACTTTCTATTTGCAGGGAGAAGCTAAATTTCTGCAGTTTCAGTTGCTTAACAAATGAGCTTCAGGTCCAAATTTAGCAATGCTAAAATAAATTTAAAACCCCCCCAACATATAGAACAGGCAGTTCTGCTGATTCGTGCTGATAATGCCATCTATGACATTGTAAGCTACCTCCCTCTTGGTCCTGGGTGTGATGTGAACTCAGCTTCTAAACCTTTCTAATGCATAAAGCTGATTTCTTACAAAAAGAAGACAGCATAGATTCCAAATGGCAACTATTTTTCTTCTAGTTTGAATGATTGTAAAGGAAGTACACTATTGGTGCATACCAGCAGTATGCTATATTACACTTTACTCCACAGCACAACTACCACCGTGAAGTCCCTATGCTGTAATTTCTCTGTAGCTACAGTCTTAAAAGCCCATGAGAGTTTGCATACTGCATACTTAAAATTTGTGATACGTTTTTTTCCCAGGATATGCCTGGGCCCTTGGGACAAAAAAAAAATTTGTTAAGGACCAGCTTTCTGCTTGTGAAAATACGATGAAACCACTGAACTCTGACCATTAAAGCAGAGTGCATTCCACGTTAGCCTATAGCAACAGGATATCCTGATAGTCAGCATCAAGGGGATAAAAACACCAGCAAGCAAACCTCAGGATAACTCAAGCCATTCTGCTTAAAGTATGTGGATATCAATTCATGTTGCTCATTTTCATATTCCTTCTCGCTTTCCTGATTTAACACATACTTTTTGCTTGCCTTCAGAAGAGGTACTCGGCAAACTCAAACACTGAACTTTTGTATCAAACAAACCACACAGTTTTGAATGTCATGTCCAGGTAGGTGAGAAATGAGTTTAATACCAGGGCAGCTGTTTTATATATAATGACTTTGTGGAAACAGCCTGTTAATTACTACATTCTCTAAGATCACACAAAAAACAGGTCTCCTCATAATGAAATGAACTTTTATCCTTCTCTGCACTCACTGATTTCTGTTACTCATTTCTTCCTAGCTGCATGAATAGCAAGTACTAGGGGGATTTTGGCATAAATCCCACTATTTCCCCTGTTGTGAATAATCAGTTTCATACTATTTGTGGGTGTGAACAGGCTGAGTCTTTACCTCTGCGCTCAGAAAACATGCAGACCTAAAATTAATATCCAAGATTGAACCCCTCTTGGAGATAGATTTTATTCATCATGGAAAAACCAAACAAAAGTAATACAACCCAACCGTCAGACTGAGCTTCCTTTCCAACCTCATCTATTCATAGTGTTTCCTTCCAGGAATTCCACTATCTTAACTCAGTGAATTCTTTCTCTTATTCATGCTTCCTTTATTCAAGGGTAGTTAATGAAGCTGCATTTGCCATAATAATTCAGTAAAACATCAGCAGCTTTGTGCAAGATCTTGACCGTTGTGAGGAGGGTGGGACAGCAAGAGCATCCTGTCATCCCTATCTATGTTGAAGAGCAGTGGTGCTGACAAATGACTAGCTGACATCTTATTGTTCTTATTTTCAGTCTCATAAAAAAGACCCCTCAAAGGAGAACAAGTTTTATTCAGCTGAGGTTTTACTATTTCTCTGTATTTCATCAGCCCTGGCATTAATACGATATTGTGGTGATTTAACTTAGGACTGTGGGAATTACTGAGGCTTGTGCTTATTTTTCTAACAAAAGTTCAGGCATGCTATTATTACCAATCTATGGTATGTCATCAATGTCAAAGGCCAAATAGTTTCTTGAAATGTTTAGGAATCAAGTGTATTCTGAATCTGAGGAGTCTCTGTTCTCACTCTGCCATTCACATGCCCAGGCGGGATCATGCTGCAGAAAGACCACATCTTGGCAATATGCTCATGAATGCTCTCAGAGCGTCTGTTTTGATAGGGCACTCAGGTTCTCAGCAGGACAAATGTGCTTTGGAGAGCAGACTAACCTTTCCAGCGGGCCATTCTCAAGCCTGCATCTCTGTCTATACAAATACTGGACCTGGGAGCTTGAACCCAACCTATTTTAGAGGCCAGTTTCCACTACATATGGCTCCTTGCATACATAAGCGTATCTGCCAGTTTAGTACCTCAGTAAAACTCAGCCAACTAGCTGAGCACGTCTCCAAAAAACACACCCAGAGGGTATTGACATGAAATCCTTTAAGGATTTGTGTCAACAAGTTATGGATAGATCAAGGAGGAGAGGGTGTTTTCTGAGAATTCCAAAGATCTGTCTCTGGGAGCAGTATAGATCTATCACATCTTAACAGCTTTCTTCACAGACTTTTGGATTAAGCTTTCTGTTTTACATTTTACAAAGAGAGATGATGACCAAACCAAAAAGCAACACCAAGATAAGTAGCCATTCTTTCATTTAAAACAGGTGATAATTTTTTTCAAATAAAAATTTTCTCTGTATTTTTGTCATCAGGGTCATAAATAGAAAATACTAGTGACAGATGTGAGACACTTCAAAGAAATCAAAAGGTAAAACAGTGAAAAATCCATCCCAAACCTTTTCTTTACCATGTGAAGAATTAGGTAATATTATTATTTCATTAGAAGCAGTGGCCATCTCTTATGCTTTGTAGAAAGACTGTCAAACAATGTTAAAAAACATCCATTATATGTAACAGAGAAGAGAAAAACATATTTATATATGGAAAATATTTGATTAGAGTCTGGAATTTATCAGCATTTGCTAGAGCTCAGCCTAGAGGACAAGCCACATCAATGCTCATTGTCCTTAGTGAACCTTAGTGAACAATCCCATCTCCATGTGAAAAAACAGTAATTCAGCTCTTCCAACCACAGTACTAGGTGCAGCATCATCCACAAAACATGATATATAAATTTTTACATCCCTTTTAAGAAACATTTTATGGTACCTCCCTGATCTGTTAGTAATGCCTTTCTTTTTCTGTATGCCATGAAGTTAAAGATCAGAAAAGGTCTTTAGAAACAGAAAAACAGGAGGCCTTTCCAGCAGAAGCTTGAGGCTTTAAACTTTTACAGGAAATTTTTGCACAAGAAAAAAAGAGTAATGTAATTATGCATTAGAAGAAAACTGAAATAGTTTGTTAATAAAAATGACGTTGTTAAGAAGCATGCGACACCTGTGCAAAACTGAAAGTAAGCCACTGTTTCTGTTTTGATTAAGAGACTGCTTCTCAACAAACATATAAATATTTTTTTAAAAGAGTGATAGTAGAGCTTGCCTGCTGCTGTGGCTGCCAGATGTCATCATGGGTACTCTAATGGGAGAAGAGAGAACGATGCTAAATTGTAAACTGAGATTTCCTGTGAACTTTGATTTGAAGTCAGCCCCACAACAGAAGAAGGAAATATACTTCTTTCTTCAGCCCCTCCACAAAACCAGCTATCTACCAGTACTGCTTTCTTTGCACAGCCCCTTAAGGTAGTCTGACTTATTTACTTTTTGTTATGGTGCTGTTTTGCTACAGTGTAATTTAATGAAAGCAATAGTATTTGTATTAGAACATTGTACTTTGTATTAGAAAAAAGAGGGAGAGAGGGGAAGAGCAGACATAAGCTTTGTTAAATGTATATACATACAAAAGTTCATTCAAATCAGAGTAGATGTCCAGTGATTGATGTACTCCCCATGCATAATGCAGATTTGCCCACAATCAGAAACCCCTGTGTTGGGAGAAGCATAGCAGAGGGATAGCAGGGTTATAACATACATATATATAAAAAATGGGGAAGATTTTCCCATGTGTGCCTCATTCTATACTCTAACACGGAAAAAGAATCTCTCTAAATAAAATTTTGTTTTGCAAGTGGTTGGTAAAAGGGGTAAAGGCAAGCTCTTCTCCTTGATTGCATTTAAAATCATGGGGATTTAACAATTTGCAGGATAAAGTACAAAGTTGTCCTGGTAGCAATCTACCTGTTCATGGGCTTGTTTATGCAAGCCTGGAAAGTTAGGTGGTACCTCTGGCATGTCACCATGTTGTACCTCGTGGCTGTGAGTTTGTCCTGCAGAGGTCCTGACTGTGAAAGGCCCTCACTAAGGAATGATATTCACCAGGCCACACATGGTTGAGAAGACATGTAAATTTTGTGACTGCTCTCTTTGGTGCATATTACTGATTTATTCTGGCTTCTGAATTTCCCATAAGTGACTGCACATTTGTGATTTATACATACCTGTTTTGAAACAGTTTAAAGTGGCCATAAGATTTTGTTTCCTCCCAGAGTTTTAGCAATAATTAAACTTAACAGACTTTAATATTTGAATCCATTTCAAGGGAATGATGATACACTGGAGGCTGTAGGAAGGGATGTACTCTCTCTGAATGAAAAGAGCACATGGAAATGCTTTTATCCCATTAGCACAGACACAGGCTGCTGGAAGGCAGCTGCAGCTGTTGGAGAAAAGTGTGCAGGCTGAGACGAGCTCATGGTTGGGTTCAAATGGGACAAGGATCCTGCTCTCTTTTTAAGAAGAGATCGTCAAAGGAGAACAAGCTGGTCTCTGTATAGTCCCTCTACTTCTGCTCTTCTCAGACTTTCTAGTTGCTTAACATCAGGCAGCTGCTCATAACTACTTTTGGCCCCCATCTGTGCCCATGAGTCATTAATTTTTCCACAGTATCCCACATCTCGTTACCACTTTGCATGCCACAACCATCCAATTTAAGCCCATGTAACACTTGAGTGAGCAGCTACAACAACATAAGACTCTGGAGCACAAGTGACAATCACCAACACACACAATGTGGAAGCTGTACCAGCTCTTGTCACAGGGTCTATATCCTTGATCATCTGCCTCAGGGAACATTCAAAGACCCAAGGGGCCCTTTTGGTCCATTTTAATACCATAACTGAGATGTTACTCTGGGATAATGAGGAGTTACCATTTCTTACAGTTCTGTCGCAAGGCTCAGGCTATTTGATCTTTTCTGTGAAGCCTCAGCTCCAGATACCAAGTCATTATGTGAGAACTGAAGATTTATTTTCTTTTTTAAAAGGGATTTAGCCTTTAGACTGTTGCAGAGAGAGAGCTGACAATCTGACCTGAATATAACCCCGGGATTTGAAAGCCAGAGGCTAGAGAAAAGGAATGCAGAATTGTCTTTAACATGTTATGATTTTTAAGCTAAAATATTATGATTGTGAAAGAGGTGGAGCCTGGTAGGAGGTTAATGCTTTTTGAAAGCTAGCCATCCTCTGCAGGTAAGAAAAGACCTCCTCTCATGTTCATGGCAGCCCAGGCAAGGAGTTCCTGGAGGAGAAAATGTGTCCTGCTACAGCTAGACAGGCTCCCTTCCTGCACAGAGCAGATGTAGAGGAGGTTGTGTAAAACACAATGACTTTCAGGTTAAATACCTATTGCTTTACACAGCTTTCTGATCCTATGTCATTCATCAGCTTTATCTCAGGCTTTGCAATCTCTTTAAGGAAAGGACTACAGAACCTATCCCGTTTCCCACACCTGTTTGCTGTTTGGAAGGGCAGGTGTCAATAAGTCACTAACCACATTGCTTACCTATACATTACCTTTTTGAAAAAAAGATGTTAATTGTACAGGCAACATTATCAGCATTTTAATTGAGATTCATTACCTGCCCTCCCGACTTCCACTGCAGCCAGTCACTGGCAAACCCTTCTGCATGTGTACTGCAGACACTATAGATGTGTACAGAGCTTTGGGCTTTCTACTTTTCCCTTTCTCACTAGTGCTGCCAGACTGTATGGCTCCAGGCACAGGCAATGGAAGTGGCCAGTTGCTGGGGGCAGGAAGGCGGTAGCGACCTTGCTGCCTGCTTTGCTGAGAGGTGGTGGGTGCCAGTGGGTGCCCCACAAGAGACAGAGAGGGGAGACTGTGCCCCATGGCAAGGCTTCTCCTTGCCAGCAAGCTCCCATGTCTCAGCCCTTCATGTCCCTTCCTTCCCTCAGCAGCTGGAGCAGCCACAAGTTCCTTTTCTCAGAGGGAAGGGCCCTTCTTTACAGCTTTTCCCTTTCTCACAATGCTTCCCCATGGATGAGCATCCAGACCCCCCTCCATTTTGTCCTTTATGAGATGACTTTTGCCTGTGACTGCTGGCATGATCTGAAAAGGAAGAGAAATGCCCCCTTAACTCTAGCTCTACACTACAGTTTAAAGCTTTTGGCTTTCTTACCATACTACTTCATATTATTTCTTCTTCAGCTACCAGTGCAACACCAAAATGCAAAGCTGCAGATTAACAAGGAGCTTTGTATGAGTTAATGAGGCAAAGTGAGCTCCAGTCACTACATGGTGAAAAACCCCAGGTTCTGCCCTTGCCTCCACATAAAAAAAGCCCTTGCCTCCACATAAAAAAGGGAATAGCAGTAAGGATGTCTTAACAGACATAGATACATATATATATGCATATAACAAAGGGGGGAAGTTCAACTAAGAAATTACCACAGAGCTGCTAAAAACATCAGATATAAAAAGCATAAATGTAGCACATGCATGTGTGTATGGATGCTTATTGGTATATAATATCCTGTTATTATGATCATTACTAAAGGGCACCTCCCATAATCTTGCTTACTCTAAGGCAGAGAATAACCATCAAGAAAATCTGTGACTGCATCCAAATTATTTCACCCAAACTAAAAAGGCAGTGAGTTCCTGGCATTGCCCAAGACCAAATCCTACCACTTCAAGCGTAGTACCAGATACACATGTTGCAGCTCATTTTTATGGTGAAAATATTGAGTTCATCATTCCCGAAATGCTCTATTAAATGTTTTAACAAATTAAACAAATTAAGGAAATATCATTAGATAAATCCAACCCTGATGTTAGTAGTACAGATTCAGACTGTTCCAAGCAGTGAGAGCTGTGCAGTCACGGCAAGAGTGCTTACTCACAGAGGAATTTAGAGGGGAAATTACAGACACATGCAACTCTCACATTGCATCAGAAACAGATAATGAAGAGCTGCAAATTTTTAAAAAATTGTTCAGTTGGTGATGTTTGAAACACCAGGCTAAATACATTGTATCTGGGATGAACTTACTCTTCGAAAGGTAACAGTATTTGGGCTCATTGCCTTATCAGCTCTTGCTAGCCCAAATCTTACAATGAGCTTTGTAGAAAAATCTGCTGGCTCAGCAATTCCTATATGATTGAGATCCTTATGGCAGGTCTTCATTGCACCATGGAGCTTGATACACGTAGCTTGGAAGCACTTACTAGTCTGTGCTTTGTTCAAGCTAAATGAGACAACATGGCTTCTGAATTTAAGGTCCTGTATGGTTTGTCAACTCAGGTGCTGTGCTGCACTGCATATCCCCAAGTCCTGACTGAGTACAGGCAGAGCCAGCTCAGACATCTTTGCTTTAGCAGCACAGGTAGCTCTAAAGAAGCTACTGGAAAACTCTGCCCACCTTGCGTAGCTACTTAGGAGTGTCTTCTCCAAACAACTGCACTTATCGTACTGCATAGCTATGCACGTGATGTCAACGTGGCTAGACGAAAGTGTTTGACTCTGTATGGCTGAGGTTGAGAAGGCATTTTGTTTTTCAGAACTAACACCTAGGTCTTACTGGATGCTTAGAAGAAAAGGCCAAGGGAAAAAAGTCAATAGTTTTAAGACAGTGGGTTTAAAATTCTAACGTAAAAAAATTAGTGGCATCTTTTGTGGGTGTAAGAAACAGAAGGAGGAGGAGGAAGGGAAAAAAAAAAACATCAGTACTCTGGCCCCTATTACTTTTCTTAATAAATCAAGCTCCGCTTTTCGAAACACCATGTGATCTACTAAGCACCTAATGTCTTTTCAGTCTTCCCACATGATCCCTGTGCTAGCAGAATCTCATTTATTTCCTTGTAATATGATTTGAGCCATAACAAATATGAAAGGGGCTGTACAAACACATACAGGTTTGGCTGTAGCCATTGGGAGCTTTCTGCATGTGTCCACAGGGATAACATGGCCTTGATGCTTTCAAACTGCTCAAATATTGGGTGAGGGGGAAAGTGCTTTGGCCTTGGAATAATCTTTAAAAAATACCTTCATCATACTGTATCTATTTGAAACCCCTATGTGTTCATATCCGTAGCAGTTATGTAGCCAGAGAGGCGCTGTAAAGGTCACCTGCCATGGAAAAGAAATTTCCCAGGACAAAAAGGTCTTAAAATATTTTATTACAGAAATATACTTTTCAGGCCTTAAAACAGATTAAATATATGAGAATTCCTAGAAGTCTATATTGTTCCCCTTAGGGGTGCCAGACTTTATTTACAAAGCCTATATATTGCTATAGCAAGTTTTCATGGATGAAAAGTGCTGAGAACATTATGATGGATAGGAGGATGGCAGTGAATGGAAAAAAAAAACAACATAGAAGCTCCACCTGGCTGAATGACATTAAGAACTTCCCCATGGGAGTCATATTAGGATACAAGATTTTTCTCTACTGTTTGCTCTAACAATGATATCCATACATACATAAATAAATGAAATCACCCATAGCACTCAATAATTTATTTGCTTCATCCTGGACATGAATGTGCTGGAATAATAAACCTCCATGTGGGTGATGCTACAGTTACTACTGGTGATTCTACGCTATTGTAGCTTTGAAATAAGATAGCTTAATCTTTGAAATACCAAAAGCAATGGACACGTATAGCCCTGTTTTAACTCATAGTTTCCATTGTACATATTTCAAGACTAAACCCCATCTTTAACAACTAGAGTCTTGAGGGCAGAAGTAAATCTAGCAGAACAAGGACTTCTAATTCTAAAGATGCTAATGGCAAATACCCACATGTGTGTAAATAATTAATTGCTTTCTTGTTAAAGAGTCCAGGTTTTTCATTCTTTCATTAGTGACCCCAAGGGTCATTTTTTCTATGAGAAATAGAAACATTTAGGATTCTATCTTCCTTGCCCATAACTAATTTATAGGCTCACAAGGCGTCAGGTGCAAACATTCAAGATTCAATTTGTCACCCCAGGCAATTCCCACTTTAAAAGACAGTGCAGGTATTCTGCAGAAATAAATGAAGGGAAACATTAATGATGTAAAACCAACAGTAGTATCCCCTACGGAGGTCACATCTTTCAAATTCATAGAGACACATCAAGATATAGAATGTCTTTTGTACTGATCTGGAAAGACCATAAAGCCCTCTAATGATCTCCTACAGAAAAAAAAAAAAAATAGAATTAACATCACGTTTTTCACACTGAACAGTATTGACTACAGCTAGTTGGTTTTTTTCAACTGATTTTTTTTTTTCACTTTTACATTTCTCAATTTGATCTAGCATTTCCCAAGTCTACAGCTGTATAGAAAAATGACAGCACAGAAACAGCATAACAGAAAGAGTCAGACACATAACTGAAACGAAATTAAAACATAGGCATTTTTGTCCCATTTTCCACTTTTTCCAGCTAGATCAACAGTCATGTAAATATTTACTTTCTGTGTATGGTCAGCTTAATGGTCTGCTTTGTTAATGACTACAATAGTGTTCAAATAACCGTGTCTTTTTTTCGACAGATCTCCACCTGCTCCTCCAATATGTCTCCCTGGGACTGATTCCAGGAGAACATCTTCTCATTGGGGAGACAGGATCATCTGTGAAAGATGTCCAGTGCTCTGGTCACAAACACTAGGGACCTTCTTGGCTCAGAAATACCAGAATCATGATCTAAACACTGAATTTCTGTCTTTGTTTTCCTTTCTGTAAAATGGGAGCACTTCGTACAAATTTCCTTGTACTGATAAACACTGCATAAATATAAGTTAATTATAGTCTTACTACTTAAATACTTCTGGGAAGATGACTGATTATAGGGATACATCAACACAATGAATTCTGTGTATGACAAGATATTTTTAGACTTTTACATTGTAAGCACTTAAACAGAAAATCATAGTACTGTAGAAAACAGTTGTTTGCTCTTCAGACTTGCAAGCTAAGCATCTTAAAAATAACCCCTCTGTTCTGTAACTTCACCATATTTCAGTATTTTGCTTTGCTTCTTGATTGCATTCACTTGAATTCAGCATTTAGTCTAAGAACTCAAAAAAACACTTAGAAAAATAATGTTCTAGAACTGTTAAAAATAGACACTGCAATTAGATCTCTCCATAGAAAAACAGCTTATACATTAGTAAACACTTTTTGCTGTTAACTGTTAATTTCAAGTAATAATTAGATCTTTTTGATGCTTCACGTATTCAAAAACTTTTGCATTCAATTTGTGTAGGGATGGTATTTTATGTTCTTTAAATGTCAAGATAGGTCTTCAGACTTCAACATTATAAGGACACCAGATTTAAATCATTAAAGGAGATTTCTCTCACTTGTATTTTAAATTTTGCAGTTGCAGGTTAAATCTAAGTACATGAGCTTCAGGTATAATGGAGAAAGACACAAAGCTCCAGAAGGCATGGATGAAAAGACTTCTCCTTTAGGAAAAACTATGAAACTATCCAGCATTTTGATTCATGGGGGATAGCATAGGTAAATCTTCATTTTAATTAGTTATCCAGGATGGATATCACAAGGTAAGGTAATGAGTAATAACACAAAACATACTAATAATACAAATCTACTGAAAGATGGAACAGAGACCAAGCACAGTTACCTCCACTGATGTTCCAGAGTAGGTTACAACCTGCTGTTGGAAAAGGTTCCTTCTGGATTTAGAGGGAAAAGAGTTTTCAGAGCTATTGTCCGTAGCTAAAATAAAGGTAAAATACCAAAACTTCAAAATACAAAAAAAAAACCCCAAAATACCAAAACTTCAAATACCTAAACTACCTCAAGAATCAATGAATACAGGTGTAATTTATAAGCTGCTTTCTGTTATGTTTTTCAGCCATTAAAACTGGGTTTTTCTAAACATAGTGATGTTATGCATTCCAACAGCCATTTTCAGGTACCTGAACATGACATCTGTAGGCTGCAGTAACTTCAGCAGCAGCTCTGTCAGCATGTGTTTAGGCTAAAAAAGATTGTACCCACCAATTTCTTTGTACTTAAGTTAAGAAATATTAGTAGCATCCACATTAATGCAATATGGCAACTGTAGATAGCCACTGAAATTTTTTTTAAATATATGGCTCCGTAAGATTAAAATTACTCATTTTTAGACTAAGATATTTCAAGTACTATGTGTTGAGACAATTTCTAACACTATGTATTTCAAGGTATGAAATTCTTATTTTATGATGGCAAGCATTAGTGCTTAAATAAAGGTTAGCTTTTCACAAACGATTGCAACACAAATTCTTACCATTCATCTGAAACTTACAGTATATTCAGAAATGTAATAAAAATGTTTTTATAATTACACACAGAGTACAGACCTGAGTTGACGGGAGCAGGATGATTTGTACTACAAACAGAAGCATGAAATTAAGTGGACATTTAATATCAAGAAAATAATCCTCTAAATAAGAGGCTGGACTGCTGCTAAAGCCTACAAGGATAGATTGAATATAATGAAGCCTTTGAGAGGATGAAAGAAATAACAAGACATTGGCAGGCAAATAGACCAAGGAAGCTTCCTGGGTCTTTTCCACTAATAAATTGTCTCTGTTATGGCAAAAGATATCTGTAATTTGTAAGTAGTTTTTATCTCAGGGAATCTTTCTGTTATCTTTGTAATGAGGGGAGACTTTCTATATGAGAGGCTGTGATAATAGTCCCCTGGGTGGAAGACCAAGGTAGTATCTGACACTCGTGCAGTGACTGGTATTGGTCCCAAACACAGTTCATACCTCTCCTCAGAAACAAAGCAAAAAATCACAGTGTTATGCCCGGAGATAACAGAAACTACAAGGTCATAAATCACTCCCTGTTTTGCTCAACAGTCAAGTCCAAAAAACACAAGAGATGTTTTGCTCCATGTCACCACCAGCAGCTCTTACACCAGCTATCATGGCAGAAAGGACAGGAATTCCACACAGTGTACATGTTATTTGCACTTTTATTCTGTATTTTCATGATAGTGGGAACATATAATGTCAGAGAGATAAAGTTTCAGGTTTCATCAAAAAAGGAACTTCTTCTCACTAAAATCAAACATTTCTTAACAGTGTTTTTCTTTTAAAAACAAAAATAAATATAGACTGAATATTTCCATCTAAATATTACTCTGTATATTTTGCCTCAGTGAAAGATGTACAGCAAGGAATCAAATTGGCAAAAATTCTAAACACCTCCTAGTCTCACTGGGAATTGGTCCTCAGATAGGCTAGCTTTTGAAAACAATATTTGATAGTATTCAAGGAATTTTAAAACATATCTGTATAGAGAAAGTTGATTTTTACTTGTAAAATAAATTAGCTGCAGACTAGCAAGCCTTTAAACAAAATATCAGGAGAGGCATTGTTAGGAGAGATGAAGTCCTGCTCAGCAGGTTACTCAACTACAAAGGCATACTTAAATTGTGCTTATCCTGATTCCATGTGAGCTCCTGTGGAGAGATTCCTGGGGCTGTGGACATGTGGAACTAATCAATCAGATAAAACCATCCACACTTCTTAAAAAACCATATTCTGTGCTCAATGTGATTTTGGCACAAATCTGTTATTTAATATCATACCTGATACAGGTTACAAATGGGCCAGGCTTTGCCCTCTAATGAAAATGCTATGCTACCTCAGGTGTTCTAAACAAGGCTATACAGTTTTTAAGTAAATTCCCTCATTAGAGCACTTATTAGGGTCTTAGCTTTAACAATGCTATGGAAAACAGCTATTGAGGAATCTCTTCTTGCTTGGAAAAAAATCTCAGGGGTGGGAAGACAGGCACCGATGCCACATGATGTTCTTCTGGCTAATTAAGATGTTGACTGAGCCTTATATTAATCATTGTCCATCAGACTATGTTCAATTAACATGTAAATTGGTAAGCTGTCTTCTGCAATTACCCTACCACCTGAGCTCTAATTATGGGCCTCAAAATAGACAATAACTGGACTTGTAATTTGGATTGTCCAGTTGGGGAAATTATGTTCTGGCACGCATGAAAGAATTGTGAGGTGGAGTGCATGTGTATATTGTTTCAAAATACATATGAATACATTGGATAAACACTACAAATATGCATAAACAATGTGGAATTTTAAAGATATCTCAGCAAAAGGACTTAATGTAAGCAGTACATAACAGAAGGAAAGCGTTTCTTCCCTCAGATTATTTTCTGAAAGGCAATAGCCCTATGCAGTTGATGAAGAGATGTAGGTACATTTAGAAGTCAATTCAAATCATATAAGATAGCAGTTATGCCAAATTAGATGAATAGAACAGAATGATATATATCTTGAAAAGATTTGTTGGGTATAATCTCTTTTAGTCAGAAGACATATTAAGAGAACTTAGAATAATGTTAGAAAAGTATGTGATATTCACAGATTACCTAAGTTATAATAAGCATGCCTGATGTTCCCTATTGATTAGTCCTAGATGATA
>JAOXNG010000001.1:136194877-136206350 GCA_028566535.1 Scolopax minor | reverse complement strand
GAGGTGTCTTTCTTCCTCCTTCGTAGAAAAAGCCTTGAAACGGCAGCATTTTGACTATCACTAAGGGTTCCTTCACCCCCTCTCAAAGGGGATAAATTTGATAACTCTCATTGGAAGGGTGCAGTTAGACAGGATATGCACCTGTGCATCCTGAATCTTCTGAAAGAGTATTTATATTCTCTGCCTAACCACATGCTTCCTATTTCACTTATCAGGAGCATTCCGCTGAAAATTAGTGCCAAGAATTAATGGTCCTTCATTTATTTTTTTAATTCCGGAGTTCTCCTAGGATTTTTCCTTTACCCAAATTTTTCCACCTTGCACAAATACCTTTTATTTTGTTTTCTTTGGCTATCAGTTGAAGTGACCTATCTTGTCCCTGGTGTAAATGAACAGAAAAGATTTGTGAAAGAAGGTTCTCACATAAAACCCAGTTTTGGAGTTAATCCAGCAGAGTGACAAATCTGATAACATCAAAGGCAAAACATCTGAAACTGGGATTTCAGCAGAACAGCTTTTTCAACAAATTACAGCCTCTATAAATTTACCCGTTCCTAAACAGCCAAGTCCATTTATTTGCTTATTTTCTTAGCTTCACCAAAAGAAAGACTGAAACAACTTTGGAAAAATAACAGCAAAGTTGTTGAACGGAAACCAGCCCCTCTACTGTAAACAGTACCTCTCCCCAAACTATGCAGCTGCACAAAGCAGAGACAATGCAGGGGACCCTCAGCATCATTAACCAACTTCCCTTCCTCACCAAACAGTCATTTCGATAAAGCAATTACAATAGCATCATGGAACAGTAGAACAAGGGAAAAAAAAAATAACCTTACCAGCTTCTCCTACAGTATATAGCTGAAAGGAAAACAAAACCCCCAGCTGCCGTATCGCATGCAATTGGTCTCCCAGAATGAATTGACTGAAAGAACTATGAAAGGCTAAAGTCTTTCGGCCCCTCTGTTCAGCCTCTCTTCAGCTCCCTCTCTCCGAGCCTCCTCACAAAGCCATTCTCCTACTCCCTAATCCTTACACAGGAAAAAGCAGCACACACCAAATGACTTCAGCAGAAGCGATTCTCCCAGGGGGTGGGGGAAGCGATGCTGCTGCCACTCAGCTCCCCCCACCCTCCCCGCCGCATGGCCATCCTCAGGGAGGGTATCCAAACAAGCTTGCCGGGCACTTGGGCAGCACACCCCAAACACAGAGAGCACATTAGGACAAGGCATGGGAAAGTGCACATCTCCATTCATCACCCTCTCAGCCGCTAATTTCTGAAACAAGAACATCCCTGGGTATTTGCAAGAGTTCCCCGTATGCATCTCGGTTAACCCACAGTGAAGTAGTCAGGCTTTTATTTTTGTTCTTTTAAAATTAGCTTCATGACTTCATAAAGCTGTTGTTGGGCCTGAGATTTTTCTTCTTAACAAAGAACGTGTAAATAAACCTTAAATATTTCACACAACAAAATCACAACAATGGTGTTGTCCCAGAAAATCAATAGTAAAAAGAATAAAAAAGACTCCAACATTCAAGAAATCAATAACTTGAAGAATCATCAAATTAAAAGCAATCTAAAAAAAAAACAACATGGTGCCTCCCTGAAGTGCTTTTGATAGCTAAAAATCAGAATGAGCAATTGCATTTTTCATAACAAAAAAAGATTTCTATCTTTACTTACATTTACTTTACTTTGCGTGAACATTCCCAGCTCATGTAAAAAGAGACGGCATTTTTTTCCTATAATTTGTCTTGAAAGCATGCCATAGCTATTGAGATAACATCCCCTGCATATCCTCTGGTATTCAAGAAAGCATTAAATCTTTGTTAAAGAAATGCTGTTGTCATATTAGTTTTTAACGCAAGTTTTACCTCTCTGTGAGATGCAGAAACTCCGAAACAGACAGCTGTCACAAAGTAAATCAAAGGACTTAGAAAAGCAGATGGCATAATTTCACATCTTAAATGATGGCTGTGAGCCTTCCAGTAATAATTTATAAGGAGACTTCCTCCTGCTTGTTCCTCTGCTCGGCAGCATGCTGTTTGAGCCTTTCAAACAAAATAAATAGACTTCAAACCACCAGCTTCACAGACACTAACACTTACCAATGCTATTTCAACCTGACACAAGCTGACTTTGTTCCTCTGTGACCCTGGACAGAAAACTGAGGTGACAGTTTGATGGATGAGATCTTTTTTCACAATATGGGTTGTGACTTCACGGCTCTGTCTCCCCATTATTGCTTAGCTGAAGGAGGAGACAGGAGCAGAGGAGGATCTTCCAAAACACAGAGACATTTTAACAGAAAATGAACCAAATGTGTGCAAAAAATGCCTGGAACACTTTTTTCCCACCTCAAAATTGGAAAGTTGGGGAAATCCTTTTCGACTTTAGTTGGGGTTAGGGCGTAAGGGGATAATGAAGAGGCTCCAAGGTGATTAATTAATCCCAATGGTTTACACCAAAACACATTTTACTTTAAGAAAGTGGCAACATCAGCACAGAACAAAGGAAGGAAGGAAAGAAGGAATCCAGTTTGTTTAATATATGACCAAAGAACACTTTGACTGTGAATTTTGTGAACTGCCTCTTAAGTGCACTAATTTAATTACTTAACTGGGAATCTTGGACAATACTTTACTGGACAAAGGCCTTGCTGCAGTAACCTGAGGCAAACAATTGCAGTGCAAAGTCTTTTGTTCATTACCTAAAAATTATCATAAAACATCAGAGTATTCATATATATTAAAATTAGTGTCTGCAAATTCAGTATTTGAATGTGGATTCTCTGCTAAAACAAGTTCAGAAGTCTTTTTACAAGATTAACATATTTAACATAAAAGCTGCCAGATTTCACAGATCTCTGTGTGAAGAAATTGCCTTTCTATGAAAAAGTTGAAAAAGAAAGATGGTGAACAAACTCTTTGAAACGTAGAGGCTCTGCCTCCATAGGCTTGAGCTCATTAACATGTGAAGTCAGCCTCTTATGTCCTTAGAAAGGAGCGCAGGTTGCTAATATCTTTATGTCTTTGTTTCTTCTTGTTCATCTAATCAGATGGGTTTATTATGATCATACCAGAGGGTATCAAAACTCTGATTTTACAGATGGATACTGAGGCCAAATGACCTGGTCCGAGGATGTCTCGGGCACGAAGCCAAGTCTCTGCTGTTCCACACTACTGCACCCCATCTCCAGTGATCCTTGTGCGATAAATGGTGATTAATGAAAATAAGGCCTAGTCTAGCCTATGTTTGAGACAAAGTTATTCTATATTTTGTATTTATTTTCACAGAAATTATGTTGTTATTGTTTCTATATTTGGGTTTGATATTCATAATTCTGTCTAAAAATATACATGAAGTCTCTCCAGAAACAAAAATTTATCATAATATGTGAATCCGAATTATTTTTTAAAACAATTGATTTTGTTTCAGATTATGATATTGCTTTCATATTTGTGAATTTCATATGATTATGATATTGCTTTCATATTTATGAATATTTTTCTTGCCATAAAATATCTGTGTGGTACACAACTCATGGTACTACTGAAAGATAATAAACAGAAGACAGAAATTGATTGATAACAAAAAAAGCCAAATCCAACAGTTTTATACAGAGGAATACTTTGTAGTTATCTTGTTTCATTAATTCAACTCCAATTTATTTATTTATTATTTCTCTTTCCAAGAATGACCTTAGGATTACCCACTTGCTTCCAGTGATCCCACTCAGGGATTTAGGTGGGAGTCTATCATGGTGAAAGTCATGTGAATTTCACACCTTAAAAAGGAGTTTTAAGAGATGTACTTGTGAAGCATTTATACCTCAATTACAGCTTCTAGACTGCTGTCATCATTTCTTTGTCACTCTCTAACACTTTGAGAGTCTTTCCATTGTAAATAAGTAGGTACATTAAAAGTTTTAGAAAGGATAAGACCTCTACATATACTTTATATAAAAAAATAACCTCCAAATAACAAAATTTCATACCATCCAGCATGTAGTTAACTATGATACACGCAAACAAGAAGAGCTCTACTTGTCAAAGAAAGAATAAAACTTGAAAAAAGTAAGCACCCTTGTACTTGGAAACCAGTTAGTTTGCATAGGGGAAAAAATATCTCATGATAGGACTTATTTCTGAAAACAACAGGCACTAAAAAAATTGGAAGAGCTCATTTTTCTCATTCTTGTAGCAGAATGTAACTTTCAGACTAACTCACGACAAATGCCTGAAGGAAGTCTGAGCTTTAAATGTACCAGGTTTACACACTCTGGTACGAGTAGTTTTTCCTCTACTTGCTCACGATCACATCCTCTTTTATCTCTATTATCTGTAAAAAACACTTTTTTTTGCACAGTATTTGCTCCTTTCTGTGTTTCTTGGATTGACAAAAAGCATAAGGTAAGGTAATTTGGATAATAGCCCTGCATTTTTAATAGCAATTGTAAGTACATTTCAAATAATCTTTTCTGCAAGCAGAATGGTGCAGGCAGTTGGATTGGAAGACATTCCAACAAAACTAAACTTTAAAGGTTGCTAAGCTCTTTGAGAACCACTGGTGTGACTTACCAGCTCAATCCACTGCAGTTCTTTGATTTTGTTTGCCAACCTTCTCTTAGAAGGAAACTCCCAGCAATTCTTAAAGGCAGTGTAAAAATGGAGGCTGCATATCTTTATAAACAGAAGAAAATCTTAGGGGTACACACATCATCTGACTTTCAAGCATTTGATCAAGAAGTTTAAGTTCCATGAGTAATCAGTAGGTGCCCTAGAAAGCACACCTCTTAACCAGCTCTTTAACACAGTCAATTTATTTTAAAATTTCACCATTGAAAGGCAAGGCTGTTGAATGATCTATGCTCAGCCAGCCTATAACATATGTATGTTGAATTTCAGAGGTATTCTTTAGATATGTCTTCTAAGTAAGCAACAGAGTGGCAATTCTGCAAACTGAAAGAGGAGAGACCTGGTGTGAGAAGGGTGGACAATAAGTAGTAAGGAAAGAAGAGCACAGTAGAAAAAGATAGTCAGGTAAAAGGAAATGCAGATTAATAGAAGGAGTCACTCCAGCAAGAATCAAGTCAGTGTTTCACTGACAAGGTTTTTCTGATAACATTCTCTTTAGACTTGATCTCCACCGGCTCAGTCTAAACCCAGTCTCTCTTTGCTTTTGTGTCTGAGTTACATGAAAGCAAGGATTCAGCAGTGCAGCTGGGTTTACATTAGGAGCGTATGTGTGAAATGGAGGATATCTGGCTTGGAACTTCAAAGCATGTCAGCAGATGCTGGTGCATCTAGCCCGAGAACTTCAGTAAATGTGTCAGAATCCCTAAAGTTTGATAGAAGAATTGAAATTGAAACAGCAAATGGAAGGAACAGCCTGTGGCTTGTAAAAGGTTAGATCTTCATCCCTCCTCCATCCATAAACTGCATGGAGAAAGACACATGTTGCTCTTTATGAAATGGATGGAATCAATCCAAGTACCTTTTCAGAGGCTTTGGTATACGTGGCATGCTGGTCAGAGAAGCACTGGCCAGAAATGAGCCAACATTGTAATTTTGGACAGTGGGGTACTGCTTCTGGGCAGTCAGAGAAAATACCCATAATCCAGCCCATCCTCTGGAGCTCTGTGCACCCGTCTAGGGATGAGAAGGCAGCCTGGGATTAGGACATCCATACTACAGACATTCCCTGAAATTTTTATGATTGATCAGATATTGTGATCACAATTGTGCTACAGATAGACTGACAGGAGCAGGCACAGAGACTTAGGCACTGAGAAGACTGAAATGCCTTTGAAAGACCAACCATCAAGATTTTTGTAGTCCCTTTCAGTATTTAAAGACAAACATCTGCATAAAAAATTCCTAGGCTTGAAGCCTCAGGCTGTTAAGTTCTTCGGAGGAGACACATATATTTTCCCTGCAGTTTAGAGATTTGCAGCAATGTTGGAATTCCAACTTTCGGATATTACCACAGTGAAATCATATACACAATGATTTACATAGTGGTATATTGCCCATTTTTCCAAAACAAAGAAAAATTAATATAGTTAACTTGGGTGTATTTGGGAAGAGAGAGGAGAAGTAGAGAATAAAGTGGCATACTGACATGTGGTATAAATAGCTTACGGGAAACCGCCCTGCAAACTACTGCAAGCACAGGCATCATCAATATCTTACAGTTAATCAGACTCCGTACAAGAAATCTACTTATATGAACAAGAATTTGTAGTGCTGAGCTGTAACATAAGCACTGTTGCAGATTTGCCCCCTCATTAAAGATTCCTCCTAGGAATTATCATCACATTCACATGACAAGAAAAAATAACATATTACTTTATCTGGACATGATCCAATAATGTACACAAGGAAAGTAGTAGAATATTAGGTGTGAGAAACGCTTGAGTTAATACCATGCACTGCTCTTGCTGGGAGAAAATGTGGGATTCTTATTATTTGTTCAGAATAATGTAAGATAAACCTGTTGCTATCCAGGACAGATTTCAGAGTATACATTGAGTGGGCAGAGGACTGAGAAAGCAATAATACGGTCCAGAACTAGAGTAATGAGGGGAGAAACTTGGAAAAACATCTTTGCAAGGCTGGAGAAACAGGTCATTCTAAGTGAGACTCCACTTTCCTCTTTGAGTCTACTGTGAGCTTTTATTCCAGGAACTGCAAACATTATGCAGCTCTGTGGCATCTCAGCAACAATCACTATCTCTCATTAAGGCCACTTCAGCTCCAGTGCCCCAGCTCAGACTTGTAAGATGAGGAAGGGAAGGGCAGGCCCAGTGGTCAAAACATCAGAGAAACATCTGCTGACCACAAAGGGAAAACCCATGCTGAATCACCAATCACAAGTAACCTGAGAAATAATTTCTGACCCTTTAAAGTTACCCTTTAAGGGAAACTTCTTTTAGGTCTCATCTACAGAGATTAAAAAAATGAAATTACCTAAAATTTCATTTAATTTAGGTATAAAGCTGTATTAATCAGTCATTTTAAGGCATTCTTTTGATCAAGCTTCTCTAACCATTCTCCATTTTTTGTCTCTAATGATGCATTTCTCTTCCACTTTTATTTTGTGGTTTTTAATTCAACAGATTAATTTCTCTCTCTCTTAGATCGGTTTATTGATGCAATTCAATGTAATCAATGTAGTCACAAACATATTTAAATATACTCACACACAAGTTTTCTTCCACTTAATCAACTCCACTAAAACACAAATGAACTGTGTAAACTTGGTACTAAGGTCAAACCTAATCTTATCCTAATAAAAGGACAAAACCCAAACTGTTTACTTGTCCAGTAAAGATTGTCTGCAATGAAAACAGAGATGCCATGGTAAAGGCTAGAGTACAACTAGAGCAGGGTTTGATAGTTTCTGCATAGCTCTTTCTGGAACTACCAGGTTTGACTCCCAAATAAATATACCTGCCTGTGAAACTGCAGCAGATCAGCCTCATATGAAAAAAGATACATTTACACTTCCAAATGCAAAGTGCTAGGAAGATACCTCCAAACACTCATGATTGCATCTTCCCATGTAACTTTGGAAGAGGAGAGGCTCCCTCCTATGGTTAAACCGTGCAAAACTGTGAGCACCATCATGGGTCCTTCAGGCATAAAGTCATTTGGTAGATACACTAGCTAGCATCCCACCTTAAGAAAGAAAACTCTAAAAAACCCGATATTACATATGCAAGACATCTAGAAGCTAGGCCAGAAATCCATATTTCGCTTGTATCAAATCACATTATAATGAAAATATCATATAAGAGTAATGATGCTGAATTCTTAGTTTTCAAATGAAAGCTTAATACCAGCCACAAATATTCACACCTCCTTCAAGATATTATTTTAAAAAAAAAATTTGTTATGCTTTTGTAATACTGTAATAGTTAAAGTGTCATGCCAGTCAGAGGAGGCCACTTTTCTGGAATAAATATTAGATAGAGAAAAATAACAAAATACATTGTCTAAAATATCAGTATGCATTTAGCAGCATATCAAACCCATTAGCCATGTGAAGTTTACCAAATCAAGTGTAACATCAGAAACAAACAGATTATATTATTTGATCCCTATTTATGACTTGTTCCTAGCTTTTACATTTTATTTTCTCACACTGACAAAGACTCTGAAACTATAAACTTTGAACTAATGGACTGAAGAGTTCAGAAACAACATGGTCTTTTGTATCTAAAATAACTGTCACTTGTATCCTGAGTTGCATAATGCCACTTGCCTAAAGAGCACAGACATGCCAAGAACAGGGGGAAAAAATGTTTAAGACAATATTCAGTTGTTCGCTTTTGACTTGAAACAGATTGTGGTTTTTAAATTTCCTTTATTACTATTACAGCAAGTAAACTCTTTCACCAGCTCTCTTTGGGCAGCTCAGTTTACATTCAAGCCTACCAGACCTAAAATGAGTTGTCAAGAGCTCTTGGTTTCCATTGTTTTTATGGCAGTAGTATTCATTATGTAAAAAAAATTAAAAATAATCATGGAGAGTCTGCTTGGAGAAATAATATTATTTTCTGTAATTTAATTGTGTATTGTTTTGCAACTGAAAAAAGGTACAGGGGCTAAAAATGTTTTCCTTTAACTTATTTCCTATTTTAAAGGGCTCTAATCTTGGATTTTCATTTGTTCCATTTCAGTCTCAATACCTGTGAGTAAAAGAGAATATGTGACTGAGTACAATAAACAACGTCTTGACTGCTAAAATTTTATTGTGGTACCTCAACACCTGCACCAGCACACTTTTCATTAATGGACTACAGTAAATGTTTATATAACTACCAAGAGAGTTTATTAATGGGAACAAAAATTTTAGCAGATAGATCATCCTTTGCAGCAATTAAGCTCTACAGTAAAATGTAGCCTGACATACACACAGTTCTCCGAGGCATCTTAGATTAGTGAAAAGGGGAATATAAAAATCAACCTGATCATGTGGTAAGAAATCCCATTTGTCCTACACACCAGATTTTCTCAGAGAATTTAAACAATTACAGCTTTTATGAAAAACAAAATATTTATATTTCATATAAATATTCATCTACAAATAAACTTCATATTTGATTTCAGTTTTGACACACCAACAATCGTTTGGCTTTTAAGGCTCTGTTCCAACCCTCCCACCCCAAAGCTAAAAGAATGATATGTATTGACTTCCATGCCATCCATGTTGAACCATGACTGGGTGGCTTAAGGGCCTGTCCTGTATCTTCCCTGGCTCACCAGCATGTTTTCTCAACTGGTCAGCTGGTCCTGGGGCTGGCATGTGAAGAGAAACATTAGTAAAAGCACCTAACATGCACGCAATTTTAGCTGACTTTTAATCAGTTTTCATTGTCTCAGCCCATCTCTGTTGCAAAAACTTGCTGGTTTGAGAACCATGGTAGATGACTGTAAAACCAGCTGTGACATCTGGGCAGACCCACCAGTCAGGGACACTGCAAGTTTTCAGGCAAACTTGAACAAGCCTCAGTTAGAACGAATATTCCCTTCTAGTCAGTCACCACTCCACAGCTGGAGCAGTGCGTCCAGTTCTGGGCTCCCCAGTACGAGACAGGGACTTACTGGAGAAAGTACAGTGAAGGGACACGAATATGGCTAAAAGACTGGAGCATCTCTTCTATGGAGAAACACCAAGGGAGCTGGAACCGTTCAGCCTGGAGAAGGCTCAGGGGGATGACACTCTATACATAAATACCTGAAAGGATGGTGCAAAGAAGACGAAGCCATGTTCTTCTCAGTGGTTCCCAGTGACAGGGCAAGAGGCAATGGGCACAAACTGAAACACATGATATTCCCTTTGAACATCAGGAAACACTGTGAGGGTCTGGGCACTGATGCAGGTTGCTCAGAGATGTTGTGGAGTCTCCCACAGTAGAGATACTTAAAAGCCATGTGGACACAGTTCTGGGCAACTGGTTCTAGGTCGCCCTGCTTTAGTAGGGGCGGCTGGACAAGGTGACCTCCAGAGGTTCCTTCCAACCTCAGCCATCCTGTGATGCTGAGAGTAACAGACAAAAAAAGTAATAGAAACTGAAACACATAAGAAACCCTCATGATTTCATAGTTTTATGTACATTTATTTGCACATGAGCAAATATGTTAGGAGAATCATCACAACAAGAGTGTAGCCTTAAAGAACATAAAAAATAAATCACAAAATCCTTGAGAGGTATGGGCTTTAAAAAGTAATTGCCAGCAGCAGCCAAGGCACCTAATATATCACGTGTAGCATGTAAAACAATTTTGCATACCATCTCCATCTCTTTACTCTGCCATCACTCTGTTAAATTATTTAAAAACACATTATTCTTTAAGGTTGGGTATAAGCTACAATTTTATTAAAGTGAAGAATAAAATAAACACATAAATCTATCCAATTGCACTAGTCCCTAATATGAAAATATGCACTTACTAACCTCTTCCTCATCTCTTTCACCATCTCCCTACCTCTCTTCTAAGGTGCTACATCTTTTTTTTTTTTTCTCCCATCTTGATGAACAAAAAGTTTCTCCCAGGTCTCTGCATGTAAGTGGATGTTGAAGAAGAGACAGAAAGTTACACAGAGCTGTTACACAGGCCAGGGTCACAATAACTCCAAGAAATAACCTGCTGGATAGAAGCCTTGATGTTCTGACAGAGTTTATTTCTGATTTCAAGGCCTTTTGGTTCTTCTTACATGCGTTCTCTTATTCAAGGATATGGATGACATACTAATCTAATCGTCAGGCTGTAAATCTCTTCTGAGTGAAATTTAGTTGGAACCATAAGTATCTCATGCGTAATATAACAGTAAGAAGTAACAACATTTTAAGTATTGTACCCTGGAAATGTCCAATTTTCTGTGATGCAGCTAATTGACTTGTTTCCATTACCTCATCATGTGGAAAACAATATTGGAAGTGCTTGAAGCAAGTTATATATAAAATATGCAAATTTTGTTGGTTTTCAATTTTGTGTCATTTCAGCCCGCACAGTAAACCCTTGGTGGGACTGACTCAAGGACAAGATGCAGCGGCTCTCATTCATACAAGTAGTTCCACTGAATTCAACAAGGTTACTTGAGTGAATCTCTATCAAGCACACAAGAAACTTTCTAACTCCACAGATTACCTTTATCAAATAATTCAGACATTCCAGTTTTTTTGCTGATGGTGAACTACAGCAACACGTATTTTTTTCCTCTGCATATGTGGTCTTATTAGGCACATATATATACACATACATACATATGTGCATATACATCACTGAAATTACATACTCTAAATCACAGCAGAATAAGCATCCCTTTATTTTTCTTTTAATTGCCAGGGAAGTTTGACAGCATGCTTCTATTTTTTTCTCCTCAGAGATCTCACAGAGCTTTTACAACAAGTGAAGTCTTGAATATGCACCTTATTTAAATAAGAACGGAGCTGAATATACTCTT
>JAOXNG010000001.1:136164781-136186401 GCA_028566535.1 Scolopax minor | reverse complement strand
AACCCGCCCCAACAATCAAAACTGAAGAAAATTACTGTCTGTTGATATTCACAGATTGTGCATCTGAGACATTATTCTGAAAAATCATATGGCACAATCCAAACCAAACCAAAATCTGCAGATTCTTTAAAAAAAAAAAAAAAAAGACATAATCAAGGATACAAGCCAGGGCAAAATTGGATTTTCTGAGAAGGAAAAAGTTTTGTGGTCAAGAGACATGATTTACAGCCAGGCAATCTGAATTTCTTCCGAGAACCACCACAGCCTCTTTGCCTCTCTCAAAAATGCCTTTCTCTAAATGCAGAAACAAATTAGAAAAAAAAATAAAACCAAAACAAAAACATAAGATTTTTTGTTTAAAAAAAGGTTTATGATAATCTAAATTATTTGGTACAAGTGCTATTGTGGATACTCGGTTAAATTAGTTTATTTCCTGGCAGCCATGGCTTTTCATGTTACCGTTCCCTAATGCATGGCATCTGAACTTGCTTTGTGCTGCAAGCCTCTATACATCTCACAAGTACCCCAAAAACAGAGGTATAAGGAATGTGTAAATATGCAGATAGATACATGGAGAAAGAGCTAGCAAGTGCAGTAGGTACTTGAAATTGTAAGTCAAATTGTTTATCTCATAATCTCTAAGGTTGGATGCAATCTGATTTCACACACCTGTGGAAGTCAAGCATAGCAACGACTCCAGACTATTTGACACAACTCAGATGTGAGACTAGCTACTGTGCTAAAGACCATTCTTTGTTTTTGACAAGCCTTGGTTTTTCCAAATTAAAACTTATGTTAAACTAATACGTTTTAGCAATGTATAGGTTCACCAGTAGGCACTTACCACTGAAAATACCTCTCTTTTCAAAAACCCCCAGCTGACAACAGGTATGAGGCGAGAGCTGAACTCCTGGGGAGTCAAGGTTACCTACAAATGAAATTTGCCCTACATTTTTAAGTACTACATGAGTTGACACATGCTTGTATGAATCTGCATCTTGTGGAGAAAATATAAAATGTCTAGTGCCAAATGTGACATCAAGCCCCCAGTGTGGAAGTAAGTCTTCTAAAGCTTTCACTCATCTGCTAGATGACCTCTTATTCACTTAGTCTTAGAAATCTTTCTCATTTTCAGAGCAGTGCTGGAAGTTATTAGCTTTCACTTCTTGAGCCTTTAAAAAAAGTGAACTTTACTGAAATTCTAATAGAATCATTTGCAGTTATGATAAATAGTCTCTTGCTTTAATCTACTGAATTTCCTTTCTCTCTTATTTTTGGCTGGGCTGAGAGTGTCGTTTGGAAGCTATATTCTTTTCAGTGTTTCCACCATGCACTGGTAAGAGTTGCCAAAGACAGAAAGACAAAGAAAGAAAATGCTGCTCCTCTCCAGCTCCCCAGCTGTCAGGACAAAAAGTTTAGGATTACAGGGGTAAGTACTTTATCTTATTCAAGAACCAAAGTTGCTTTTGTAACCACTTAAGTAAAAAAAGTTCTGCAAAGGAATGCATTCAACAGCATTTATGAGCTTGGGTTTCAGTAAAATTAATTAATAAATATTCTCCCTTTTAGAGATCAAAAAATTGCAGCTAAAATGTCAGTCTTCACAAGAAATATGCATGAGTAATCCTTGATTTTCAGGACTGTATTTCAATGAGGTGTTTATCTTCATTGTAAGACCAGTGCACAGATATGAGAGAAACACTACTTGTCTGAAGATAAACAGGAAGAGTCTGTGATGTTACAGTTTATTAGACTTTGAAAATTAAGTAGAATAAACATCTTTTGTGGTGGGTTAAAGAGATGCCAGCTGGGCTGTGGGAAACCAACAGAAAAACAAGCTGACCGACAATCAGACTGGGACCTAACATGGGCAAGATTCTTTCGGCCAAGAGAAATCAAAAGTAAAAATTATGAAAAGCGGTCAACTTTCTTCACAAAAAAGCATAAATATCTGCTGACTGAGAAAAAAAAAAGTCATTGTAATGCCAAAATTTCCAGTCTTGTCTTCTGTCACATGGACTGTTCTTATTCAGAGTGTGCACTGCTCCGAGATGATCTAATTAAAGGAAGAATGACAATAATTCCATAAAATTCTAAAGGAAACAGCTGAAAAGAAATGAAAATATTTTACTCTCTGTAAATGTTGAGTAAAAGTAAGTGCCACTGAAACAGCCATGAGTGACCAGAATTTCATGTTGTTCAAAGCCTGTGTTTCTTATGCTTCAAAGAACCAAGGTTACTGAGACACAGAAAAGGTGAGTTCACCAACAGTTCCCTTCGAGCGAGAGGTCGACATCTGACACAACTGATCCTGATTTATGAGGGCTATAGTGTCTGTCCACTTTTAATCTGAAAAGGGGAAGCCATGTGATACATTGCACTGAACAAGTTTTAGCTTTTGTTCAAAAATACTGAGGAAAAACAATGAAACAGTGCAACTGTATGCAATTCCCAAACCATTTCTGCTAGCCCGTCTGATTATTAGCAGTAAGCTGATAACCGATACGAGGGAATTCAAATGCTGTTCTTGTATTATTGTGACCAACAACTTTGCTCTTGGCTATTGTTCAGGCAATATGTTGAATGCCTACAGTTCTGAAAACCTTCTCCAGTCTGAATACTTTGTTCTCAGAATGAAACCAACTGCAGCTCCCAGAGCTAGTAAAAGATCTATGGCCACTTAACACTCACAATTTCAAAGGTTTAAACACAGTTTAAAAAGAAGCTTTTCCTCCCTACTCCCTAGATCGCTCTCCAGAAATGTTTTCTTTATACTGTCAGTTAATAAACGACTCTTAAGAATATTTGGAGAAAATATTTACAACAAAGCATGCATAAAGAATTGAAGCAAATTCATTCTAGCAACATTTCTGAGATCATTAAGGTTGACTGCAGAAAGCTGGATTCCAGCTCTTGCAAATCTACAGAAAGCACGCAGGGCTGAGGAGTTTAAAGCAGACAACATGCAGAAGTGGTTTGGCCAGTCATGCAAGGTGGTCTTATACTTTACCAGCTGGTCACTATAGCAACATCAAAGCAAGTAGCATCGCTGCCTTAAAGTTTTGGGGGTTTTGTTCTTTCTATACACTTCTTGATATGTTCTAAAAATAATAGAAATAAAAAGTGTAGAAATACTGTTTGAAGTGGCTAATGGCTTCCTAGCTGTAACCACAGAGCAATACAGAGCAATACAACACTCAGTGCCAGACAACAATGGTGCCAGAAAGAAGCTTCATGGTTTTGAGCCACTTCTACAGGTCAGTTGGATGGACTTTTTTGGGTTTTCATAATGCAGATGCAAAGAAAAATGATTATGTTTTATTTTATCCTAAATTCTTTCATGACAAGAAGCATTGCCCATACATTCCTGGTAGAATTTCAGATGGCACAGCAGAGCCCAGCTGCCTCTCAGTGACAGGAACAAGAGTTTTATCATTCATTTTCCTGGCATCAAAAAATAAGACTAGTAATTGGGCAAAACCAGACAGGGTTGTAAGACATCTTATCTGTCAAGTTTTTATGTCTGGACTCCAGGCTTTAGCTTAGCTGAAATCCTAGTGACTGGAGGAACATGTGTGTCAACTAGATGTTTCTTGTTTCGTATTGCTTTCTATTCCAATGCACACAACAAACTGTCACAGATGCTAAAAATTTCTAAAATTTCACGCACTTCACGCTCATCTGAATTCTTTCTTGTGGAAGATCCTAGACACATTAATATTTTTGGGCTCGGTCTGCAGGAAATACAAACATAAAATGAAAAGAAGATTTTTTTTTTTTTTTAAAAACATCTGTGTCTCTCCTGAGGCTTCACATGTTATTTATTGATTTCCTGAGCCAATAGCTTTGTTTCCTTGTTGTAAATTGAGCACCAGTGGATAATTAAAGAAACGTATGTTGTAATTATTTTGCTTTTTTTTTCTTTCTTCCATTGTTTAAAAACTGTACGTCTATCTCATTTAGTTAAACCAGAATGCTACCCTGAATGGACAGCATACATTTTTAGTCCCGAAGCCTGGTCCAGGTCATAATGAAGTAAATGGAGATCTTAACAGGAACTTCAGTGGCAGCTGGATGGAGCCTGTGATATGCACGCTAATGGCTTTCTTTAAGTAGTGCCAAGGACAATTAATCATGTTTCAGATTCAGTTCTTTTTAGATTATTAGTTACATTACATTATTTCAAAAGCAGATACATAATAAGATATAGTAAGAAACCAGAGAAATTATAGTTCAATAGTAAAAGCATGTGTTTTGGATCAGTTCCTCCCTCTACCACAGACTGTCAGTGTGGCATTAGACAAATTGCTTTAGTCTAGTGTCACAGTCTATACCTTGTGCAAATACAAGGCAGTGTAGAGGAATCGTTTCAATGGAGATACAATGATAAAAACACCTGAGGATCTGTCCGATACCCTGTAGATACTATTACAGTATTAGCATGGATTTTTGTGCATTAAAAAAAAAGCAAAAGCCTCTACATAAACATTTCTATGAAAAAGAAAAATACAGAACTTAATTTCCAGCAATACACTGTGCTGTAGCAACCTCCAAGCATCCATTAGAATGATGTAAATTATCAATTATTAATTCAGGAATAACTTTAAATTTCATTAATATTTACATATTAGCGTATACTTAATAGTTGGAATCTACTACTGTTAGCTATATAAGTTGCTAGCAAGAAGTACAACCAGAAACTGAAATAAAGGGAAACAGCAGACAAATGTATTGAAGGAGAGAGAGGTGTGGTACAACAGCTACTGTCACTGGCATCATCTGTGAAATACCAGACTCTTAGTAGTGTGGGAAGAATAAGAACATCAGAAACTGCATTATTCCATTCGAAGAAAAAGGTACAGACCTTCATGTGGAGACCTTTGCCATTTGGCAAGGATAGACCTTTACATCTACATTTTTCAGTTACCTCTCCTATTCCAGGAGGAAAGCAAAAAGGGAAGAATGAGAAAACCTATGAACAGTTGTACATAAGTGCAGCTGATCCTCTATAAAAGTATGTGAAGAACGTAGCAAGGAGTCCTTGGCCCAGTACCACTTTCTTAATCTCCTAGAAACCAAGAGGCTGAACTGTAAAAGGTCAATACTCAGATGTAAGGAGAAAGAAGGCAAAGCAGAATGTCTTTCAACTATCCTGTAGTCAATAAGCAGCATAAGCAATTTTCTTTGAGACTTAAATGGAGTTTACAGTAGCATAAACCTTCCCTTCAATCCACCAGATCATCATTACTGTTTAGCCCTATTGGCATTTTCAGTTGAGGCTCCAACCACTGAAGTACTGACCAAGTTGAGGTTTTTCTCAAAGGAAAGAATTTTAAACTGAAAGATGTTTCAAGTTCAAAGAAAAATGAGAAGCACTTTATTTGTCTACTTAGAAGTAGTTTTGGAACTACACAAACAGGGATTCCCTAGAGAACCAGCCTGTAAACACTCAGATTTCCTGGGGATATCTGGCCCCTCTCTAAGAACAGAACAGATCATGCCAAACCTGTGCCTATCCTTCCTGTTATCATTTGTGATGTCAGATTTATAAGATTTGGAGCTGTTCTGAGCCTTTTTCATATTTCTGTAGCCTTGTTACACTATCCTAGCTTACAACTGCCATTCTGAAATGTACTTTTTTCCTATGGGAGGCGAATATTAAAGCCTGAAGATTTTTACATTTTGGACGTTTGGAAGAAGCTGCAATCCCATCCTGCTTTATTAGACTTTTTAAACAAGTAGAGAGCAGATCTTGTAATGTTTATAAACCATTTTATTTAAAATTACTCCATAACAACGATAGTTTTTCTACTAGAATTACACATACATGTATCAGTTAAATATGCATTTATGTTCTGGAGTTTTTCATGTATTTATAAGACTCATTAGCTCTCTTCTTTCTCTACCTCTGGCCACAGTTTTCAAACCATCTATGAATTTCTCCTTTCAATGACTTGTCAGTGCCTGCCCACTTAAAAAAATCAGCAGAACAGGCTCCCAGGTCAACAACTAACAATGGTAACTGTTTTCTGCAATTCCTGACCCTATCTCACATTCCTAAAATACAATGGGGATTTTAGATACTCAAATCTCCTTACTTGCAAGAAGCAGAATAAAAGAGCAACATGCTGTCAGCATGTTTTTCTCTCTGTTTGAACTTAGTGATTCAATCAGGAAATTCCCCAAAGTGATGAGCTGGGGAAGGAAAAAAAAGAAAAAAAGTAAAAAAAGTAGTTTTATTCTTTTGTTTCTTGCTTACAGATCACTCTAATGGAGCAGAAACATTACTTGCAGTAATACATTAAATTTTCAGGGTAAGAGCAAGCAGGGTTTTCTTGGAAGAATGTTTGTGCTTTGCCAGCAATTAAAAAGCTGGTTGCTGAAGATGATTTCTTGGGGATTTCATTTTGCTGCCTCTGTGCCCCTCTGCACAGGCAGGGGCACATGATAACCCCAGGCGGGCAGGTCTCCCTGCTGCTGCCCCAGGCAGGGAAGGGATCCCTGTCCCGGAGCCTGCCGAGAGCTGCAGGAGCAGGAGCCAGGAGCAGTCTCTCATTTTTTTGCAGGGGAGATGTGAAGGTCCCTTTCTTCCACCCAGGGCACAGTCTTCACAAACCCCATCAAAATGAATCCCCTCAGGAGGCTGCACCATCCTGCCAAGCCTGGCTGATGCCAGCCATTGGCTTTTGAAGGGTATCGCAGGGAAAATGGCAAAGAGTACAATCAGGCACACAAGCTTTAATGAAGAAACCGGGCTAAAAAAAAAAAAAAAATATATATATATATATACAATTTTGTTATAAATATTCTGATCCTCACAAGGATGAAAGGGGAGAAGAACAACAGAAAACCAAGCCCTTTCCCCTGACTTTGGCAAGCACAAAGCCCTGAGTCCTCATTTTTACGGGTAACTGGTGAAGCACGAGGAATGCAACATGGGTCAAATGAGGCAGGAGCAAATCCCAAAGGCGAGGGCTCTCTGGTACTTCTCAGCCTGCTCAGAAACTTCTGCTACTGCAGGGTACCAATCAAGCATTCTGCAAAACTCCTCTTCCCAACCTCTTTTTTCCAGACAATGAGAAAAATACAAAAAGTTCTTACAGCTGAAAGGAGAACACTGGCGCTGTAATAGAGCAAATAGGTACTGCATGTTACATTTCAGTTCCTCAGCATCTCTCACTAAATTTTGATGCTAAATGGGATGCATTCAATAGGAATCTTCCTCTTTTGAAAATGTCACTGTGACAGATGACAAAGCTGGAGATGATAAACATCACAAAACACTGTCAGGGGAGATGTAGGGGATACATATTAACTTTGATGTAAGCCTTTTATGGCATACATAAAAATAAATGATCTTAAAAGTTAATACCAATCACTGAGCACATATATGTGAAATCACAAGAGCCATCAGTGAGTTATAGGTTGGCGTCTGAACAACAGGACCCATGTGCTACAGTTCTGGATAAATCACATTTACATAATCCAGCTGTGCTTCTCTGCACATATCTCTGCAAAGCATCATTTCATTATCAAGACTGTTTCTCCCTGTGAAATGTAAATCTTGCAGTCGGGGCCTGCTGAGATGCAGGGCTGAGTGCAATGTGACTCCACCACGCTAATTAACATACAGGCATGCTCAAATCTCAACATAAATGTCAATCTTTGTGATTAGAGAAATTGCTGCACTGGCATTTTCTTTACTACGTAAAGAAAGCAATTTCAGAGTCATTCTATTCTTTAAATACCAAATGACAGCACATTCTCAGGGCCCGGGCTACTATTCCAGTTTGTCCCCCTTCTTATTTGCTCTATCATTACACCAATTTCCTCATTTTCTCACTTTTAAAAGAAAAATATTATAGGGTAAACATTAGGTATACCCGTTAGGTATAGTAGTCATATAGCATTATCAAAATATATAATTTAACACAGATTTTTTTTAAAATAATAAAAATTAATAAAATAATAAAAATTAATAAAATCAGACAAATGAAGACACTAAAACATAAGAGACTATAAAGCAATCATATTGCAACAAAAGCAGGTTTGGGAAAGGAAAGAAAAACAGAATAAGCTAGAGCTCTCTTTAGCTCATGGCGGGGAAAAGACACAGCCTAGCACATCACAAAGTAAACCCCTATTATTATCCATCCCATGAGTGATTTAGAAGGATAATTTTCTTGCAGTTCAAAGAATGAAATCACATAGTTTTGAAACCACCAGCTTGCTTTTTTCCTACTGTCTGAAAGCATTTTCCACAAAAATTTTCTTACCAAACCTTTCAAACAAAAGGTCTGCAATATGAGATGATTGCTCTTTCTCCTTCCAGGACAGAGAGAACTAAAGTCAGTGCAATCTGTTTCATCGCTGTAGGTAGATATGCTGGGACCCTTTGCCTCTAATTCACCCCCCAGGTGCTTTCCACACCAGTCTCATTACTATATTTGTGCCAGGATCCCCATTTCCATCAAGTTCCTACAGGCAGAGTGGGTCAGGCCATTGCTTAGCATTGGTGCAAATTACTACTTATAAACACAAAAGTAGCATTTGATTTTCTCTGCATTAAAGATTTCTCTGCATTTAAGGCACTAGTTCTCTTTGCCACACATTTAGATATTTCCAGTGGAAAACAAGGCAGGCATGGAGGGAGCTGCTATGTGCTTGCTTGAGGTTTGACTATTTCAGTGACACACAGAGGCTACAGTCACACAGGACTTCTTCAAAAGCTTTTGTCTAATAGGAATGGATGAACATCTTACAGGATGTGCCTTAGATTCAGTGCCTTGTATAAAGACACTTCAAAACTGACTCATGTAGATATTTATTCCAAGTGTAGTACCAACCTAATAGTTTGTTCCTCCTGAAGATTTGCTCTGTTGTTTTTATTGGAAGCCAAATTATTCTTCATGTATAGTTTGTAAGTTTTAGACTAAAATGGGAAACTCAAAGCAGGATAGGACCATTTTTACTAATCAGATATTACATTTTAAGATTTCAGACCAGTCTAGCTTTTGCACACTTCCTTGCTTGATGAATAGACAGAATAGAAAGAAATCCCTACACAAACTTCTCTCAAAAAATTCTGCTATATTTCCTCTTCCATGTTGAAATTTGCTCCCACTTAAACAACCTATAATCCCACCCTTTTATCTTTCTTTGCTGTTTATGAATGTCAGTCTCACTCAGCTGTGAAATATTTATTCACTGAACTGACTCCTTAAACCACACTTTACCTGACAGACTTTTAAGGGATGGTCTCCGAATTTCTCTTTTAAAAGAGGCTCACATTTGGGTTATCTTGCATTCACTGAGTAAGGATCTATATCTTCCCAATTTTTCACCTCTGAGAAAGGGAAAGAGCTCAGCAGTTGAGCTCTTACTTCACATTCAATGACAAAATTGGTTACACATACAGAAAAAAAACTTCTAAGTGGTCATAATATGCTAGATAAAGTAGCAAACGCAACTAAAGAAGTGGTGATTCACTATTAAAGTAGATGTTGAGTGAATCACTGCTTCTTGACAAATAGCTACCAGAAAAAGAAACTTTCTAAATGCAATGATAGTGTCAGGATAGTTTACATGTCAGTTCTTGCTTGGTTTCAACAAGACAGAAATAAGTTTGTTCTTGAAAAAAAACATACTCCCTTCCCCTCTACTCCTGAAATACTAAGATGATATCCAGTTCATGGGCAAAAGAAATAAGTACTTTCCTTCTATTCTAATTAGTTGGTATTGCCATGTCTTGAAGACGACTCTTGTCAAAACATGTGTAAGTTGTAGCACTTTGCTATTACTAGTGATGTTAACAATGACTTGTCAAATTAGCTAAAAACAAGTGAGTTAGGGTCGCTTGTGATGCAGAAAGCAAGCCTGATGGGAATGTCAAAACTAACAGAATTGTTTCAACTCTGGTGGTCTTCTAGGATTATATACAACATACTTTGAAAGGTCAGAAACAGTTAATCAGCTTAACATAGAAGAGTCAACCAGAATCATCACATCAGAAAGATTTCTAAACAATGTACATGCCTTGGTTCCTGATTTCTTAAAAAAAAAAAAAAAAAAAAAAAGCCACCACAAAAAAAAAAGGAAAAAAGGAAGAAAAAAAGAGCTCATTATGAAAAATTTCTTTGGTGCATTCTGGCATATTCTGTTATAATCATAAGTTCCTCACTGCAGGCCTGTCTAGACAAAAATATATGTGGAGTTTAGAAGGACTACAATTCATTACATCAATTCACCACCACATCAGAGCAACTCTTTTATGTTCCTTAATAGAATGAATAGAAGATTTTGTTTAATAAAAATATTTCTTGATCTTGGGGTTTTCCTTAGGAATGAAAAGGTTTTCCAGTACACACTGCCACTGAAAGGCAAACAAAATCTCCCATTAGAAAAACATCCAATGATAGCTTTAGGAGCATACACACAAGGATCTGAATTTAAGCTTCTAATTGTTAGAAGTTAGCCCATAATCTCCTGCCTAGAAGGAATGGTCCTTTTTGTCCATCCTTGTTTCAAATCCAGATGTGTGACCAAAAAATCCCCTCAAACAACCAACCCTCCAGAAGTATATACATTAAGATTTGCATCAGTGAAAAAGGTTACACGTTTTCTATGTAAATATAATACTGCCAAATCTGCAGGTTTTAGTTACATATTTTCGTAAAGCCAAATTTCATATTAAAATATAGTGTCATGTCACTAGCAACAATACAGCAAGCTGGAAGGATTCAAATAATACATCTATCATTAAATTCTTAAATGAAGAAATACAAATGTATCTCCATTTTTTATACCTGCAATAGGTACATATTCTTGCAATATGTGGACTTCCTATAAACATCCTAAAACATTCCAGTTTTCACTGTCTTGGAAATAGGAAAGTGGGCTGAGGTTTATGTCTAAGACCTGCCTCTGGGTCACAAAAGGAGAATTCAAAAGAAAGACACAGAGTTAGTTGCTAAGAGACCACAGCCACTGAGCACATGCTGTTACCTAATAGCATGCAATGAAGGCTTTCCAGTGAAAGAACGTGTAATATATCTCTACACACCAATAACGCCTGTCATTTACTGAGGGTGAAAAACTGTAATAATAGCAGAGAAGGACCCTCATTGTAAGTTAAAGTGTACAAATGCCTAAATAAAAAAAAAATAAAAGGCCTGGGGACTAAAATCAATCCCTTGCATTTATTAATACTCCATATACTTTTAAATTAAATTAGCAAACTCATAATTTGTTAAGTCACATCTCTCTTACTAATTTGCTGATATTAATCCTTATCTTATGATCACCAATATAAACTTGCATGACACCGAAGCGGGAGGAAGAAATAGTCAGTATCAGCTTGATAATTCCAGAACTAAGAAGTTTATATGTGATGTTCAGATGACAGAACACAACTCTTGTCTACAGCAAGCTTTTAATAGGCAGGGTCCTTGTTAGAAAAAGCCAGATTTGGGCTTCACTTAAGCTTCACTGTGTGCTTCACTGAGCACACTTAATGTTGGAAGCATCAAAAAGGCAAGCTATTTCAACATTTACCAGATTCAGATTGCAAAACCCCAGAAACTGTAAAAAATACACTCCCATTTAGAATTTTATTTCCCATATTTATTCTATTCATTGCAATTAAAAGTTCCACCAAACAGGTATCTCCAGAATATTGCATGGAGAGAATAGGTGATACTGCTCCTGCAGCTCCTTTGCTCTAAAATTTTTCAGATACACTTTTCCTTAAGCATTTCTTCTCTCTCCCCTCCTCCCTACTCCCCAAAAGTTTACTCTGTCTGAACATGTAGAAGAGTAGCCAGTCCAGGAGCTGTGAGCATTAATCAGCCAGCCTGAACTAAGTCATTCCCGCTCAACCATCTCTAACTAGATTCAGCATCCTCTGAAAATATTTCTCTGTCCTCTGGCTATAAAAGGACACTACATAACTAGATAAAACCAAAGTTGTACATGGCTACAATTCAGTAAAATTAATTGCACTCATACTGTCATAATCACAGAATCAGAATAGTTTGAGTTAGGAAGGACATTTAAAGGTCGTCTAGTATAACCCCCAATGCAATGAGCAAGAACATCTTCAACTAGATCAGGTTGCTCCAGAGCCCTATCCAATCTGACCTTGAATATTTCTACCACCTCTCTGGGCAACCTGTGCCAGTGTTTCACCACTCTCATTGTAAAAAATCTTGTATCTCATCTGAATCTACCCCCTTTTACTCTAAAACCATTACTCATTGTCCTATCAAATCTGGATCTGGATTAGGTAACACATAAGGTTACACAGATCCAATATACAAATGTACACCTTGCTACCTAATTTTATTTATTAAATTTATGCAAATTCTCTAGGAAAACCAGGTAGGTTGCTTATAGAACAAGAACTAAACCACACTATTTCCACTGTTTTCCCTCGCAACATCATACTAAGAAGGCAACTTCAATGTTGTCTTCCACACTGCGTTTGCAGAGAGTCTTTTCCCAGCACTGCTCTACCCCATGCCAGTGTCTTTTTCCAGAATAGAATGGCCAGAAGGAGAGTGATGTCCCTGTTCCTGGACGTTAGCTAATGTGAATAATGGTGCTCCCCTGAAGCTGTGACTCTGGTGTATGTTACTCATCCACAGAGCTACAATGGATGTTTGCTTCTTAGCAAAATTATTGAACTAATAAAATGTAATTGTTCCTTTGCAGCTATTGTGGTCAGTCACATATCCAGCTGTCATGAGTGTGCACTCTATTCTCATGCCAAAATTCTCAAAGAAACAAAACATTGTGACATTCTTCTCTTAATGCATGTATTTAATTACTGATAAAAAGAATGCGAGTTAGAGATGTGAACTAAAGAAAAATTCTGTGTATTCACCCACATTAGAGAAGATTTTTTCCTTCTGTGAATTCCTAAAGGCATTGATTTAATTGCAAAATTTCCTTTGAAAGTTCAGAAATAGAAAAAGCAAAATTGTCAACCTGTTCAATTCTAATATGTTCTTCGCTCATCCAAAAAGCCAAACTGAAGCTTCAGAAAACAAACAAATAACCTTCATTATAAAACATATGCCTATAATTCAGATCAGTGTCCACAATCAAGATAGAAAAGGGATGCAGAAAGGCAGACACCTTCTCCAGTCTAACACCAAACTCATAATGAAAAAGGCAATGAACCATGTATTTAATTTTAATAATATTCAATCAGAAAATTAAACTCCATTATTATTATAAGATGCTGCTAAAATCCACATCTGCCTTATATCCGTAAAGTCTTTAAACGATTTAATACGTCAATAGGTTTTCTACATTAAAACTACAAATACTTATATATAATCAACAAAATCAGGACATGCGTGTGTGTTTATGGGTCTGTCCACTTTAAAGAGAACTGGTTTTATTGGTGAATGAAATCATTATGCATTACAGTCGTCCAAAAAATTATCTTTGTAATTGCAATAATAATATTTCATATATTTAATACTTCACTGCAGTAATTCCAAAGTCTCCATTTGCTTTTAAAAAGTCCATCTCTCTTCCAAGAGTGCTAAACAAATATATTTATAAGTATATTCTTAGATAATATAAGAATAAACTCAGTGTAAGTACAGGTACTGAAATAAGACCCTGTGACTTAGGCTTTCATTTCTGTCACAAAATAGTTACCACTTCTGAAAAGGGCAGATCATCGCATGCATCAAATAAGCTCCATAACTTACATTTCACTATTGTGAGGAACTACCCCCAGGTTATCTGTCTTCTGATAGTGTTTTTCACAGTGTTAAAACACTATAGAAAGCATCTATTATTTTGCATTTCAGCAATCATTTACATTATGAGAAAACTTCATGCTTGTTCCAATAGAAGCAAATGCTTGACCTAAGGTTTAGAGTTTGTTTGCGTTTTTTGGGTGAAAGAGAGGAGTAGGATTTTCTTAACCTTACTGTAGAGGTTGGGATTATAAGGGAAAAGGACTGCTTAAGTAGTGTAGACCAAGGAAAACACACCTTTGAGAATTCAGCACATTACACACAACCACATTACATACATAACATGCATGCTTTGTAATAAAGATCCATATTCCAAATAAGCAGTTAAAACCTTTCCTGAGCAGGTTACAAATCCCTGGAAGTGTTACACAAACGGAAGCCACTTTGAACTTTCTGTGACGGATTTCTGTGGACAGCTTTGCAAGGAAGCCGAGAGCCAACACCTGTTCCAATGAAAAAGTAGAAGTTGCTCAAAGTTTCTGGCTCTGGAAACTCAATTTCACAAAGGTTCTTCCACATGTGGTCTTGAACTTTCATTTTCCACAATTTGACACCAAAGAACGCTTCTAACGCAATAATCTACAGATCTGAAAAAAAACAATTGAATTTGCACAGCATGCTACTGAACTGCAGGCTTCCTATCAAAAAATTTGGCTTGTATTCTCATGCCATAGAATGAAAACATTTTTCTGCCTTTCCATCAGTTTATATAGTAACTCTTCATAATAAATATAAAATTTCATTATTAATACAGTGCAAATACAACTTTTCTGTCCTGGATTTCTTACATCATTTACTAAAGAGCTTAAAAACTGAAACAAATAAAAATCTATTTTCAATGTGTTATTGTTTATCCCTTCATTTTGCTTAGGAGATATAGTGCAGAACACCATATGCAACTGATTCTGACCTCTGAGAGCTGAGTTGTTTTTCTCCCCATGAGTCTAATCTCTGTAATCAATTTAAACTAAAACAAAAAAAAAGTCTCTCACTTACCTTAGTGTCACATGATTTTTGAAAGACTAATTATAAAAATAGGCAATTAATTTCATTCATAATTTATAAAGTGTTTGATATGTATTTCCTTTTTCTTTTCAAAAATTGTTGCTTTCAGCAAGAAGTGTTCATGGATGTAAATATTTGGTAGAGCTGCATATTTTAGGAAAATGTTAAGAATATACAAATATGTGTTTTGGCCATACTAAAGTTAATGATAGCAAGTACGTTACTTAAAGCACAAGCAGATCTATAGCTTTATCATTCTTGCTCCCAAGAACGGAGTCTATACAAACCCAGTAAATCTCACTGGTGTGAAGAGAATCACTGTGAGGCCCTGAAACAGTGTTCAACTAGGTCTGTGAAAGCCTCACCATGGAATTCCCAATGTTTCAACCACACCTCTCAGGATACTTCCCAAAGGAAGCTCTTCCCATTGGTCTTCACATTTGACAGCTATGAATGTAAAGACAAAAAGAGCTGAACTCTCTTGGTGCAGGCATCTCAGAGCCCACAGCAGGAGGAGGGTGGTGGTACCAGCCACCTACTTTATTTGGGACTCATCATTTCAGTGAAATAACGTTAAGAAACACGACCAATGCTGACTAGCAAGTAAACGTCAATGCTTTGACACCTATGTTCTTGCAGAGATCTATGAGCTACAACATCTGAGAGCAAGTACTAGATGAGACAGAACAGAGAAATGATTTCCAGTTCTTGCTGATGCCCATTTATTTGAGACGTCCAGAGCAAACTCAGATGTTACTTACTCTTATATTTTGGTTTCCTAATCTCTAATTTCAATATTGAAACTGAAATTAATTCAGGAAAGCATTCCAAGGATTGCCTGAGTATACACTCTAACAGGAGCTAATAACTGGAACAGAATGTAAAAGTTTTAAGTACTAATATGAGAAAGACAAACAGTAAGATACTGAAAGCAGCAGTATTTAACCAATCTCAGTGTGTAAAAGCACTAATCTTTAATGAACAAATAGCAGGGAGAAAAGGCACGGACACACACTAGTCATAACAATTACATTTAGGGTTTTTTCGCCACTAGCTGTCACAAAGACCATTGAGGAATAGAACAGATCTATTACTATGTTCTTGCAGAGGCTAATCACTATTTCTAGCTGATAGTTTGAAATGTTTTGGATGGTTGATTTTGTCGTATTACCAGACACAAAGTCATCAGCCTCTACAGAGAATGCAAACACTCGGAGACAGATACGGTATTCCAGATCAATAATCAGGCAGCAAGAAGATCTAGCTCAGCTGCTCATAATTTCAGCTACCCACCAGCAGATGGGACTTCAAGAATACTAGGATTTCAGCTAATCATCAACCTTACTTATAATGCATTGAAAAGTTCATTAAAAAACCCAACAAAGTAAATAAAAAAGTTCAAGAAACCCACAAAAAATATTTGACAAATACACTTCCATTCTGAGTGTCAGAGCTGATTTCATACAAAACAAACTGATGGAGAGACCAAACATGGGCCTAACCAAAAGCCAGTGCAGATTTATTCAGTGAAGAGCTATTGAATCTGTTTGCCATTCCCTGAGATGCCGAAAAATTAACCGATTCTCAACACTTCAAAAAAATAAGGTGCTTTTTTCTAACTTAATTGAAAAATGAGTTCAGGACCCTACCTGGAAGCACCCAGGAAAGAGGCCAAAGACCCAGCATGATTAATTTAATTTCTCCTTCAAGCCTCCTAGTCTGATGAGTAGCGGCACAGGTCCCATAATACCTTCAGCTCCCATGCCTGAGACCCAGCTGAGGACCAGTGCATCAGCTCATTGCCTTTTCATTTCCATGACACCCTTGGCCTTCTGGAGAGCTTGCCAGAGGCAACGACAACAGTACGAAGTGTTCATAACTACATATTGCATGTGAGTCACTAAACAGGCATCCGATTATTAGTGTTGTCAATCTACTTTGATAGGAACCAGGAAACCCTCAATGAGCAGCTTTGTTGACTTCGTATGAGGCATCTAGCTGTCAGGGTTATTTTTTCACTCCGTATCTTACAGTTTCATGTTGAACACAATCAAGTTCCCAGACTCCATCAGTCCATGTGCATATGATCCCATACCCCACTCTGCATAATTAACTGTTGAGTTTCAGATTACTGCCAATTAAAACACGGCTAAAGGAAGAGGTTTGGGAAGAAGAACATTCTGTGCCAAGGTAGGACACATTTTATTTTATTTAAAACAACTGTAGATGTTCTTAAATTGAGACTAGGAAAGCCGTGAGGTTTAGATTTAAGGAGAAGGAATCAATCATCTGGCTGCTCAAGGGAAAGAGGGATTTAAGAAAATTGAAGTGGCACAGCTGAAGACATCATCTTTCACTGCAGCCAGCACAAGATTATAGGCAGATAAAAAAGAAAACCAGCAGGAGGAAGGGACTGGAGTGAGGAATAAGAAAGTATTTTAACCCCTGTAAAGCAAAAAAAATAATTATTTATTACTTGTGACCATAAGCCAGCAGAAAGGATAACAAAATTAAAAAAGCCTTTACTTATCTGCAGATACTGTTCTAATTTACCAAAATCTGTAATTTTTATGCAAATTATTTCTAAATTAATTTGAGTTTAGGCATGGAAAACCCAGTAGGTACACACTCTCAATTTCATACCACAAGGTCTTTATTTTGCTTAATTTGACCTCAAGTCGTAGTGCCAATTTATATTTTGTAGTCAGAATAGATGTTTCACCTTTTTGCCTGCCACTGCATAAAGCTGCACATCCTCAGAAAAGGGTTCCTCAAAAGGGCTAAGACTGATCATGCTTTGCCAATTACAACCTGCCACGTGACAGAACACAGGCATCCGATATTTCACTCAATTGTCATATTTTGATTGCATCTGTCAGACAGTGGTAGATCTTTAGGTTGAGCAATATGATGAGCTCTTAGCTTTCCTTTCTTACCGCTTCATACCGTATGCCTCTACAGGAATGAACTTGTCAACTCAGACGCAAAATGAATGAATGGCTTTTAATCACTTTGATAATGTTAATGTTATTGCTTTGACAGGATAGCAGCAGATACAGTTTGCTGATTCAGCCACTTGTATAACGATCTAATGGGCTTTTCTGACTAATGCCATGCTCTAAAAATATACACTGGACTAATAGATGAGCCTCTGCTGTACTGAAAAACAGGCTCATTAAGACAATTCCTCTGAAAAGTGGCATTTTTATGACAAGATACTGAAGCATTTAATTGCCCTGTATCCTGACAGAGCTGAAAGAAACTAATTAAAGAGAAAAAAAAAGTGTAGCAATGTAGCAGATCTTGAGGTAGGAAGAGATGCCAATAGTCAGTAGCGTAAAGGAGAATTTGAGAATCGCAGGGCTGTTTCCCCAGAGGAAAGAGTCTGTTGGTAGGCTACAGATTGCTGTCCATTTACACAGAACAGAAGGCCAGGTTCTGAGAGGAGACTTGTCATTACAGAGCAATTAATTTTCCCTGCTGCAGTCTGTGCCAGGAGAATATCGGCTGCTGTTAAAGGACAATGAAGTCAGAGGTTTGGGAGGGCAGAAGAGTCTTTAGTGATATTTGAGGCAAGGGACTTGTTTTCACTGCAGTGTTAGCTTGGATTATCCACCCTTTAAGCTCATTCCCTGCTCTTCAAGTGAGTAAGTAAGGAGAGTTGGAAACCCTGCCCATGCTGCTGATGCCTAAGGGTGGCTTCCAGGGATGTGACAGGATCATTGTGCTGGGAACCTGCTCCCAGTGACACCCAGCACAACCCTACAGCTGGCTGCATTAGCACAGCCGGGGTGACGGCACTGGAACGGACACACAGATGGCATTAGCTCACACTGGTTGCTTGCCCTATCCCCAAACATGAAAACAAACCTTGCGCAGTCCCTGTTGGGTTTTGGGCAGAGATTTGCTCCACTCTCTGACATAGCTGTGCAATGGCAAACGGCAAACCAGATCAGAGGAAAGGTTGCAAAAAGAATTACAAAAACCCCAATTAATCAAATAACCTCCCCCCTTTTTTATGATTTTTTTTTTTCTTCTCAAACTATACCTACTCTTGCTGCAGGTTACCACCCTGCTGCATGAGTAACCCTGCCGATCCAGCAGAAACGGGAGTGGAAGGGTAGGAAGAATGGCCTGAGGAAGAGACTGCTAAATCCTGCTTAAGCAGAAATCCACGGGCTGTGCTGGGAGGCTGCAGCATTAAGCAAGCCTCAAGGCACATTTCCTTACAAAGAGCTAGTGCTCAATCAGGCTAAAGACTTCTGCATGTGAATGCAGCCTGTAGGAGAGGCCAGGCTTTGGGCTGAACTTCAAAGTGTAGTGGTGAAGCCAGGCTCGCAGTGATCTTGAGTGGAGCAGATGGAGCTTTTTCCCCTCTGTGAAGAGCAGCTTATACCGGACACTGACAATTCATCAGCTGTTCGGTACAGAGTGGTTGGGATCTTGCCTTTATAGCAAGTTTCAGCTTGGAAAGAACTCTGGGCTGTGGCTGGCGTGCCACGCACGGTTTGCCAGGGCAAAGCCTCCAGCCCACAGTCGTTTCCAGCAGCTCTCTCCATTTCTATCACAGACACACATGGGTGACACGGCAGGGAGAAGAGTCTCACGGAATAGATGACAACCTGGCTGCTCAGGCAGCCTGTGCCAGGTTGTCTAATGATGAAACAAGGCTGATCTTTCTAACCTTTTCCCTTTTGTCACTTCACCGTTTGGTTTCTGCAATGCTGGCATGTCTTCAAGCCAGAGTGACAAACGGCAACAGTTTCAGTGCCAGGACTGTCACATTTAGCAGCCCCCTGACATGACCAGAGGAGCCCACATCCTCCGGAGTCATAGGCTGGCTCTACTGAAAGCAGCGTTTGTTACTCTTTGCATTTAATTCTATGTGTGTGTGTGTAAAAACTGGACTGTTTTTCATTGTTGGCACAAAAGCACAGCCACACACACTTGTTTCTTTCATTTCTCCAAAGAATTTTTCATTTTTTTTAAATAACAGGGTCCCAGTGAACATACAGCTACTTGAGCACCCCTTACTAGCTCTAAGCAAAAGCAAAAGCAAGGCACAGTATTAAAGAGCAAATGCAAGCATTAGCATCAATGGGAGGTGTGTGGGGTCACAGGACACTGCAAATACTTCAAGCAAGGACATACCTATGCTCCCTGCCATCCTGCCAGATGTACCTGGTCTGCAGTCCTTGCTTCTGAGACACATCTCTCCAGCAAGGAACTTAAAAACAGCCAATGAGGCATGGGACAGGCGTCTGTGACTGCCATGCTCTGGGGAGGCCTGTGAAAAACACATAATTGGCTGCACAGGTAAATATGCTGGCTAAAAAGATCGTGAAGCAATGGACTAGATGGTCCCCCTAGTACTTCCTTGCCTTTGACTGTCATTGGGAAGTCAGCATGAGAACATCCCTGCTCGCTTTCCTCCTACTGTCAGTGGAGCGAAGTAGCCCTGCATCTGCTGCCTGGGAAAGGTGACCCTTTTTGGCAGGAGAGAGACTGCAGCAGCTCCCTCTGTGAGAGCCACTCTTTCTTAGCACAAGCAACACCTTTGTCCAAGATGTATGACATTTTTATTACCACAATCAACAGAAAGACTCAACTGTTTAAACAATATGTAGTGACGAGTGCTAATGCTTTGAAGAAACATATCCAACTACAAAATGCTCAGCACATCTCTTCCCTCCATCATAGAGGAGAAGAGGACTGAAAACAGCTGAGTGGACATAAAGAGCTCACAAATGCCTTATTAATAAGTGTGTTGGATCTAATGATCTGTGAAACTGAAATGAGATTATTTGGATTATCTCATTAAACAAGAATAATAGCAATAGTAACTGGATAGTAATTAGAAGTGGGCCAATCCAAGGACAAACTAAATAATGGGGCCAAAAGACTCTTAATTAATACTATGCATTTTTATGCCTGTACTTCTACACTCAGAATTTTTTAAGAAATCAAGAGTCAACAGCCTGATTTCAACAAGCAGAAATTAAGCCAGCTCACACCTGTATGAATCACTCAGTTTGAAAACTAAAGAATGATTAAACGGGGCTATTTTGGCAGAGCAGGCCTTGAGGAAACAAAAACAGGCAGCCAAAATATAACAAAATGCAACTGCACATTCTGCATTTCTGGCCCGAGATCCCTTTCACCCAGCGTGGCTGGAGCTGGTCAGTACTTGTCACCACTGCAACAACCTCCGTCAATTGACATCATCAGGACTTCTTCATTTGCTTGATGTAATTGATATTGCTTGATATAATTGGAAAAATGAATGCATTGATGCAGAATATAGCTGCTGCATCCCCATCTTTGCAATTAAACTTCGCATCCCCTATCAATTTACACTGTCAGCGTTGGAGGCAGAGGATGTATCCAGTCCCTGGGGTGGGACTCTTTTTCCCTCCCTTTCCCTTGGCTGTCAAGAACCTCAGGAGTGCAGTGGGAAGTACAGAGGCAGAAGAGACAAGGGCAAGAATAAAGTCATAAGATGTAGCCTCTTGCAGCCTGGATTCCTGATCTACTGGCTCTCCATGGGCAGTGGATTCAGGATCCTCCTGGATGCTCTACAGGAACACGTCCATGAGTATCCCGTGGTCTTGCTTGCCCCCTGGAGCTGGGAAAGCAGACATGCTATATTCTGGGGTTAATTAGACATCCTCCAGGTGGTGGCTTTGCAGTTGCTGATCATAATGAGCCTTTCCTACAGCAACAGCTTTGGGCTGACTTTTTAAAATCACTGACAGAGCAATTCCATTCCATTGCTCCTGTCCCCAGGACCAGTTGAAATTCTCCAGCACTCCTAAGAGCCACTAAGGAGCCAAGGAGCTC
>JAOXNG010000001.1:136118778-136131179 GCA_028566535.1 Scolopax minor | reverse complement strand
CCCTTCTTTCCGGACTCCACTTCTGATTTTCTTTGCCTTATTCCCCCAAAGCAGCACAGGGAGTCAGGGAATGGGGATTGTGGTCAATTCATCACATGTTGTTTCTGCTGTTCTGCTCTCCTCAAGGGGGAGGACTTCTCACGCTCTTCCCCTGCTCCAGTGTGGCATCCCTTCCTCAGGAGACAGTTCTCCATTAACTTCTTCAATGTGAGTCCTTCCCACAGACTGCTGTTCTTCATGAACTCCTCCAGGGTGGGTCCTTTCCATGGAGTGTAGTCCTTCAGGAACAGACTGCTCCAGCGTGGGCCCCCCATGGGGTCACAAGTCCTGTCAGCAAACCTGCTCCAGGGTGGGCTTCTCTCTCCACAGGTCCTGTCAGGAACCTGCTCCAGAATCGGCTTCCCACAGGGTCACAGCCCCCTTTGGGCATCCACCTGCTCTGTGGAGTCCTCCATGGGCTGCAGGTGGATATGTGCTCTACTGTGGACCTCCATTGGCTGCAGGGGGACAGCCTGCTACGTCATGGTCTTCACTGTGGGCTGCAAGGGAATCTCTTCTCTGGCACCTGGAGCACCTTGTGCCCCTCCTTCACTGACCTTGGTGTCTGCAGAGCTGTTGCTCTCACATATACTCAATCCTGTCTCACTTGCTGTTCCACAGGCTTTTTTCCCCACTTCTTAAAATGTTATCACAGAGGCACTACTGCTGTTCCTCATTGGCTCAGCCTTGGCCAGAGGTGGGTCCATCTTGGGGCTGGCTGGCATTGGCTCTGTTGGATGTGGGGGAAGCTTCTGGAAGCTTCTTGCAGAGGCCACCCCTGTAGCCCACCTGCTACTAAAACTTTACCATGCAAACCCAGTGCAGTGGTAGATAAAAGGGTACACTTATTCTTCCTTTTTCAGGAGAAGTTAAAAAGGCAAAGTTGGGGATAGCGTACTCCTGTGTCTGGAGTATGCTGTGCTACGTTTCAGAGTGATTGGTAATGGTATGGAGACTGCATTTCTGCACAGCTATACACTATTTGGGCTTGTCAGACCAGGTTTACCCACTAATTTGTGTTGATTTATGGTTAGTCTTCCACTGCTGCAGCTGAGCACAGTTCTGTGCTGTGCTTCTGCTAGGTACTGCTGTCCTTTTGTTAAGACACGAATAGATTCTTCCACCACTCTTCATTGATTTGAGTTGTTGTACAAAGTAGTCATATTCTTTTTATTAATCCTCCTAGTGCCTGAAGCCTGTAACATGAAGCTCAAAGTATATGCACCAGCATATTCCTTATTCCTTCCTCATCCACTGGGGGTTAATTCTTATATGAAGTGCTTTGGGTCCATCAAGTTGTGTGAATGGTCTGGTTTGGGATATTATAGATTTTATGTATTTTTCAGCATCTTCATAACCTGAAAATGAACAAAGATATCTTTGGATAGGAAATGCCTTTCCTACATTATTTTAATTAAATTATGTAATTGAATAAAGTCTGTATAATAGAAGCATAGATATGATCTCCAGAAGAAATCTGAATCTAAAATTTCAGATTGAGACATTCTGTTTTCAGAGAAGTTAAAATAATTGCTCACACAGATGCTGCTGTACACAAGGAGCACGCTTGTGCTCTGTAGCCCTTATTAAAACCCGCAAGCCATTTTTAGGAGGGAACCACAGCTGTAACAAGAAGTCTCCCTCCGAGTCTCCCCGGCTCTAACACCGCCACCCTCCAGCTGCGAGGAGCCGCCTGGCGTACCTGTTTCTCCATGTTTGCCACCCCCGACAGTTTTTCTTCTTTGCTCCTGAAGTTGAAGAAGAGGGAGGCGAGGGGGGACACGACACGGTCCTTCCCCGGGCGGGCTCTGCGCTCTGTCCAGCCTCCGCGCACCGACCGACCCACCGCCCCGGTGACGGGCTCCCTCCTCTCCCGGGCAGCCCGCAGCCCCGCCGAGCTCCTTTAAGTCTAACAGGTTTCCTTATATAGGTAAACGCAAATTGCATTCCTGGTGAGAGAGGCTAACTGGCTTAACTTAGTTAACTCCACGCGTACCAAATGGGACTGAGCGCCTGGAGTTTGCCAGCGCGGCGCTGTGAAGCGCCTTCAGAGGGGAGAACGCTTTTCTTACAGCAGTTTAGCACCCGTGAAACTATTCCATTAGTTAAAGATATAATAGTAGCCACTACTGTATTAGCGTTGCGTTAAATGCTTGACATTTTTACAGAACACCCTCCTTATCCTGTATTTTACTCCAAGAACAGCGTCTATGTGCACGCACATCCGATAGTACTAAAATAGTTCCAACCCTATATGAACACCATATAACAAATGCTACTTGCGAAGGTTGGGACATGAGGATTGCAATACTGAAATCAACAGGAGGAGACAGCCTAAGAAAAGTTTGGCTTACTCTTTTCCACTTCCTTTTTCTATACAATGTAATAGTTAAACTTCTGGTGATAGATCTGTCTTTGTCAGAGAGGTGTCATTGCAATATATTAACAGACACGCCCCTATCTAAACAGAGATAGAGGGAGTACCTAGCACAAGCATATTCTCCACTCTACAGAGCAGTGACACATGCATTTCACATATTTTTTAACCCTCTTGCCTACTCACTAACCCCTTTCTGCAACCACAACTTACATGCCTTGAAGAACTTCAGCAGGCAATTAATTAATTACAGGGAAAATCATAAGAAATGTTTCCCTTCATTCTATTCAGACAAGCTTCACCTGTTAATTGTGGCCCTTCTACAAGGCAAAATATGCAAGACAGCAAAAAGCATGAGGAAAGATAAAAAAAGGACTAAAATTATAGAGGAACCCAAAATTTTTTTTCCTGTATTTTTAATTAATGAATTTTAGAAAAGCTAAAAGATTTGATCAAATGATGAGAGGCTGATGTTTAAAAAAAAAAGTACTCTGAATTCTAAAAAAAAAATTTTTCCCATTCTTTCCCCAAGATGTATTGCCCATATCTCAAAACAGACAAAAGACACCAATCTGGCTTTCTGGTGACCTATGGAAGGTTAGAAACAATAGCCTACCACCCAAAAACTGTGAGTTATCATTATCCAGTAGACTACAGTTTTTCTTATCCCCATGTAATATATGACTTAAAGATTATCAAATAATACACTGTGCAGAAAAGCTATTTCTAATGACCATTCCTAATGGTTTCAATACTTTTTTAGTCATAATTTTTTTTCTTCCCCTGAGGCATAAACATTCAACCTCATGATACTGCAGGAGCTTGGCTTAGAAGCTGAGAAAAATGAAAAACAATACCAATAAAAGTTGTAAGACACTCAATAAATACATCTAAAAGAGTATTTCTGTACAATATATAGGGAATCAGGAATATGTGGCCAGGGGCTTGGTGTAATGGTCTTCATGGGACTCTTTCAGGACACATAACTCATTTGTGGCTTCACTGCTTGAGAAGAGCCTTGCCAAATTCATGCTCCTGTGACAAAGCGTTTGCATTGGACTATGCAGTCACATATTCCCTTACGGCCAATGAGTTTGTGACCAGTTCCTGAAAGAGTATCAGTTTTTTCTGAAGCAAGCCAATTAAAATCCATCACATTCCAAAAACTGCAACAGCAAAGGAAGTTCAAAAGGGCTATTGGGCTAAAATAGATGTTACTTCAAGTATGGCGGACTTTTTGTCCTTAGGCTAGCACTTTTTCTAGTAGCCAACCCAGACCCCGTAATAAACATATTCATTTATCAAGAACAACTCCCTAAATTAAGGATTTTCCTACCACTTCTTCAGTGCCTGTACATGTGCTTTATTTCCCCTAGTTTCAGGCCAAAAACTCGACTAGCTGTAATCTGCACCTGACATACCCCTTTTACCTCCGATCGGTCATGGGATTTAGGGCCGTATAGCCAGGAATGAAATTTTATGCTTTAGCTGCTCACCCTAAAGTGTGATTTCATTCCATTCTGGTACACACATGAAAATTTTCCCCAAGCCCTATCTATGCTACCTGTGTAAGAGAGAATCCCTTTACTTAAAAAAGACTTGTAGTGAAATAATAATTATTTTTTCCTCAAATATATACCAGAACGAAATTTAGCTATACTTTCCCTCATGCTCCTGCTAAAGTGTTAACAGCAATTAATTATGGAATATATATATAATTATAGTGTGTGTATATATATATATGTATATGAAAGTCAGATCTTTTTTACATCTGTGAAATTCTCTCTATATTTTTTAAAATCCTGAAGCACTCCAGTTAATTCTTGAACCTGAGAGTAACCTAGACTTACTTCCATTTACTTTGTTGTCACACGTGCGTTATCTGCAAGTAATGCTATGATAACGTTAATTACCCTGTATCCATTCTCTCCTGTTGTCCAAAAAGAGGTCTAATAGATTTGAACCTGCATTCAGAGTCAGGGTATACAGGAAAAGCTCTGAGCAGGACTCTACAATACATTATCTTTAATGTTAAGAATTAAAAGATTCATTAGAAATGAATGCAATTTATGACAGTGTTATTTTCTTTGTTACAGTACTCCAAGTTATTTCCAGCCAAAGCGCAGCATTACGTAGACACTCTCATTCCGTGTGTCATTAGCTTGTTTCCTGTGCACGATTCATACAAGTGGTTTATTGAGGTTAGTTTAGCTCCTGCCGTTTAGATAGTAACTATTTGTAAGACCAATGACCTTTGTCCAGCGGAGCCAAGAACCACAGTCCCAGGCAGAAACTCAGTGATTATCAGAGTACTACTGTATTTCTCTTTACTTCCAGTTGCATGCCTCACTAGCCGTATTTTCTTAATCTCAAAAGACGGTTTATAAGAAACATTTTCTCCTATTAAAAGACTGATGGATTTTCCTTCTCACATTTCTGCCTGTTTTTTAAATACACTGACCCGTCACTGTTTACCTTGCTGTACCAGAAATGGAAATCTGGTGTAAATTTCCATACTTATTTTTGATTGAATGGAATAGATAAGTGTAGTACACCAAGAAATATGTTACCTATACATACATTTCCATAACATACATTTCCTATATATTAAACAAATAACACTAGTCCCTAATCTTGCCAGTAGTGTCTAAATACCTCCCTTGATTTTTTTGTCCTATTAAAACCTCAGGGTGGAACACAGCAGATCCAGTCTCCTCTTACTGAATTCTTATTTAATCATGCTTGGTCTGAAGTTCTTTGTAGACTGAAATTGTCCACACTTGAGCAACTCAATAAACTGGCTAAATTTAGCCAGGTAAGTTTAAAGAAACAGAGATCTCTCAAGTTTCATTGCCCAGGACTGTTGCCCTGCAGTTTCCAGAATTAAGCTGTTAATGCATTCTCAAAGTTCTAATTCCTGCCATTCAATGGCAACACTTCCTTTCACTTTGATTTGGACAAGATTTCATACCTCATCTTGGTATCTGCATCTTTACATCTTCAGTTTCCCTTAGAGATGTGCATCACCGAGCATCCCACAATGCATGCTCTGTTCTTGTGGGGTGCAATGAGATCATTCATTCAATAGTTCATTGTTTGTTCTGAGCTACATTACCCAGTCCTTAAATCAAGTGATGTGCTTGGATAGAATGGCAGCAGAGTATCTTATAAATAAGTTAGATTCAGTTCTAACATCCTTTGTTTAACATACAAGACTCCTCAAAGATGTGCAATGGCATATTGCACCTCTCTTTCCATGTCAAAAGATCTGTTAGCTTAAAAACCTAAACTGTTTAATATATTACTATTTTCAAGTCCACAAGTGTCATTTCTGCACTGCTATTAAAATCATTTATACATGCAGTATGCTAATTTTGGATTGTAAGATATTGTTGCAGTCTGCACAAATATGTATTAATGCTCAGATTTTTGATTTAACATGTGAAAAAGCTATGAACTTGATGCCCTGGTGTAGAGCACAGCTTTCTCAGAGCAAGCTGACAGCTGGAGAAACCCAGATGACTTGGGTCTGACTGGGACGGAGTTAACTTCCTTCGTAGTAGCTGGTATGGAGCAGTGTTTGTGGCTAAAACTGTGTTGATAATATATTAGCTATTGATGAACAGTGCTTGCATCATCTCAGTCTAAAGGCAATTACACATCTGAGAAGCAGCTGAAGTTGTTATCTCTCAGCCACTCATTCTTTGACTATAACTATTCAGACACAGGTACATCAGGTAAACCCACAAGATTACCATGCTGGCAGGTATTCTAGCAACAAACTTGGGATGAAGAGCTATCTAGAAAGGGTGTGTAGTTTGTATGCTCAGCTAAAAGAAGGTGGAAGGTTTTGATATGCTATTCCCTTCTTCTAACAAATGCAAAGTAAAATTAACGTAAGAACCTACATTCATTCAATTCAATCCGTAAGTGAAAACATTCAAGAAAAAAGAAACTAAAAGGTTAAGGTGTTCAGAAGCAGTGACTCACAACTGCACATGGGGTAGGCAGCTGAGCATATACCTTATCTGGGGAACACTAGCTGTACGGATCAGTTAACTTTATGATACAACCTTTACTTTTTATTATTTCCTGATCTGGTGTTCAATTTTACAACCTTAATGCAAGTTACTTCATTAATAAAGCATTACTTATAAAATTTTACCATATTACTTAACCTTTACACAGGAACAAAGATGTCAAAACAAGTTAAAGGCTAATGTCTAAGGGTATTACTTTTACCCCTGGGAAATGAATTGAGCTTTCTTTCTCATCAAAGTGTTTCAAAATGCATCATTAAAAGCTAGGTAATACAGCAAGTTACTATCCCTGCTCTTGCACCACACGTTCTTCAGGTTTCAGCTACATGCTTACTCTAAACAAGAGCTTTATGCTTTTATTAAATACATTTAAAACTCAAAAGTTGAGGTATTAGATGAAGCCATTAGTACAAGATCCAGCAAAAAGCTATTTTCTCCTGAAGAGTTTAAATGCTTTATCTGGAAAAGTTAATGAAGTAATTATAATGTTGTTATTAATGAAGATTAGAGATGGATTAAAATGGCATTCGGAAAATAAACCAGGCAATTAAGTAGGCTTTCAGATTTGTGGAAAATCCTTAGGGTCCAGGAGAAAAACACTTAGAATACCTATACTAAGAAGGACATTTGGAAAACACTTAGTTCTTAATGCCGCAGGACTCCAGACAGTAGAAACTGTCTCATGTCAACATCAACATTGGGGATCACAAGCACTGTGATGCTTAATGCTGACCAGCTGTGCTTGAAGCTTTGTTTTAAAGTCCTTTCAAGACGTCTTTAACTGCAGCACCTTTCATATAAAGTATACTGTCCTAATGAGGGGGCTATTAGAAATGTTCATTAATATTTGAACTGATGTGACGATCAGATTAGTCAGTTCAGTAACCTTGAGCTACATGGAGGAGAAGGATGATGCTGTAAATGAAGCAGTTGTTGTTAGCCAAAACTCTATATTCAATACTGCAGAAGATGGAAAAAAGTGTCTGACCTGGAAAATCCTAAATGAGCCTACAGAAGTGGTCCAGAGCCAGTGTGGACAGGACTGCATGTTCTCTTGCTTGCCGTGAGGGCAGCATAAAAGTCATGGCTTGTTGACACACTGTCCCTAGCGCTTCTGGAGGGCTCACAGCTTGGGAACTGTACTTCTTCCCAGTGAATTCACTTTAGCTGACTATAAAGGCAATGAAGTAGTGAAAATTGGAGTCCAGTCACAGTAAGTTCTTCTACAGTTTCTGGAAGAGAAACACTACCATTTCTCAGACCCTAGATAAGTGGATCACCTGAGAAAGGTTTACCTCTTTTAACTAATCATAGAGGGATGTCTGCTCATCTGGCTTAGACACCTCAGTTAGGTTCCTTAAACTAGGAAATTTGACTGCTGGCCAAAGAGCACATGAAGATAAATTACACAATTAAGAAAGTATTGATTAATAAGGTTAGTAAGCAGATTCTTTTTGAGTGAAACTAGATTATTTGTTGGTAGAACATATAGATTAGTTTGATCATTAGTCTTACATAGTACATATTCAGGCAGAAACATTCTCTGAGCCTAACTGTATGCATAAAGACATTAAAAACTTAGGGAAAGACAGGAAAGGGCAGGCACAATTTTATGTTCTGGGAGTTCTGAGTATTCTAAGGAAAATGTGTGAGTTTTTCTTTACAGGTCCTTGTTATGTAGAATAGATGAAGGACTATTCAACAGCAACTTCTGTCACAGGGTTCCCAGATCAGGGAGATGAATACAGCATATGAGGAAGAATGCGTATATATTGCAAAACCAAATGCTTTTAATAAAAAGCAATCTGTCCTAGTCACTACTTACAGTACTACAGTGAATTATTTTAGTTCCAAAACTTATGGGAAAAAAATTGTTATAATGCATTTTTAGACTTTGTGTCTATACAAATGAAAATCAGAACTACTACTGGTATATAAAGAATACATATTTAAAGAACTGTATTTAGGAGTAGGGAGGTAAAAAATCATGAATTCACATGACAGCTGAGGCCTTACTTAGGATATCCTTTGACCTTCACACTGTGAAGATGAGAAAGCAGCAAAGATGAAGAACATTAAGAAAGCTGCAAGATATTAGGAACAAGATGGAAAGGACATCTAATTTAAACAAAATATGGAACTTTTAAGGATTTTTTGAGAGAAACAAGATGAAAGAGTGAGACTTGATCATGGTTGACCATGGAGAATGTTCACCTAAAACATAAAAAGTTTAGATTAGATGTAAGGAGAAACCTCCAAACAAGAGTTATTCATCAATAGAGCAGTCCGCCAAGAGAAAGCCCTGGATTATCAGAAGAGGAAATACTTAAGGGGAGATTAGATAATATACTCAAAATAGTGCAGCAGATAAATCCGTAAAATATGCAAGAGACTGGTGTGGATAACTTTGTTCAGGCTATACTTCTGAGTCTTTGTTTAGGATTTTACATACAAAAATTCTTTTACAGTATTTGGCTTGCAATAGTAGTAGAAAGGATGCAGTCCTGCAAAGTCTTAGCCATTTTAAGATTCCCTATGCAAATAGCCTCACTGCATTGAGTTCATTTTAATTTACTTCATATCATACAGACTGACTGACCAGAAATATTCAAATGGTTCCTCTTCCTAACTGCCTAAAAATTACTTTAACAGTATCTGAAGGATTTTAGTCTAAGACCAGCAGATGGGAGCTAACACAGGCAAATTTTCATCTACTTTATGGAAATATATCTCCCCCATTCTTCCATTGTCCCCTGTTACCCAAGGTTTGCTGTCGAGTAGTATTTAAACCTCTTGAAATTGGAACCTTCTTCTCAAGGGTTTTGTTACAGTTACCTGTAAACACTCTTCTGGTGCAGCTTTTAAATATCATTAAATGGCAGCCTTGGGAGATCTGCAGAAAAGAAAGAGGGGAGACTTCATCATGCCAGGTCCCTCCACCATTATTCTGCTCTCCCTTGCTGCTCCTGTGGCCCTCCCGGTGTGGGATCTGCACAGCCAGTCACAAACCCAAGGCAAAGGAAACCTGTTGTCCTGCCAAGCTCCTTGCTCTCTCAAGTAGCATTTAAAACCTGGAATTACATGCTGGGATGGGGAGGAATTAAGTTTAAACTCACTTGCCAAGTCAGCTCTCAAATACTTGTGTTTGCAAGTAGCAGAAGAATAACCAGCTCTGTATACTTGGAGGCCACCTTATCCTGCAGCAGTGTCTTCCATAAATCAGACACCTGAGCTAGGAACTATCTTAGCAGATTCTAGACATCCATGATGTGGCTCCCCCAGTTCTGAGCTAAGCGCTGTAGACTGCTGCTGTATTCAATGGAGAGAAATCAGCACGTGCAGGGCTCAGTTCAGCTGAGCTATTTTAGGCATCTGCTTTAGGAATAATGCCCTTTAAGTGCCTGTTTTTCTCCAAGGACTGTAAAGTGAAGATTGATTGCTGGCTCTGATGTTTTATCATCTGATTCCCACCTTCAGATACTTATTTTTCCATAGAATTGGGCATCATCTTAGCAACTACTGCAAGAAATTAAAGTTTTAATCATTAAGATAAGCTGATATGACTCAGCAGAGAACAAACTCCTCCATACCCTTGGCTGGATCATGAATGAATAGTGAATTGGCTGGACAGTAAGAAATTAGCACATCTGCCACTGGAGAAACAGAATAAAATCATAAAATAACCTGTGTTCTGTAACCATTAATCAACGATCTCACCATCAGGATCCCTAGAGTCAGCAGGAGGTGACATTATGGGCAATGAAAAACATTTGACTATTTGGTTATTTTGAATAAATATATTCATATTTATAAATATTTGGTAGCGAGAGGTTAGCTGGCTACTTTTTTAGCTTTTTTATTTTTCTTTTTTAAATTTACAGGAGTGCTATGACACTTCAAATTTATTTGAGAAAAGCAGAAAGCTAGACATTTTCTTTTTCTCTTTTTCTTTTCCCTTTTCTTTTTCTTTTCTTTTTATTTTTTAATTTCTTTTTCCTTTTTTCTTTTTTTTTATTTTTTCTTTTCTCATTTTTCTTTTTCTTCTTTTTCCTTTTTCTTCTTTTTCCTTTTTCTCTATTCATTTTTCTTCTGAAGTCCACCATGAACCACATTGCACTCTTCTCTAAGAAGAGGAAAACTAACAGGTCTGTGATTGTAATTCAGTCTACACTTTGATTAATTGTAAAAGGAATTAGAACTGCTAGAATGATTTTTTTTTAAAAAAAGCTCTCAGGGAAAAAGTCTACAGAATATTACACAAATGTATTAGCATAATCCACGTTAAGAACAGATGTGGAAATAAACACTCAATTAATAGGACATACAAGAAAAAGAAGTTTAATTAAATCTAACCATTAAGAAAACTCTTCTGCCTGTAAGCTGATGTACAGATAGGAAAATGTAGTCACTGTCCTTGGGGTTCCATTATTCTAGCAACAACATTCACTTTTATTTCTTTCCTTTTTCCTCTATTGCTTAAACACCTCTCATTACTTTCTCTCCCAGTAATATTGAGGATGTAATTGAAGGAAGAAGTGGATAAAATTGTTCAACCCCTTATGGAAAATGCCACAGCACATATTTTCATGAATTTGGAAATACTACCAGCTGTCTCTAAAAACTGAAGGTAGTTCCATTTTCTTTTCAACAAGGGAGTTTTGAATTTAAAACATTATTAGAGTTACAGCATTTACGGAAGAAAAGAAAACAGGAGACTTTTAAAGGGGTGTGTATTTCTTATAACCTGAAGGTGCCAGAATAACTTAAAATTCTTAGAAATCTGTGCGAGCAGGGCCAATAAGTGAAGGGAACTTTAATTCTCTGAAAAAAAATCATTATTTCTTTCAGCTTTCTCTGGTAGAATATAAGCTTTCTCATATCACCAATATTGATTAAAAAAAAAAAAAGCCAACAGGAAATTTTATGGCTTGAAACATACTCCAAAATGAAGCAACAGAATTTACATTAAAAACTTTTAATTACTGATTTCATTTTGCATCAAATAATTCCTTCTGCTATTGAAGTAGTTAAGTATAATTCAGTTAACACATCACAAAATTTAAATGAGTAAAACTAGCCTTTGTTTAATACTAAGAGACATTCAAATAAAAGAAGCCATGTTTCAAGGGCCTGTCTCCTCCCACTTGGAAGGCAGGTGCTTGAAAGTAACTTGCATTTTAAAAGAGGGGGGTGGGAAAGCCTTCATTCTTCACTTATACTCTGCTGAAATCCTGAAATAGGAGGGATAGCAATAGAGGATGCTATGACCTCATCATCTATCACAGGCTAAGCAGAGGCATGGTAGATCAGTGCCTGTATTGGTAGATTTATATATGAAACACTACCATTTGAGGTTATTCAGTAATGAAAAAGAATGTGCATTCCAAGTGAATCAACAGCCCAAGTGCAATGTCTCATGATACTACAATATTGGAAGCAGAGTATTTTAGATCAGACAGGGAAGCAAACTTTTAGCTGTTTCTGTTATCAAGTGCTACTACTTGTAATTATTTCATAAGGTTTGCAATATTAACAGTTATCTGAAGTGAATTTCCAATTCAGAGAAATCCACTCTGTGTTTGACATTTTTCTTACATCTTCAATCACTCCATCCACCTTCTACTTCTTTACTTGTAATGGCTATGTCTAACAAAATTCACAGCAGATTTCTCAACAGTAAAAATCATCAGGAGAGTCATTCAGCAACATTTGAAAATGTGATCTTGTTTCAGCATTATTCAAAAAATACTGCTTCAGTTCACAAAGGCGGGCAACTTCACAAAGGCGGGCAATGACAGAACAAGGGCTAATGGGCATAAACTGGAGAAGGGCAGATTTAGATTAGAAATTAGGAGCAAGTTCTTTACTATGAGGGTGATGGAGCACTGGAACAGGTTGCCCAGGGAGGTGGTTGAGGCCCCTTCCCTGGAGACATTCAAGGGGAG
>JAOXNG010000001.1:136095532-136118678 GCA_028566535.1 Scolopax minor | reverse complement strand
CCCTGTGACTGCAGGGGGGTCAGACTAGATGACCTTTGAAGGTCCCTTCCAGCCCAGATGATTCTATTCTATGATTCAGTCCACATCCAGACCACAAGAAAATTTTGCACCAGACCTCAGTATTCCTCAAGGTCCCACACTTCTAAGAAGGGATTCCCGATGCCCTTCTCCTCTTCAAGGCTTTTCCCAGTGTACTCACCCATTTAAACCTCTGAAAGAGATGTACAGTATCTAGCTGACCCAACACACTGCTTTCTCCTGAGCAACCTCAACACCAGAACCTAAATGGTTTCAGTAATTAAGTGGTCCTGTCCTATATCATCAGCTGGAGCTGCTGTTCACCTCAACATGTGGGTGGCATCTCAAGCCTCATATTGATACCATACCAAAAGACATCTTCTTACCCTTATCTTTTTAGATATCTGCAACATATTTCTGCTTTGCCAGCAACAGGAACAATCAATCACCCATTAACTCTGGGATGGAAGGATGGAGGGTGGTAGCTAGGGTGACTAGCTGTTTGTTGACAGGTTACTGAACTGCTTGGAAAAGAGGTGATACTGCTGGCGTTATCTTCACCTCTGCAAGGTTCACATAACACAAATAGCATACTTTATGGCTTTCTGAAAAAAACACCAATATGAATGAAAAAATTAAGGGGGAGCACTTTTTTGCTGTCTACAGCCTGTGAATAACAGCAGCATTGGGAAAGTGTGCACTAGAGCAGCAGACTGTACCATACAATGGCTTCTTTTCAAAGTTATTTGAGATATTCTATATACTCTTTCCAATATTCATCTTATTTACAGAGGGTTATGTACATATTAAATGGTTGCTTGACTCGACCCATCTTGTCATATTTGCTCCCAATGCATAGAATTAACGGACAGTTTTTAGGACTATTTATGCTCAAGACTTATCCCTGGGCAATGCCTTCAGGAAGACTGTGAGAAGACAGAACTTCCTCTGCTTTCAGAGAAAAGTGGTTCTAACATGCAGGAATAAGAAGAGTGCTATATAATGTTCTGTAGCTACTCATGTGATGATGACAGCTAGTGAGATGTACCTCCCCTGTTAAAACCCAGTGGAGCCTGTTCAGGAGGTAAACTGTGACCTTTCTGTAATCATCCACAGTTCACCATTCCCTGAAGTCCATGTGTTTCTGCAGTAGGTTGCATGTATATTTACAAACTCTGTTTCTGATCTTTTTCTTTCTTGGGCCCCCTGAAGATGAGACAGACCAGCTCATTAGCATGACAGTAAGGTGTCCCAGCATGTGCGATACTAAGGTTTTAAGACATGGTGGACAGTAAGACACTAGTAAATAGATAACAAAGTTACTCATGTTCTGTTTCCCTTTGCTTTGGACAGTGAGGGCTTTGGAGCTGGTTAGGAATTTTTTTTTTTCTTCCTTCTGGTTTCTGTGGTATGAAGTATGTATCCCTTGGGATTCTTCTTCAGAAACATGTCAGTTTGAGGTTTCTTTTTATTTCCAGCAAACAAGAATATAATTGAAACCCTTCCTGAGTTACAGCTATGTTTTCTGCTGGAGAGACTGACAGATCCAGCAAAGCACAGACACTTAAAATCCAAAAGAGCATTTTGCCAAGTTTGCTGTGTTATTCCCTTCATACTTTCAACATATAAAGCAGTTCCCTGGACCAGAGTACAGATCCTAAAAGGCAAATAGCAAGAGATACTTGAAATAAAGACAGAAGCAGAAACTTTCTGATTTTCATGTAGTCAGTCAAAGTGCCAAACCCGTCAGTCTACAGCCCAGCATGCCAGCCTGGCTGCTGAGGGGCAAGGGGGGTGCAGACCCCATGGCCATTCACCACCTGGTTTCTCTGTCGAGAGTCATTACAGACGCCTGACAGTTGTAGCAGTGGGTTTGCTTGTGCCAGGAACACCTGCCCAGGATGAGCAGTGTGGATATCCCCACTGTGGGGACTGACTGGTTTTCCAGCTGCTTCTCTGAGAAACTGGGGTCTTCTCCGCTTAGTCCCTTTATGGTGGGACATTCATTTCCTTCTCTATCTGCAATAAGCCTTACCCCATGGACCAGGGGGACATAATGTAAAGCCCATCTGTCAGACATGGCAGCCACAGAAATCTGATATGGTTGTAGGATATAATGGATTTTTGTCTATCATGATGGGATTTTAAGGGATGCTTAAGCTTGGTTGCTGGTAGCAACCAGAGCTAACTGGGGAATATTTTTTTTCCTTCATTGGGAATGGAAACGTGTGTATTTCTCAGAAACTAAAAATTTCAACTGAAATAAAAATTTTATTGGAAAGTGTTTACCAGACTCCAGACAGACTCTTCTATCGAATGAAAAAGCCAGCTGCTGGGCAGGGAATACAGACCTGTCAAGTCTGTATCCATGTTATGTCCATTTCACACTCCTCTTAAGAGGAATCTGTTGGCAAGCAGTGACACAAATTTGCTGTCCCTTAGGGCATCCAGGACAGATCAGGGCAGCCACAGCAGCAGCGCTGGGCTGGATGGGCCATGGGACTCTGCAGGAGCTGGCATTAAATGGCTAAGCTCAGCAAGGAGCTTCCACAGCATGGTCTCGCATGTGAGTATGCACCTCTTACGTGATCAGACACCTATATTTCTCCATGGGTTTGATGTGGCAACCTCAGATCTAGCCTTGGGTTTTGTGAGATTTGAGAGACCTACAGAATAACCGGTACCGTGCTGGAGAGGTGTAAATTATGGAAAATCAATACTTGGGTTCTCTACCAAATCCATAACCAGGCTACCCTAAATGCAGGTAAAACATTTTCCAAATTTTACAACAGACAAAACACTGTATTTTTACATGCTGATAAAAGTGCACTTCAGTGCTGTTTCCAATTTGCATATTAAAAAGGAAAGGTTATCTGAGCATCAGTATATTTCTGTTGTTCACTAGAGTTATATTCAAATATGTCTGCATAAATGAAACATCTTAAGTCAATTCTTTAAGCTGCATTAAGTTCTTTGCAAAAAGACTTAACACTTTTTAATGCCTCTTTTAGGTTTATCATACAGAAATTTGCATAAAAGAAAGAAAAACAAAGAAAAAGAATATTCTGAAATTTCTTGGATTTTTTTTACAATATTAAAGATTGCACTCTACTGTGAACTAGGAAAAGAAGAGATGTAGCTTTCACACTCTCAGACTAAACATTGGGTCTATGGATGTTTTTTTTGGCTTCTGTTTAAAAACGTTAATTGATTGGAAGACAAAGATGAAAATAAGAGATTTCATAATTTAACACACTCAGATCAGTGAAAAAACAGATACTGCCTTTTGATTACAAATATAGGACTTGCATTTCCTAAATACATGTTCCTTTTAATGTAAGTTGTGCTATTAAAACCACAACTTAATGTGTAAGGATGTGAGTGGCTAATGCACTAAGAGCAAAACTGAAAGCATAACACAAAAAGTAAGAGACCAGCCTGCAGTCGGTTTGTATCCTTGAAAATCCATTCCAAAGTCTATGTTGCATAAAATAGAAAGGGGAAGAGAAGGTCAAATTTTCATTTTATTTTCTCCCAAAAATAAGAAAGTCATTGGAGCAGTTATGTGACAGTAATGAAGAACCTTATCAGGTGGTGGAAGAAGAGAAGGGAACATCAGTTATTTCTAACCTTTTGCTCTCAGAAAGTGTGTGAACACTTATGAAGCCATTTCCTGACAGGATACATTCAGTCAGGAAAGAAGCTGTAGGAATCACTCAGACATGCACGTGAAACCTGTCCACAGCAGAAACAAGACAAAGTGTTTTGAGTGACATGCAAGTTCAGAAGCATCATTTCTGTGTTTTAAAATTACAGACCAATAGTTATAGATCTCATTAGAATTGTCCAAGAGATGAACTAGTCCTTGGTACCAGCTACTGCAATCTCAGTACTAGGATTTCATTCTCATAGCTGACATTTGAGGTAGGCCAGTTTTAGTCCTGTGGGATCACACACTAGGTACACATGAAGTAGATGTGCTCTTTTGGGGATGTCTACCTTTAACCAAGCTAGTTCAGGTTGCATGAAGCAACAGCAAACTGAGCTGTCCACTTACCAGACTTTTTTGGTGGGTTCTGCAATCCACATTGCTTGATAGTGCCATAATGCCCTTGTATCTGCACCCAGGCTAGATACTTATTCTTGCTGAGACAGCAGCAGAAAGTGACAAGCTCTCATCATTTTTACTTCATTACATACTGTTGCCAGCCTACCCTTTGAAATACCACATTTTTTATTGCCCTGGTATTTCAAAGGTCACAGCTTCAAAGATACATCAGGTATATAACGCATCATCCTAAATGCTCTCCCCAAAAGGCAGTAACATTCCCATAAAGTCCAATGGCAGAATCATGATCTCTCACCAGTACAATAGCCTGGGATGCAATACTAGAGCTTAATTTGTTTTACATATGGAAGACTTCATAGAGTTTAAAATGTACTACACATATCTCCATACTGCGGTTGGATTTTATGGAAAGACTGCGGGGTTAGATTATAAAAAATATAGTGCAATTCCTGAGCAGTTCAGCATAGACTAAATGTTAGGAAAAAGCTCTTTGCATAAACAAGAGCACCAACAATGCTTGTAGAGTGACAAGAGGAGCATAGAAGTCATATATGAGCAATAGAAAAAGCTACCTATCTCCAAACACAGGAAGAGAAACACTGAATTTTATCATGAAATACAAGAGTCATTTCAGCATTAGGCAACACAGTAATAGGTCATTATCATTCAGATCACAGCCACCAAAATAAGTTGTTTCTATCATCAGTGCTGGTCCACCTTCACTGCAGCACCTTGTTCCCCTGCCCCACCAAGTCCAGTAATGAAATCTCCTAAAACAGAGCAGGCACCCACTTCAGACCACAGAGCATAAAAGAGTCTCAAACCACCAGTGAAGACAGACGCTGACATCTCTGGGATACACACTCAGAACCAGTTAGGCTGCTGTAGAAACAAAGAGCAACTTGGACAATGCCACTGAAGTACCACCAAGATAGCTGAGACAACCTTGTGTCACAGGCTACGCACCAGCCACCGCCGCTCCCTTTGGCCCATGCCCAGCATCCACGGAGCAGAGGAGCAGCTCTTCCAGTGGGAGCTGTGGGGTTGAAACCAGTGTCCCAGCAGCTACAATCCTGCCACCAGCAGCCCAGGCATGCTCCCCCAGTTGCCCATCAGGTAGTGCTAGTTACCAGTCTTTAAACCTGTTAATGGTATTACTTCCTAACTGTCTGGTTGTGAGCCTTTTAATTTCTCCCCAAAATTACTTCACAGACTACTCATCTGTTACTGTAATTTACACCTCAGTGGAAAGCACGTCTGGGGAGGCCAGGAGAAGCCACGTGTTTACGCTTGCTTCCCACTTCAACCTACCTGCTCTTTCCTTGTTCTCCCCAGCCTTCTCCTCTTTCCTAGCTTAATTTTCTATTTAACTCACCTATTTACGCCCAGAGGGAGAAATGCTGCAACCAGATTATTAGATTTAAATTTGCCCCACTCCACTTGAAGTTGCAAGTGGCCAAAGAAAAGACCTTTCTGTGAGGCTCAGCTGTGTTTATTTTCCACTGCCTGCAGCAGCAGTAACCGTGTCCCTCAGATCAGTTTATTTTCCACCCCCCTGACTGGCCTAGACGTGCCCCTGTCAGTCACAGCCAGTGCAATGCTCTGCTTCTTGGGGAAAAAGTCAGCGCCATTGCAGATGGTGGGGCAGCAGAACGTAACAGAGTCTCCAAAGGCCACAGGTGAAGTGCCAGGGAGGCTGAGGTGCAGCTCAGGGAGGGACTGGATGGTATGAAATCCTGCTTCTCTTCCACAGCTACTGCCCTTCCCCTTATCAGTTCTCACAGCAAGGGGAGTCGGGTCTCTGTGGGGCAATTTCTGAAGTGTTTCAGGTGGATCAATATTTTATTCCAAAAAGGAAAAGGGAATATGCAATGCAATAGTTTGGCAAGCAAGCCAGCTATATTGCTCTTGAATGGTTTGTTTCATTTTCCAGGAGAGCTCATTCTCTGTACATACTTTTGATGAACCTTAGAGGTGCTAACAGGAGTATCCTTGGCCTTGCAACAATATCCATGTCCCAGCAGAACCAAATGTCTCTTGGAGTATGTGGCTCTCGTTGGCATTTTCAGAGTGTCACTGCTGCAAACTCAGCCTGTAATCATCATGTGATGTGCACCTTTTCAGAGTGTCACTGCTGCTAGATTTTCAGCCTGTAAACATCACTCTGGTTTTACCTGTCTCAGGATTTGCTTTGTTGCTTGTGCAAGGCAATATTGCAAGTTGTTCCTGATACACAGCAGCATGAATGGGTGTTAGTAATGCTGGATTAAATCATTCAGAAAATGTGGTTTGTTAACCTTCCGGTACATAAGGAGAAGTGCCAGCTGCAGTGCCAGCCAGGCTTTCCTCATGGCCATTTCTTAAAATGTATATTTAAAGTAAGTTAATATTATTTTCATTAGGTCTTGGAAGTTTTCATCTAATACCTTCATGCTGTGTGTATCATATAGTAATTCACTTGGACTACATTTGCTTTGGGGAGGTCAAACCATCCACTTTCCACTCTTGTCCTTTTGCCTGAGTGATTTGCCAGGTGTGACAAGGAGAAACCTAAAGTGTGTAGCTAGCCTGGAAGAAAAACAGGTGATCTGTTTCTGAGTTACTTTTCTGGACTACTTCAACCATGGCATAAAACAGAAGGAGAAACCACTCCATTTTTATCTGCAAAGCTTTTATGCCATCCTTAAAAATGCCTAGGACAGCTTCAGTCCCTTCAGTCCCTTTCCCCCCTTCCAGTGGGGAAATAAAACTATCAACCTCAAGAGAAACAGGCATGCAAAAAAGGGTCAGAGGTAAGTAACCCACAGGCTTGGAAATACCACATGAAAGAAAGGAGAGCAGTGGCTAATCGTGACAATGGCAAGGAGAATTGCAAAACTAAATTCAAACATCTAATGAGGTTACTCAAGTCCAGGCCCTCATCCAATGCAAGGATATGTATCTCCCTTGTGCTTACCTGGCACCTCGCAACAGGATGGGTCAAGGAAGTGATTGAGCTGAAAGACACCTTTCCTGGCTGAATTTGCTTTAGAAAGAACCATTCCTTGCTCTGCCCTCCCACGGAGCAGTACACACGCTGGTGCCTACACAAAAGATGTAGTGGAAAGAAGAACTGCAGCCCCACCTTTCAGTAGCTGTATGGATTTATCCTAATGTAAATGACTGCGTAAGACGGTAATTGGCCTTAAGTTTCTGAAATTCCTTCTGTTCTTTGTAAAATTTGATACCAGTTGTGAAACAGAGAGAGAACAGGCAAATAGACATATACATATAATTATGTGTATATACACACACAAAATCACGTTAAGGTTATAGACCCCAGCAATCCGAAATATCTTAATTCTATAATACTTCATCCTTAGCTCATACCAATCCTGGAAAATACAGTATCAACCTTCAGCTCAAAATTCCTTTCTCTCTCACTCAGTTTGTGTAACCACTGTAATCTTCAGACTTAGTTTCCCCTAATTGTTTTTACATGATAACGAACCCTTTGTGTTCTCTTGCTTTTCTTGAGGGTTAGCGCTGCTAAATAAAATTACAACAGTGAAGACATAACTTGAGACCTTGAAATATTGCTTTCATACTCTGCTAGTAGAAATAATTCTGAAACCAACAGCTAACTCCAGCCTTGCTCATGGCACCTACTTCTACTGGTCTGTAATCACACTCATAAGAGAACTAGAAAGACTCAACATAGTATGTAGCACAAGCCAGGGAGTGATACTGACTCACGTCCCAGAAGCAATGTCAGCGTGTGGTTCTGCTCAGACAAAGTAGGACACCAAGGAAGAGGACTGTGTGGCACAGAAGCAGCCTGTGCAGCTTCTCGTGCAAGAGTCTCTGCAGGCAGGAACCCTGACATCTGAAGTCGGCTTTTGTTTGCATCCTACCAGTTTAAAAAATCCAGATTGCTTAGCTTGGCTTCTCTATTCTCAATATTTTGACACACTTTATATCATCCATAAATTTTATTCACACTGCTTTTATATTTGCTTTTCCAGTAATTTATAAAACAGTATTTAATAGCACTGACCTGTAACTGATCTCTGCAAAATCCCATTTGAAATACTTCTATTCAATGATAAATCTTGCATGACACCACTTTGATGTGTACCAGCTACCAAGTGCCTAAATCCATTTAATTTGCACTTAATCAATATCAGGTAGCATTGACTTCTAATCACAATAACATGCAGTCCAGTGCTTTACAAAAGGCAGTTTCTGTGTTATGTAAACATTTTCTTTAATGAACCAAACTTATCAGAGAAATGAAACTAGATCCACATGCCATACAAGCTGGCTGACTTGAATCCATATCTTTTAATTTTTAAATAATTAAATCCCTTATCACCATTTTGATTTTTATCCTTCTGTCCAGACTGACGTCAGCCTGGTTGGTCTAATAGTTTTGGTCATTCCACCTGCCATCTCCAGCTACGCACATGGCCTTAGCACGTACCTTCCTGCCTGGAACATCCTTGCTGAAATAATTCCGATTTTCTCCCTGAATCATATGATATTAATAGATTAATCCAGTTATACTAAAAGGCACAGGCTTTTCAAATTCCTCACAACATCCTTTCCTGAATATTTATAGCTGTGTCATTAAGTCAAGCAACATCATGGAAGGCAGAAAAGTTTATAATTTTAGCACATGCAGAGATCTCAATTTAGCATGACTATTCAAAATTGTAGACTCAGAGAGATATTCTTGAAGATCCAGAAGAGTCCAGTATTTGCAGTTTTATAAGGCGTAGCGCTTGGATAATTCTCCTACAGCATCAGCACTGACATGGGAGATTCTGATTTTGTAGTCCTGTGAGCTCTTGTTTGAAAGCTCTTCAGTTTTCTTACTCAAGAAAGTATCTTGTTAGTTTCTTGATATAATCTCTGTCTCTCCCCTTTTAAATATTGGCTGGGGAGTATGAATGCACTAATAAAAAGTTATGCTACTGGACTGATGGTCAGATAGACAAACGAACTGTTATCCATAATTAATACCTAGATGCAGAAAAAGAGCAATTTCCATAGCAAACACGTTATGTTTCCTGGTACTTTGTGGGGGAAGAATACCATTTCTGAATTACACAGTTGTCACATCCAGCAGCTTAAGATGAATGGGAAATCCTTTTTTTGCTCCTAGAGCTGACCTGAAGTTTTCCCCCTTTTTATAACCAGTTCTTCTGACCACAATAACTCTAAGTAATACGCTTACTCAGGGGGCTAGGACACCTGGGGTGATGTGTAACAAGTATTCATATCTGCTTTCACAGACAGCCTCACTCAACTTCAAAATGGATGGAATAGAAATGTTGCAAAGTATATGACATACAGGCAATGACAACAAAACTAAATCTTTTCTCTAAGTTGTTTTTGCAATAACCACAAAAGTTTAGTTGAGCAAAAAGTCTAAATTCCAACTTAGCCTGCTGGAGGGTACAATCAAAAGAGAAGAAGTGACAGACAGAAAATTAATTCCTCCCATCCATAGGCATGCAACTGCACGGCAATTACAGAAAACAATTCTGGATGTTAGCACCTCATTTTCAGCTGTCATTTAAAAACAACTAGTCCATTTACTTCACCTGACCTCCAGTTATGTCAGATGCATTCAGCTTGTTTTGGAAAGATTCACTGGATATGTTTCTTTAAGGGCACTCGAAGCCCGAGAGGAAAAAGTTCAAAACAACTGAGAAACCTTTCTGTCATTTGGTTTTCACAGAAGAGTGATGTAATAGTTAAAATTTAGCAACATAATGTTTAGCCACATATACAATCTGGCCATAGCATTTTGAATTAACTGCAACCTATTCAAAATCTGGTATTTTCAATTAACTGGAGCTTATTCACATCTGGCAAGCTAGCAAACAGAGTGGGAGAGTGTTTCAGCAGCTTAGCGGAAGCCTGCCATGAATACACATTTGGACAGCCTGGGAGAGCATCAGTGTCACTCTGGGAATGTTCCTGGCATGCTAAAAGAAAAACATCAAAGACATTACTGATTTAAAACTGCCTCCAAGAGTGCAATCTGTAGTGACAGGAAATGGAAAAATTATCCTCAAAGGGACTGCGAAGAAAGAGCTAGTCCAGTGTGATAGTGGCTTCCACACATAAAGCTTATGTTCTGTCAAAAAAAGCACTAAAGCAAAATATTGTGCAGTTTTTGGCCCAAATTCAGAAACAAGTCTTCAGGGCAGCTCAAAAACTGCAGGAACCAAATCAAGTTTGGAAGGGACAGCTCTGAAAAGAAGTCCTGTCATCTGCATGGTACATCTAATATTTTAAAAGGCTGCTGTAACCTAGATACCAGCATTTAAAAAACAACAAAAGACTAATAAGGTCTGAAGATGGAACCCTGAAGAGCCCATGAGAAATAAAAAAAGATTGACCAAGAATAACTCAGAGAGCTCTGTCTGAGGCTACTCTAAACATGCCAAAATAATACTCATGGTAACCCAGCAGTGCCTCTTCAAAGTTGTGTGTGATTGACAGAATCAAAAGATGCCAATAAACACGGGGGAAGAATAAGGACACAACTTTGAACCCAAAGTACGCTGAGGACTATTATAGTCCATGAAATTACTATGAGTAATTCCCATGCATAATGAACAAATGCAAATTCTCATGGAGTATATGTTATTGAGCCTTAATTGGAAGAATTAATTGAGACAGGCTTTTGCAGTAGGAAAATCTATTTATAGGATGTGTTTTTCTAAACCATGGAAACAGCCCCTTAAGCTGCTTTACCAATTTTTAAGCTGAACAACCGAACTGCTAAAACGTATTTTAAGGAAACTGTTTAAGTACTCAGGGACAATACGCATAGTAAATTTCTTGTCACAGTCTGAATCCTATTGCTACGTAGAACCCTTAAGGAGCACTTCAGTACAATATATCATTGGTCTTACTCTAACTTTTGAGTATTTCTCCAACAAAATTTGCAGGTAAGAGGGTAAGACATTGGTTACACTCCATCCTAACTTGGCTTTACACTTTTGGGAAATTCCCCTCTGCCCTAGGCCCACCAGAGATCAATTCTTTGACAAAGTTGGAAGAGACCTACTACACTAAATTACATTTGTTTCAATGAACAGTTCCAAGCTCTAGAGATTATGAGAGTGGCACAAAAGAGCTATAGCAAAGCAGAATTTTTGATCTACTGTTCCTTGTTGAGTCACACAATTTATTCCTATAGAAACTAAATAATATTTACACATAATCCGTTCCTGCAGTCCTGTTATGGTTTTGAGGCATCAAAATAGACAGCAACGACCAAGAGTCTAAGTAAGAAAACTGATATATATTTCTTTGTGACCTAGGTACTTATTTTTATTGTTCTTGGGACAAAGTACAGATTTGGGACATTCGCGGATACGCCTGTAATTTGGTTACCAAATTTAAAACCAGTCCTTGACACTCTTGGTTTTCCCATGTGGCCAAAAGATCATTCCAAACAGCTGCAGTATTCGGTGCAGGGGGCCCTTATGGGGATTGACCACATCAAGAAACGCTGAGGAAGCAAAAGAGCATATGCTCCAAGATGGTGGTGGTGGAGGAGGACGTGTGTGTTTGGGATACAGACAGCCTGGAAAAGCTGAAGGATCATTCTTACTTCCTGCTGACAGGAAGCAAGTGCTGTCACACTCTGAATGGCAGAAGGAAGGAGAAGGGGACTGCACTGCTCTGTCAAGGGACATAAGAGGCTGGACTACATCTTGTATGTATTTCCATCCGGAAAAACCCAGACAAACATGTAGGGTACTTGAAATTAGAAAAACTACAGGCACGGGTGACTACTGAATGGCATAGTCTGAACAAAGCTGATTCTTTGCACGTGTGACCAGCAGCCAATATGCAAATTTCTGCATTGCTTAGATCTCATGAGCAAATGGTCATGTTCCTCTTGGGTACCTAACAATGTCTCCAGTCATTAAAAATGCAGAGGACACAAAAGGAAATAGTACAAGAAAGACAAAAGACCACCAGTAAATCTGCATCTATGGTCACAAGATCTTTGCTTGATATCCTGAAGCAAAAGAAGGAAACCAGAAGCTACTGAGACCACATGGTACAATAGATATGCTTTTAAACAGCATTGCTCTTGCAGTTTCAAGAGGGAAGGTGTACTTTGGGTTAAAAAACCTCCTTTTTATCACAGTATAAATAATACAGAAGTCTGGTCCAGTGTGCAAAGAAAGCCAAGTATATTTTGCTCTGACTCACATTAAGCCAGTTTTTTTCTAGTCAAACTGACTGGCAGCAAAGTCCTAGCTTACTCCTTGGTTCAGGTGGTTGGTCTTTTCAGGTATCATCAGCTGCTATATTTTACCTGGTATTTTCCTAAAGCAAATGTAGATCAACTCCCTGATCTTTTTAAGTAAGTTTGTATACAAATCTAATTTTGCTATGCAATGCCATTTCTTCCTCCCCAGTGGGGAGTTTTGCAGGTGGGCTTTTTTAGTGCTTGGGCATTTTAACATGGAATTACATAGAAGATATTGCCTGAACGTTATCTTAAGACAATGAAAACTTTATGAAAACACTATAGGCATCATTCCTGCCAGAAAATATTTTCCATAGTAAGTGTTGCTGTTTTCCTAGTCCAAATTCAAATCAGTGTTTTTTAACAGCAGCAACAACAAAATTATTTCCCAGAATAGATGATGATAAAGAATGAAATATAGCTGTGGTACCCATATCAGACTCTAAAGTAAAAAGCTGCCAAAACTCTTAATTTTTTCTTAGTGTTTCAGCACTGTACTTGGAAAAATATTCCATCACCATAAAATTTAGAGAAAATCAATTCAGACGGGGAGAACTTTTGAGATCACAAGAGTCAGATATACTGCAACAAAGAGAAATACATAAACTGGTATATATAGTACATGAATATTAGGGTATTAGCAATTTTACACTAGCATAATCAACTTAAGACAATCTTAATCAGTGTCATTGAAGTAAAATATAAACTGAACTGTTGCCCAGGCTGTCCGAACCCATCTCCTCTGTCTCATCCCTCCCATACCCTGAACTCACTTCCATTCCTGTATGCATCATCAGCCTGGATGTAGGATTAAGAGATTCAAACCAAACTGAAACGCAGCAGGTCCTCTGACTTTAGGTTACGCTCTGACATGTATTTCCATAATCGCAGGACTCAGGATATTTCAACAGTATGTGTATTCACTTTAAAGTATTCACCTTTAAGCCTTTAAGCCTGCCTTCAGCCATACTGGTTGAGTACAGTCCTTCTGGCCCCTTCTTAGGTAAGCTCTGCAGATACAGCCAAGCAACCAAGAAACCTACTGTGCTCTAGTTTAGCACATTATTTCAGTTGCTGACTCCAAAGTAGGCATTTGAAGAGAATCAAAATATGCAAGTGTTAAAAAGCACAAATGGTGGTAACAGCAGGACTTCTAAAGCACTGCTGCTTCTGCATTTCCTGAGGACGCTCAGTTCCTGAAAATTACTGCCGTTCCTCAGAACATGCAAAAACGGATGTAGAATTTACATTACTAATAGATCTCTTTGGTAGACATCTGAGTCAAGATATGGTTTTCTCTCCATGTTAGTTTGGGGTTTTTTGCCATTAATTTAACATAAGCACTGTGTTTTTCATTAAAATATTAACTGAAGAATTTCAGTATGTCTTGAAATAGGCTTCTTTGAGGTAGTGTGCATATATTTGGTGTGACTCATTACTCCACGTTTTTAAGCAGACTCTATAGGTATGTTTTTTTGCCAAGTAAATAAATCTGAAATATCTGTAATATGAGACAGCAATACCAGCAGTATATTATTTTGAGAGAAATTGGAAAGTGCACCTTTCCCAAATAATGCTAAGCAAATTTCTTTCACTCAATAAAAAAACCCCTTCATATATAACAGTGCTTTTCTACTTGAGAAACAAACTTGAGAAAAAAGGGAAAACTCCTTAGACATTTTAAATTAATATGAAGGACTAATTCGCTTCAGTTGTCTGAAAAGGGTTCTTCCATACTGAATTCGATTTTGACCTACTGGAGATGCACCAATGTTATTAAATCACAAAAATGTTATCAAATCACAATGTTTTAGCACAGTAAATTTAGTTGTCTCTCTACTTCCTGTCCATGTCACAGGAACTCCCAAATAAGAAAATCAAGCTAATCAGCAACCTAAAGTATGATGTAACATACCAAAATATGTTATGAAGACTAAACTTACTTCCAGACAGAGTTCTGATTCTTTAAGGAAGGGGATGAATTAAATTGCTTTGTAGAGAAGAATCTCATCATACCATTCCCTATGCTGTGCCCACTAGGCATGAGCTAGACAAGTTTATTTTGTCATTTATACACTAGGATATGATGCATTCATTTTTTTAAAGGAGATAGATATAGATATAGACATATAGCTTGTACCTATGGTTTCATAATATTTTCCCTTCTTTATCTACGCATGGAAGAAAAACCATGAGTCAAAGCTTACTAAACATGGCAGAGAATCTGATTCAGGCTTGGGACATAAAAGAAAATTTGCCAACAATTACCACTGTTTGAGCTTTTTAGCCTATTTCCACCAAAGGGAATGCAGCAGAAGATGAGGACACAGTGGCTGAATTCATTTGCTTAATGTCAGCAGACATACTGACTCCAAGCTGAGGGGGGGCTGAGCGACAAACATCGCGTGACAGCAGATAGCAATTTTCTCATATGTCTCAAGCACACAGACAAACTGCAGACTGGCAAGAACTTGAGGATATTTGTACTGCTTTGAAGATGAAGAACATAAAGGGAGTGACTGTTGCCAGTGTTGTTAACTAAAGGTATGAGGAGATATGAACAAGACATAGTTAATTGATTTCACAACTCCACAATTTTACCCCAAATTTCTTCAAACCTTTCTCTGACACCGTTCATGAAGATGAATACAGGCAACATGGAGTCAACAAAACCTCTGGTTATATCCATTGTGGCTGCAGAATGGTAGAGATGTGTGTATTTAGATAGTTGGAAGACACTGACACCATTACCATCATCTGGACGCCAACGTTGCCAGCAATGTATGGCTGGATTACGGTACTTCCCATAAGACTTGCATACTAAAAGTGAGCAATTTTATAAAGAGTAGAGCCTGCACAGACAATGATCTATTAGTAATATCATAAAAATTTTAAGTGCTCTCACAAGCAATTAGAGACAGAAGTCAAGAGTAAATAAAATCTGAGAATTTGATGAGTACTCAAGCACTAACACAGAAGGGCTTTCCCCTCGCCTAAGTTTGTTAAATACTCTCGGTCATGTTATAATGGTACCATAGTACAGAGTTTCAGAATAATACTATAATGCTTTTTTTAAGTACTATTTCTATGATGGGAAGACTGCTAATTGCTGTCAGCTTATTGCTTATTATTACTTCTGCAGATTGAACTGGATAAAAGTTTACTTTAAAAATTAATATTTAATTTTAACTTTCCTTTCTTGCTAGTTCAGAGTTAGCAAATAAGTGTCATTTTATTTGCTTCCACAGTTTTTTTTTGGTTTTGTTATGCTTCAATAAAACGTCTAGGTACAGTTCAGGTGTAATGAATCAAATGATTAAACATAGAATTTAAGTAAATCTTCAAAGGGAACAGCAGAAAACTTCATAGTGATGCAGTGAGACTCTCTGACTGCTAATAAAAACACAACTTTAACAATTTTTGGTCCAAGTTCATACCTGGAAAATCAGAGAGCAAACTACAATGTAAATTTAAAGAACAAAAACCAATCACAAACTAAGCCTTCAAAAAGGCTACCTCAACTACAGTATTTTCCACCTGGGATTTCCCTCATTTCTTACCTTTTTTCTATTTCTTCTTGTGCATGTAGCAAGCCAAACCAAGAGAACAACCTCCCTCAAGATGATGCTTCCCTGAGCTGCCCTAACAAGTGCATGACCTGACTGGTCAGCAGTTACAACAACAGACTGGAGAAGTGGTACAAGAGGATTCGTCATGACACTTTAGGAAAGGGACTTATGTTGCAAGAGGCGGTGAAAGTGTGCCTGAAACTTCCCAAAGCTATACTTTATCCTGCACAAACTAACATCCTGGTTGCCCGATTCTGCACACAGCATTGGCAAGGGCCTACTGAGAAGTCAGATCAGAGCAGTGAGTTGGCATCAACAACTGACCAGTGCTGCAACCTGTTAACACTGTCCTTGAAAGGCCACAGTTCTCAGACCACTTCTTTTCAAAAAATTTCCTGACTTTTATTGTCTGCAGGTTCTATGTGTTGTGGTGTTTCCATGCCTGTAGCAGTTTCTCTGCTAGTCTGCAGTAGTTCTTCCATCAGGCTTCTGCTGGAGTTTCTGTTCTATTCTTGCTGTTCTGTGTACAGTAGTGATATCCTCAAACTCCTCTGTTGATACTCAATGGCAAGTTCATATATTTATTTTTTGTGTGTGCAAGAAATCAAATCCTCTCTATCTCTTTTCTTCATGACTTGGCCACAGTTTGTAACCTTTATCATTTTGGTATGCCAGCCTTTCACATGCAACCATAACTATCACCTACCTTGATGCAGACCTGAGTAATGTACTCTAGGCAATCCTGCTTTAGCAGCAGAGTTGGACTAGATGGACCAGTTCCATTCTAGAGGTCCCTTCCAACTCTGTCAAATCTGTGAATAACTGTGCAGTCCACCTCTCCATCAAAAATTAATAGGAAGCTTAATCACATCATAGAGAGATGTTGTCATCCCCCTATCTCTCACTTTTTTTTTAAGCCCAAGCCTAATTCAAAACAAGTATCAGGCACTTTTTTGCTAGCTGGTGTTCTATAATATCTGTCAAGTTGGATAACCCATCAAAGATACATCATTTGAAGGTTACAGAGTGATGGTTACCATTATTGATGTGACTGGAGGACTATAAGAGCTTGTCAACCACAACATGTCTGTGAATGGAAGGATCAGCAAGGAGATTAGCAAAAACGTAGGTGGACCTGCAAAGTTTTCTCTATCAACTAACATGACAGATCCAACAGTAAGAAGGATTTCTCCAAAGGAGCCAGACAACTGCTGATAAGCTGCTAAGTGTCAGCTGACTAACCAAGGGGCAGTCCCTTGTCTCTTGCCTCTTTCCTCCCTTCGTGACGGCAGTGGCAGAAAAGAAAGGACAAAACCAAAAAGGTTTCAATATTTCCTTGAGGAGATTCTCTGCAGAAAGCATTTGGAAGGGTCTCTGTGAATAGAATCTGAAAAAACAGAAGACAAAATGAAACAAAAAAGTAAACAAGCAAGAGACTTCCCTTTATTAGTCCCTTTTCATGCCCAAAGTAATAGAATTACCATTCTTGAAAAGAGCCTTGTCTTTGATGTTAATGCTGGCAGATGTTTGTCCATTCATGGTGGCCACATAATTCACAGGTAGACAAAGTCACTGTTCTATTTGTATAGGTATGTCCTTAAATTCTAACTCATAGATTAGATGTTTCAATGGGTTTTATGCAGTGAGCACAAATGTTAAAATCTCAGTTGCCTCTGGACTCATTTGAGGCCTTCCTCTCCTTCTTTCTGGTGTCAGCTTCATTGGTTGCAGTAATGGCAATAGATTCATCAAAATGTGCATGTTAGGCTATGGAGTGTTGCTGTTTCTACATGCCTGATTTGTGTATCTTGTTTTTCTATGCAATTGCTTGAGGTGTTTGGTTATATTTCAAGTCCATGGGCAGTCCAGTTGCCTGGGAATTGTGTTGCAGAAGTGAACAGTCCTTCTCTTCAACCCACTCCCCCTACTCACTCTGCTTGCAACAATTCCTTCAGATATTCACCCCAAACCTTCTCTCTTGCCTACCTGTATACAAGGAGAGGAAAACTGTCCTATTAGAATTGGAGGCAATGGTTGGCCAGACACAGAAGGATCCACCAGTAACCTATGGTGCAATAAAGGATTAAATAGCTAACAAAGCCTGTAATTACCAGAGATGGAAAAGGAGCAGAAAACACAAAAAAGAGGTACTTACACATGGGGACATTGGAAGACTGTCAATATTTTAGCAACAAATTTCCATGCAATGTTTGGGTACAGCAAACTGACTGGTTAATGAGCAGCTGAAACAGGTACATTTGCTAAGGTAGAAAGGGGGTTTTTTGAGTCAAGCTATAGCCAGCACCCAGTGGAAGTGAATCTGTAGAAGCACAGTGTGAATGCTAGGGTGGTACAGGCAAGAAAGCAAGCTCAGGTATACCTTCCAGAGTGTCTCCTAAAGAGAAATACCAGCAGTGAACTTAGAATGTACATAGGCTTTAAGAGCAATTTAGAAATTAACAGATGCCTTGACCTATTTCGTTCATTTCCCATATACCTTTGGCAAGTCACTTGCAAATTCAATTGCTGAAATTGCTTCACCTAGCAGAAAAGTTGCCAAGAGTTGCAGTGAATTTAGGACTTTATTGAGGATATGCTACTGTCAGTTGTCTCCAACACAGCTGAGCACCACTTTTCAAGAGTGCCAAAGTGACTGTGAATCAAAAATACTATCCTTTATTGTCTTGATGCTTCAGTTACCCAAAGTTTAAATGGAGGTGGGATTTCAGCCTTATGTGCTTTGCAAATATCCCTAGTTACCCGAGCGTCATATTAGTCACAAGAAGAAAAATGTAGTTTTGTGGCTGGACCAAATCTTCAGTTCAGTCTGTTGCTCAGTGCTCCAACAGACGTACTAGAGACGTGGAGGTAGGAGGAAGGCTCTACAACTCCCCCTCAAATTAAATCGCATTGATCAGTGCAGAAACCAAAGCGTGTAGGCATGGTTCCAATGCCTGTCACCATCATGGTCTGGTTCAGCCAAGGCCCTTTATTATCTGTTGACGTCCATTGTATTTGCATCTGCTGTATCTATAGAGGTTTGTATCTTAGCATTTTCCATAGGAAATATCAAATGTTTGAAAATACATTTCACAACTAACAATACAAATTTTAGAGTGCTCATTTAAGGAACTTTAATACATGCAGGAAATCATGCACATATAGTGATTTCAAGATACACAGAGTCATCATAAGGGCTACATTTTTGCTGCATGCTTTTTAGTTTATGCAATACATCACATTGCCTTCAAAATTTGTTGAGCTACAAATAAATGCACTTCCTGGGAAATTATATAAAAGATGATGCATAGGAGGAATATTAGGACTTGGCAGTTATAATACTGCACTGAGTATTTCTAGATTCCAAATAATTGCAGATTTCCTATAATTTATATAACATATTCAGTAAATGTTTTTAATAAATCCTCTTGAACTTAACTGTACTTTTAGGTCTGCAGAAAATAATTTCCAAATATTCAACATAAACTATCCAACTGCTCCATTGATGGCCAATCCAAGTTGCAGGGTGTGATTCATCTCAGAAGTCAGGTTGAAAGTAGGCACCACAAAATGGGAAGATTCAGTCACATTCTGCAGAAGCTCCATCCAACCAATCTTATCTTGGCTTCAGGAATGCCACTTCTTGAGCTCAGTATACCAATGTTTTGAAAGTAGCCTTTCGTATCTTGGAGTTATAAAGCATAACACTAGGATACGTGCCTCATCAATAACATGAAACTGACAAATGTTAAAAGGACTCAGCTGAAATTCATGGACAAAAGTCAATTAAAGGACTACATACCTGTTAAGAGCTCCTATTTGACCTATTTCTAGATCTCCTCACAGGTATCAATAAACCAAAGCTTGATTACATTACATTTCTTTCCTTGCCAGTTGATGCCAGTTGACATTAATTAGAATCTGAAAAAAGATTGTAAAGGATTGAACTGCCCAAGAAACTCTCTCAGCTTTTGCTATGCTTCTGGAAATGATACAAAAGCAGATCACGGTATCACTACCAGTCAGAAGAAATGCTCTGAATGAGTGATACCTGTAGGGAAAATAAAAATATGGAGAAATTAAGTGAAGCACTTTTGCCAGAAATAACTAGCTATATGACTTCTTAGAAAAGTCTTACTAGATATAAATCTATTAACTCATTTCTGTGGCTTTTTTACTATGAATAGTTTGATATAGATAGCCATAATATTATCACAGTATACTAATTCTAAACTTAATGTATGCTGAGGGCTCCACTGTTGACATTCTCAGTAAAACCACACTGTTATTGGCAATTGCTTTAGACATGTTGCAAAAGTGCAATAGAAATCAAGTCTTACTAAGACAGAAAAGTAAGCCATGTCCTTGAAGACAACAGTAATTATTCCAAGTTTGTGGTTCACCAGCTTCTGCAAACTTTGTGGAGTATGTCTTCCATTGACTGTTTTGGTGGAGTTGGCATTTGCTCTGTATCCAAGCTCAGCAGGAGAGCAGAGTAGGGTTCCTAAATCAGTTATTGTCTTTCTTTAAAAAAGGAGCATCTTAATATAGTATTTGACCACATTGTTTGGCAATCCAAATAACACAAGATTTCTAAAGTGATAAAGCTATAACTTTTAACTTGCACATACAGTTTGCTTCATATTTTTTAACTCTTTATGTAGTTATAAATATTCTTCATCACAACATACTTTAAAAAGCCTTCTATTTATTGCACAGGCTCTACCCAGGTAACTCTTCCATCTCACCTTTTACAAATACAATAGCAAAGCGACCCTATTTCCCGATGTCAGCTGTAGAATGATACAAAACAACTGAAGGGCTGCAAGCATCCCTTGGCAAATAGTTTGGCAGCTCTCTACACTGGTTGAAAATTACTAGAGCACAGTTTATTTTTAGGACAACTTCAGTCTTCCTTATTGGAATTCCATTTATTACAGTGAAAAGAATACAATTCTGATTGCTGCAACTAATTAGCAGCTTAAAGTAAACAGAAAAAGAAAGGCTGAAAGACAGCACTTACAAACTTTATTTGCATGACTAGGGGAGGAAAGAATTATCTAATGCTTCATCCATGTTTCCATTAAGACCTAATTTAAGATATTGACTCAATAATACATTTTAGGAGAACAATTTACAAGTAGAAATGTGTCTTCAAATGATTCAAAAATAAGCCAGTTTTAACAAAAAATGACTAATTATCCAAAGGGTGTGTGATTCCTTTGTCACCACCTATCATTGCAATTCATACACTTGCAGGGAGATGATACTGATACATTACATCTGATACTGCATATATCATTAGCTTTTTCTTTGTTTACAAAGTTGTTTTCCTTCATATAAGAATAATAGCAACAAAAGAATGTCTCTCAGATGGATGAAGAAGATGAGGGGAATTTCAGCAGAATATTGACGCTTTGTTCACCTAAAAGAAATCATCAAACCTCAGCCCTAATTCTGGAGATATATTGAGGGCAGCTCTCACCCTCTCAGCTTCCTTTGATACCTCAGCTTTTCTTATTTAACGTATTAAAGGGTGCCCAAAACTTTGGACTGTGTTTGTTACAGTGCAAAGCTTGAAGCTTGAAGAGAAATAAGAAAAAAGATGCAAAGAGGTTTTTCATGCTGAAAGATGCTCCTTTATACAATCTGCCAGAACACACAAATGCAGGCAAATTGTGGATTAAAGATTCTCACCTCAGTTTAACCCCTGGCTTCAGTATCCAATCAGAACCCAGCAGGCATCTGAACAGACATACCAAGGAAAATTAATTTCTAATTTTCTACAGGGGGCTAAGCAACAGTACAAACTGTTGAAGTGTTTGCCAAGCAGAAGTGTCCATTTTCATTGTTTCACTTTGGAAAAAGAGATAGATAAAATCACATATACCCAGATACTTGGCAACTTGAAATTAGGATAGATGATTCTGCCTCCAGAAAAGTCTGAATTCCATTGTGCTACCATTTAAATAAGGAGAATAAAGAAATATCATCTCCAGAGCAGATGGCAGGACAATAATCTTCAATCAAAAGACAAAACGTGACATGTAAACTTATGAAATGTTAATATCTTGCACATTGTTTTTTGCAGCTACAAGGAAAACTGTATGTCTTTCAGCACAATTTAAGCCTTGCTCAGGCATCTGTAATGTTTTGTGAGATAGTAGATGCATTAAGCAACTTCTCATAGTTTCCTGATTCATCTCAACATCAGCTAATTAAAACTTCTTAATTTGAAAAAAAATTATGAATCTTAACCTCCTTCTTAGATTATAAGATCAAAAAGAAATATGTAGAAAACTTATAAATTATCAGGGACTTACCCCTCTCTTAAGTTAAGTCATAATTTTAAATTATTTACATTTAAAACTTTATAGATAGGCTATTTAAAAAGCTTGAAAAGTTATAAAGTACACACACCTTATACCTGTCTAGCCAAAAGGAATGATGTTAATAATCTTATATTTAATGTCGCACCTCTTTACTGGAATACTTCCATCATATTTTACAAACTATATTGAAAATGTATCAAGTAACACTCCAGAGACTCAGCAAAAACAGCTTGCATAATGGAGGCTCCTTTCTCATAAAGCTGGAGAGGACCTGAACTACACTGTTCACCTGGAGACATTTCAGGATATTCTCCCTAAGAAAGGAGGGAACCTAATAAGGCTGTATATATTTCAATTATAGGTAGATACACACATATCCCTTATCTATAGTTATGTCTAGATATAGATAGATGTACACATTTAATCTGCATATGCAGCACAATATAGATAAATATACATACACCTCATGGATTTGTATATACATCACACACATTCTCACAAACACTTGGCATTTTAATACCATCTCTCATGCCTCAGCATGGTGCACAGGCTTTCTTAACCGATTGATTTTTTCTTTTTAAGTATATGAAAAAAGCATGAAGTGTCTTAACATCAAAATGATCTGGTGGAAAAATAATCTTCTACTTAAAAATAAAGACTGTAAAAAATAGTCCTTTCTTCATATTCTTCCTTCTTCAAAGGACTGATAATACCACAGCTGTGCAGCTTTTCTCTTGAGTTTCTTCCTAATTTTGCTGAGGATATCAAAATTAGATACCTTTTTCAAAGTGAGATTATGCTACAGCAGCATTTTCACTGCTTAGCAAGTACTACTAACCAGCGCACTTACCACCAATTTTACCCCTTTTTACCAACTTAATTCAGCATAATC
>JAOXNG010000001.1:136081110-136095432 GCA_028566535.1 Scolopax minor | reverse complement strand
AATGGAAAGAAAATGACATTTCAGTAGGGTCAAGCTCCTTCCCTGCCCACCCCCGGCATTTTCCCCACCTGGCACTGGACAACCAGCCCTCAATCCCCACCTCAGGAAGCCTGGCACTCCACACATCTTGAAAAATAACGTGTTTCAGCAAATACACAGAGAAGAGGGGTTCAGAGGACAAATTCAGCAGAGTTTGGCCCTCACAAGACAGCCTGCCAAGCCTTCAAATGGTAAGTGCAGTCCAAAGGGATGCTCAACATCTCCCAAGGTCAAGGTCAGCCCTGTGGCCCTGTAGCCAGAGGCTACAGAACCACCCCAGAACCCAAAGCAGGTGTTGGGGGCATTTCTACAACCCACAGTCTTCCTCAGTGTGTGCTCAAGTCCCTGCAAGCAAGATCTCTGGTGCTACAACTGCCACAAACCAGGAGCCACTCCCACATGGGCCAGTCCTGCTCCCTCAGGGAAGCTGCAAGAACTTCCTCAGGGTGCTGAGGAAACCCCTGCCTAAGAGCAGAGTGTCATAGGGGGACACTGAGACCCCCCCACTCCATCCACCAGCACCCTGTCCAGCCATCCCTGTCCCATGAGGTGATGCAGCACTGAGTGCCACTATGATTGCAACTTCAGTGCCTGGTTCCCCAGCGTTTATTAAGTTTGGCACCTCCTGATAGACTGAGCTAGACATCTGTCATGTAGGTACTTAACTCTGAATTCTTTCCACCTAGAACCCATGGCCCTGAGTCCTCACATCTGTAACTTCTTCTGTAACAATTGCTTATGTAGACCACACCACGATCACCAATGTGAGACCACATTGCTTATGTATGTGGAAGGGTGCTGGCTTTCCAACGATGGAACTGAACAGGAACAAAGAACATATATGATCTCCAGACACGAGAAACAGTGGATTTGCCTTTGCCCTCCCTGTATGTCACTTACAATCTCCAGGTGCCCACCTTAAGGTCTTACAGCATTCCACTAAAACCATTAGGTTTACCTTTTCACTGAAGTGCTATTTTAACTACTTTGTATCTAACTAAAATGGTTTAATGAAGTATTTCTGGCACATGCACCCCCTTCTCCCACGGTACCAGTGCACGCCTAAGCTGGCAAGGCAAAAGAGTTTATGGGGAGATGCACTGTGGGGAGAGGGGTAGGTCTGATGCAAAAGCCATTGATGGCTACTCTCATTTGTTCTAATGGACTTATGTTCATGATTATTTGGCTCATTAGAACAAGTGAGAATCTGCCATAGTATCCCTAATCTTTGTCAGCAGATGTCTGCCTTTGGACCATATGTTCAGTATAATCACTTTCAGTTGCCATTTCTACTGCATGGTGAGCAATTTGGCATCTACCTCCTTTCAAATGAGAGGCATCTGGCACAGACAAAAGCAAGCCCCATGGATTTTTCTAGCAATGGGAAAGGTATTGGAAAAAAAATGTGAATATCAAAGACTGTATCTGGAATGTGCTGATAGTGCTTCCACAGCTATATGCATATTCGTCTTCAATGATATAGTTTATTATATGCACAATTACTACAGAAAGTTCATAATATATTGTGATTTGTGACTGCACAGAAAGTGAAGATCAATTTTATCATATCATATCACATCAATCCTATCATATCACATCATTACTTTTGTCAATGTAACAGTACTTATATTGTTCTGGGTTTCAAGATTTCTCCCACTTGTAGCACTGTAGTCACATACTTTGTGCCACAAATTTGCATTTAACTGACATCAGGATTTGTTGGTCTTCCTCTATCTTTTGGTCATGAGTAAAAATAAGCAGTAGAAAAAGCACCAACGGAAATCTGGCAACAAGTAATTAAACTTATGTCATTTTTAAGTCAACTCTGTGAAGTGTTAAATGTTTGTGATGAAATACATCAGGACTGTGAAACTGTGCACAAATATTCTTCACAGTCTCCTTTGCCACTTTTCAAACAATTCTCAGAATCTAGAGTTAAATTTCTTTCAGTTTTGACTATCTCTTTTGATAGATGAACATAAACTAAAACCAGTGTTATTCACACTGCTTCCTTCTGCTTGGTCCTCATATTCCGTGTTGGCTGTTATCACTGCTATCTCACCATAAAAACTCTGATAAGCCATCTATTTCATCCAGCAATGATTAGTAGTAATGTGTTCTTCAAGGCTTCATTTTGGTTTAAACTGCTTTATCGCTATAGGACTATTCCTTTCAGACACAATATACGAATGCATTTTGACACATTATAAGGCAAAGCTCCAATTTGTAGCAATATAAATAAATCTTCCCCTTCTCTCACACAATAAAAAAACCTACTTTGTTGCTGGCATAGCTGTGATCACATTAGGGACTTCTGCCAACCCAGCTATGCCAGCCGCACAAATTACTTCTGCACATCTTTGACCAATGTGATTATTATTCTCAAAGAACTGTGGTCTGTGGGAACAACTTCTGGTTAAGAGTTTCATTTCGTGATCACGGCTCAAATTCTGATTTCCAAGCGCAGTGAAACAAATACAGTATAATATCAAACATCAGGATAATTCCAAATCACGTGGCTGCAGAGCAAAGTCATTCAGCAGATGATTGCACACAACCAAAACCAAGATTAGAATCAACTGCTGATGTGAGAGTGCCACAAAGATTCACTTGTTCAAAAACTCACAAATTGCAGGCAGACTCTACTCAGCATGAGTAAAGGTGGCAGACATACAACAACATTCAAACCAAGCACAATCACAGATGTTTTAATCAAATGGTGGTTCAAATTTAATTGAAATAATCTTAAGAATTCTCAACTTCATTAATTGTTCAGTTCTGTACGTACAGCATGGATGGGAGAAAAGAGACACAGGCTGATGAGGGGTATATTAGAGAAAGCGTCCCAGGAGCTTGTTTCCTTAGCAATTTACAAAGCAAATGAAGGTAATCTGAACCTTCAAATCTTACAATATCTGCTTTATTAGACTTTAGTTTCTTGTTACTCTTTTCTCATTAGAAAACTCTTTTAAACACTAAAACCTCTATGTAGCTCATTCACCTCTTTCAAATCCCTTTCTCTAAACTCTTAGGCATAAATTAGACTTTAAATTTGGTACATGAATTAGTTCCTTGTGATACTGTCCCACAGTGGGTATTTTACTGATCTAATAAAACCACAATGAAATTACTGTACACAACTTAATATCGAAGCCCAATTATTGATTTTTAGGGCTTTATTTCCAACCCAAAAGTGGCAGCGTGTTTGAAAGCCATGCAACTAGATCTGTCTTTGGCAAAGAACCAGCTAGCCATAGCGACATACTGCTCAAACATTACATTTTCCTCCACTGCTCCAAGAGCCAGGAAATGATGTGTGCATGTGGGTACATATAGTATAGATGTCACTCAATCATCTTCCACCTCTCTAATTATTTTTATTGAACCATTGCTTTTCAAATACAGAGATGCCAGGACTGTAAGAAGGATGATGGCATCTCACTGGGGACATGACAAGAAGGAAATTTAGTACCATAATTTGATGTGAGTATCAAAGTGTCATTTCTCCAGATTGAAGAGCTTGGGAGGAAGCTTAAGTGTCTGATGATACAACTAATAACACAACCCAAGTGGCCTTGCCTGTGCTACAGTCCTAACTTATACACTAACCTTATTTCGAGAAACAGAAATGTTTGAGAGTTAACCTGTGAATATTTGTTCATGTGGGAGTTCACAATGTAGTCACTGCATCCAGGACTGATCCAAAAAATATTCCCTTAATTTCAATAAACTTGGAATGGAAGTGCAACAGTCCATTCATACAACTAATTGGTGGAAAAATGCATAATATACCATTAGAGGAAGATTTCAGTGATCACATAAAAGGTAAAGCATAGAGAAAACTCAAAGTAAAAACAATGCATAGGAAAAAAATAATCCAAGAGCTCAGATCCCATCCTGCAATATATTCCCAAAGGAATAGCTTAAATGCTATGAAACTGAAGTATTTATTTCCCTTTTCTTTTAACCTTCTAAAAACAATGGAATGTGAGAAGTGAAAGAACAGCAAAGCATGTAGGATGAAATTAAATAGAAGGTAGAAAGTAAAGTTAAAAAAATGGACAACTGTTGAACCTTTGTGGAACTCTGAGCTCTAACTTAATTTTTTTTTATTTAGTTTTCTTCTTCACTTAAATCCTCTTATTTCCAGGAACCCCTTGCAAATTATTTGACACTTTTCCAACCAGTCTTTCTCTCATTACAACATATTAATTTCTCTAAAGAGGCTTAGTTTTTATGTGAAAGCAATTTTTGAACCAGGGTGGATTAGAAAAGAACTTTTCAAGTCATACAACAATTTCATGCACTTATCAAACAATGTCTGCAACACCTTCTTGCCAGCTAGATGCAGATTATTCACCATTATTTGTCAGTTTCAGGAAACAAGCAACTGAACTACCTATGCAATACTCAAGATACTGAAAAATAAAGTATATAAAAGTAGTATATAAAGAGTGTATCATAGATGCTCATGGGAGTAGAAACAAAAACCATCAGAAGAGGACATTTTGCAAAAGACTTTAGAAGCCATTAGCAAAACAAATTGTCTTCTAATTATCCAAAAAGACATACGTTCAGGGTTTTAATCTAATTATTATAATGATGACACATATGAAGTTAGGAATACCACACGTTCTTTTCTGTTTATGGAAGAGCTTACCTCCTAAAAAAAGTTAAAACACAAGAATACATTTTATACAGAGAGACAGGAGCTGAAAATGATTCACTGTGGGAGAAGTAAGTAGTAAGCGGTAAGGTATGCTAACTATTATCTTTTTTATCAAATTACTCTTAACATATGTTCAGTGCATCCATTTGGTCTTAAGGCACTACTTTTTTGTCTTCTAAATATGAGAGCTGTCTGCAAACCTTTGAAAACAATTTCCATAATGGTCCCATCCTGCTATGTTTTATGATCTTAAATATTACGCCCTTCTCCCACTCTAGAGCCTACGTTGCTATTTCAGCCAGATGACTGCATTTCCATACATGAGAAGATTAAAGAAAACGAGAGTCATATCTCAAATGTCTGTTCTCTCATTCGTAATACTATGTACAAATCATAGCAAAGTGGATTCTGGGTCTAGAAACTCCCATATGTAATTCTTTGATTAAGACTGAGAGTCAAACATTCTGAAATTGTCTCCAGTTCAAAGCTGCCTTTATTTTATAATGCTTACAACATTTCTTCATTACTTATAAGGAAATCAACTGAAGAACAGCTATCTAAAATTGGAAACTGTAATCTGCTTTTGATGGAAAATCAGAGACCAGTAGGCTGTCTTCCATATGCAACAGTAACCCCAGTCCTTCCATTCCAAAGATTTACAACAGCAAGAGTGAATTAACCGTATTCTAACTGTAGAAATTGCCTCTCAAGTTCACGTAATCAGAGTCTGAATTCAATATACAGTTCCGTGTTGAGTAAGCAAAAATAAGCTAACAAATGTGCAGCCTGTCAGTTCCAATGAACCCAGACTGCAGAGAGTTGACAGCGTATAGTCTCTCATACCGCTAAGAAAATTACAGATTGTAGCATGAAAGATTACACATTGTTAAACAGTGTCAAACCACATTGGCAGTTTTCACATGTCAAATGTGTAATTACATAAGGATTATTGCTAGAAAAGCACAAGGTCTGGGTGATGTGAGCTGAGTGCCAACTCAGCCATTCATCTGAAAACATTCAGTGTATATATGCATTTTGGATTAAAAAGAATCTGTGTTTCGGTTAATTTGATTTTTCTTTTGGTGATTTTTGTGATTATGGGTCTGGTGCTATCACCAATGTTATATTGCAGTCTTTAAAGGATACTTCTCCAAACTGAAAGTACCACCTTGCGAATGTCCGCGGTTGAAGGCACGCACACGCAGGGTTCTGTCAATCCATACCACCACCTGTATACTAGCAGGAAACAAGAGAGCCCCTGCTTCAAATTTCCTTGCCTTTGTCTGTGTAAGGCAGAGCTGGATGCTTACATTTATTTTCTTTATTAAGTACTGCTATGAAAGAATACTATCTGCATTCAGCTACCACAAATAGGGGGAAAAAAGACAGGGTAGAGAAATGGAAAAGAAGATTGTAGAAAGGTATCATTGGACCACTGTGGGAGCAAGAAGAGAAATTAAACCTGTCACAAGGCTAAATTTCATAATGGCCATTGAACTGGCTGACAGACCTCACCACCATCTGCACAGCTTTGAAATAACAGGCATATTTCTGGTGTCATGACTAGCTGTGACTTTCCAGGGGCCTATGACCTGAGGTCACCTTTCCTGGTGACCTCAGGCTGAATTATGATAGTCACTTGCTACAAGCAGTTGCTATTACCTTTATAATCAATTTTAAAATTTGTGAAAATTAACCCAGACAAGTTGTTGTAAGTACATAAATTATAGATGTGGTTTTTAGGGCAAATAAAGAACAACACATCAGAGTTAACACAAACCAAGCAGAACCCAAATCTTCACAGTTATTATCAAACGAGAAAAAGGTACAAATCAGAGCCTAAGCAACAGCTAGAAGACCTTCTAGGAGAAGAAAGAAATTCAAGTCTAAAACTCTCTAATTTCAACTTTAATGACCTCTGGCAGAATTTTTGAATTTTGATGAAGGAAAGAAATCCAGACTTCTGAAAAATATTTCTAGCCATTTTTCTGCTAGTCCAGTGTTAGCCTTTGTTAATCCTAACTCAGACCTGGTCAACAAAACAATAAATGCTCCTGTGTATTCCAGCATGAAGCAAAGCAGAGACTATAGCATGTGGAAGCTACAAAGAGAGACAGGAAAAATAACAAAAAATTAAAACCATGTTGTTGACTTTTTCCTACTTTGAGTTAAACAGTGCAGGAAGGATTGTTTTCGGCCGTTCATTCAGTAGCTGACCTACCCGACAGCAGCTACATACAGTGGAAATACTGGGATATTTCAAACAACATTTGCCAGCTAACTGAAAACAAGAGCAGAGAGATAGAATTGCTCCATGATTGTTTTGAAAAAGAAGTAGTCCTATTGCTTTAACCTACTTCTAACTTGCTTCAGCTTATACAGCCGGAAACCCTTTTATAGACTGTTCTTTTCAGTAGAGATTCCAAGACCAACAGCTTCTTTAAGAGTAATGCTCGTCTCAAAGGTCACTTTATTTTCATGTGGTTCCTCCGCCTCTGACCATCATGGAATATATTACCAAAACAAACAGCGTAAAACTCATTGATGATGGAAAAAAGCAGTTATATGTACTTAAATATAAATTCAGTTTTGCATTGCTCAGTAGAATTCAGCTTCTGGAGCTGCGTGTTAGGATGTAAGAGGTATCAATTCTGCAACAGCAGAGACTCCCCCATGTAGCACAAATGTAGAGCATCTTGGGAAAACATACGCCTAATAGATAATGGTCATGTTCCACATACATAGAGATGCTGCTGGCAATTAGTTCACTTTCACTTTTATTAAGATGCACTTAGTTCACTTTATAGTGGAACAGTCATTAACACTTATTCTAGGTAATATCCAAATGATAGAGTGACATTCAGTAAATTCTTCCTTAAAAAGTGAAATGCAGCTTTCAATAATGGAGAGGAATCAGACTAGATGTTAAGACTTTGGCTGATAATCGGTTGTGGCTTGACAATAGCTCTTGTTAAAAGACAATAAAATATTCTGATGGAATGAAATAAGAAGAAGGAAGAACATTAGCAATGAAGAGTAAAGTGTCTACAGTTTATCTGAATACTGGGAAAAGGCTAAACTGGCTGTGAAGTTGGGATCTACTGCTGTAAGTCGGGCTCTCAGAAAGACTCCACATGCAGCTTACAAGAATTTCCTTTATAGAGACTACCCGAAGGGTAAAATACTCTGTCAGTTCAAGCATGAATTGCAAAAACAATGTTTAAAAGCATTAAAAAGCATTTAAAAGCATATAATTATTATATGGAGTCATAAAGGCAGTGCTGATCTTTCAGGACAAGTCCTTTGCCCTGCTCCAAAGTGCTTACACACACCCTCATGGCTTATACATCATGGCTGTGAGGCTGGGGCTCAGACATGGAGAGCAGGCCTTTAAAAATACAAAAACAGGCACTCAACGGATATATACTCCATAGTTCCTTATTATTTTTTATTTTATATTTGGCAATTATTTCATCATCTTCTGCATCTTCAAACTATTCCAAAGAGAAGCCATCAGTCTACTGAATTTCCAAAGCGTATCATCCTTCCCACAGGTTTCCACCTTCTCCTGTTACCTCTTTTGAGTATTTCCAGTGCTACACCCAAACACTGACACTTTACTAACATACAGATGCTTCTAAAATTATATATCATATATCTTTTACAGTAGGCCAAGAACTGACGACAACTTAACTTACCTAGCCAAAGTCATGCTTAGGGACAACGACTTGTTTCCATTCCCTGTTGAGAGTGGAGACAAGAAACCAGTTCCATTTACTAAACCTCTGAAGAGTCTGAGCTGAGAGCAACAGTTAGAACTACATGTTTTGATTTTTGAAGAAAGCACTCATTTAGTAGAACAGGAACAAAACTGTTGGTAATTTAGGGCAGTGATTCTTCCGAAAAGAGAGACTCTAGAAGACTTAAGCAATTTGTTACACTTCCTTCAGACAGACAATGTTAGTCTTTTTTTCTTTTTTTTTTTTTCCCATGGAAAATCAGATCTTTGTAGTCTGGCAAAGTAATTTGTCTCAAGAATAGCCCAAAGGAACTGGGACAGAGCATGATTTTAGAAAATTAAATTGAAGATTACCTAGAGACAGAGCTGATCAGAAAACAGTTTCCTGCTTGAAAATATTATTAATAATATTATTGTTACCATCTGAATCAACCCCCAAAGAAAACAAAACAACTAAAAAATCTGGTTTATTGTTAGTCAGAGTTTTTTACCAATTTTCATGTCAGGAACAGTGAAACATGACATTTCAGAAGCAATCTAGACTAATATTCTACACAGCTGCTCTGTGAAACTGGCTTTCTTGTTAAATCTGAAAATGCCTAAATTGTCTACTTTCCCTCAGCAGTCTCTAAAGATACCAGAATTTGCAACTTCCTGGCAATAAGACAGCACTAGTGGGACTATTCCAGCTTGCCAAAATAAATTTCAGCATGTCCAGGTTCCTAGTCTCAAGACTATAATGGGAAGGGGGCTCAAAAATTCTCATCTGTCTCCATCTAGGATTTTAAAGGCTTTTAGGCAGGGCTGGAAGATGAATGTGAATTAACACCAGGAATTTTTGGCTTCTTCCTTGGAGACTGGTATCTTGGAAGCACTGGCCAGGTACCTGCCATTGTTTTCCTCCTTCAGCCAGTGGCTTCACACCAAGATATCTCACCAAGAACAATAATCAGGTGCCACAAAAGCCTGAGAGATTGGTCTCCTGTGGTCCACTGTATGAGCGTGCCAAGACTGATCACATTTTTTATTGTTTATTATTTTTTTGGAGATCTATCAGGCAACAATTCTCACTGCCAGGCAATGCAAAATCAGTGATTTTCCCAAAGCCTGTTTGCTGGGAATGCAGGTTACAATTGTCCCTGAAATCCTGTCTTGTCTTGAATTCATTATTTTGCATCATATTAGCTGTTTCCAACAAAACATGCCTTCTGACCAGCACTGTCTGGCAATGCTCTGAATTATGGCCTGAATTAAGATTGCCAAGAGCTTTATGCAATTATTCCCAAAGTATTGAGTGCCACCTGTGATGGTGCTATCCCAAAATGCAAGCAAGAATCTGCCATATTCCCATATAGCTTCAAAATACCTTTAAACTGCACAGGGATGTGGATACATTAGGGTGTTCCAGAGGGTACTCAAATGCATCTGAAAGTTAATTATACCCAAAATGATCACTTGTATCCAGCACTGTCATGCTATCTCAGACAGTCACATTTTCCAAAAAATCATGGAATCTGATTTACCCCTTTAATGATTTGTCTTCATTAGGGAAACTTATGTACTCATAAATATAACTCATCTCCTTAGTGGAATTTTTTTATCATTAACAAGATCTTACTAATATTGACAGGGCAGCTATGAACAGCCTATTTTCACATAGCTTGTCTTAGGACTGCTTCCTAGAAGCTATCATTTGGGGATTTCTGTCCTGTTTTTTCAGAAAGTGCTTAAACACCCCTGCACAAAGCAGTCCCAACTTAATCAGATTGCTCAAGGCTTTGTTCAATCAATGAATACCCTCAAGAATGGAGTTTTCAGACTCTCTGGGTAGCCTGTTCAAGTGTCTAACTACTCTCAGGATAAAAATTGTATCTTCATAATCAGGATTTCCCATGTTCCATATTTTCTTGGCTGCCTCTCCTATCACTGAAACCACTGGCAGAAATCCTGTCATGTAATGGTAAAATTAAATTATTATCCTAAAACAAGTAAGTTTTAGATGTCTACCCTCTTAGGAAAACTAATTTTAGCAATGCTGTTAACTAATGTGTAAAATATAATGAGTACCACTAAGTTCCTATTTTCCTGTATTATTGATGGTGATTCTGCAAATGTTTGGTATTTCATATCCATTACCTCACTGAAGCCCATTTTTAGGTATGTGCTAAAGAAGTCTACGTATTTATGTCTATATGGTTATTTGACAATATGAAGTATAATTTTTTTCTATATGTCACATAAAATCTTCTTTGTGGTAAGGTAAAAAAACCTTTTTCAACATTTCAGGTTTGGTCTAAATTCACAGTAGGATAGCGTGACACGCTTCAGAGAAAATTTAGGTGTAAACAACTAATAGGGAACCAAACAATAAAACTTATCAGAAATTATCTAGAATTCCACATCTTTTTTTCCAAGACAGTGATGTTTAGATCAGCCTTGATGGAATGGCATCACTCCTCGGAAAAGGTGCTACTGTTTTCTTTTTCTTTCATTTAAACCTGTCTTTGTCTAATAATATTTCCTATGATACTACATAGTAGTTCAGTAAGTTTACTTCAATAAGTAAAAAAAAAAAAAAAGAAATATTTCACTAAGGCTTCTTTGGAATTAATGTACCAAATAACACGGCTCTTTAACTAAACGTGGTAATCAATACGAAGACAAGTGTTAATTTATGTTTGGTTCTTTTCAGACACCAAGAGCTCTATCCCACTGCAACAGAAAGGGAGGTGTTTGGGAACACTGGCAGTGAAGCAGAAATGAGACTCTGCTCTTTCAGCAAATTCTGTTATGAACCTCTAGTAAAGTCGTCTCACAGCAACTGCTTTATTTGTGCAGTTTTGAGTAGTTGTGTGTTCATGGAGAAGGTGCAGTCAGTGTGCACAGCTGCTGTGCAAAAGCTGAGGGAGGAAGCATCAGCGTCCCGATGGAGCGGAAGCACAATGTGTTAAGGACAGAGCTGTGCATTCTCCTCTCGTGCTGCCCCTTTTCCCATCTGCACCTTTTCACCTTTCTTTGTAGCTAGTCCCTTGCCAGGGACCATTAAACCACAGTGACCACGTGGAACTGGCACGCTACATCGGCGTTACCACCTCCACAGAGCAAGGGACATGCACAGAGCATGATGTCCTTCCAAGGAGGGCATAGCAGGCCTACTGCCAATCAGGAATAGCTCTTCTAGCACATCCCAACATTTGTGAATCTCCACCTGAAGAAATTCTGATAGATTGCCTAGCACTTTTAGATCCTTGGTTAGAAACTGTAAAGATGCTATAAATGTCAGTACTTGATGTGATTTGGGGCAGGAGGCATTTCCAAGAGCCTTGCAAATTGTAAACAGTCTCAGGATCATAGATTTAGGATCACTACCTGAGTATTAAAATCCTAAGGTGAAAAATTAAGTTTCCATGGTCTTTGTCCAATTACTGTTGGACAGTCTGTGAACGACATTCCTCTTTTTCTCCACTGCTCTGCATACGAGCCACTCTTAGCAGAGTGTTCCATGCTCAGTATTTATAGTCTGTATAAAGAGCACTATTAGTCCTTTACATATGATAAAAACATTTTAATATTTTAAGACTGGCAATTACATGCAATTTCATGGGTATCCTCAACAGTCATTGTGATTTGATAGAGAAAATAATTGTCCTGTATTTCTAGCCCAAGCTTGCCTGACTTTGCAAAGATCAGCTCTCATTAGTTCATGATTCCACAAGCTTCTCTAAGACCTTGATGAGATTTTCTTTAATAAAGACCCTTTCCAAACTTAACACTTATTTTAAAAGCCTTAGAGTTGACTGACTTCAAGACGTCAAGAATAAGTATAACGAACATAGCAAAATGCCAGCCGCAGGGTGCAATAAAGAATCATGGAATTACAACTACCGACTCCCATAAGATTCTTTCAAGTCTTCACATAATTGCATATACTTCTCTTATTTTCAGTTTTGCTATAAACACAAAGGGCAATTAATAGTTTCTATATCTCTATTTGTTTTCCAAATTTTAAGCACAGAGTTCTACCAACATTAACAGTTACATTAAAAAAAAAAACCCAAACCAACAAACCACAACATTTAAAAATTAACTGCTTACTTTGTTGTTTCCAGACTTGCCAGAGTATCTGGGGATAAGTTTTCAGCATGACCTTCCTAGTTTATAAGCCCAAGAATTTTCGTGAGTGTCCAGATGTCTCAGGGCAGCGGATTTATAAGACCTTAAAGGGCAACAATATTCATATAAAGCTGCTTTGTTCTGTTGGAAAACATAAAAAAGCCTCTAATGGGTGTCATGTGCAACAACCAACACCACTTAATATTTGCAAACTCAGACAGTTGTAAGGTCATTTAATATGAATTTCACTTTGATAGCTGCTTCTTAATTTAGTCATTGCTTTCACATTCTTTGTTACTTGCCTTTTGTGTGCTTTGTACAGTAGCTCAGTAAGCTATTTAGAGTTAATGAATATAAGTGTGTGCTGCACGGATATGGGACCCTCATGAAAGCAGCAACTCTCCTATCCACCAGAGAGACAGGAGAACATGCATTAAACAAGATATTTAATGTAAATGGTAATTACGTTCTAGATAGGCTGAATAGTCCTTTGGAAATGCTTGTCTTTCCCAGTTACATACAAAATGTACTTAAATTAGTAGTTCAGAAAATTTTTATTGACTGAAAGTATATATGATAGGGTTTTCCACCCTATAATCAGTGTTCCCACCCTTTTGGTCCCCCTGAATATTTATTGGGTCTTTCCCACAAATTTATTAGCAAACCCTCCACAAAAGATATATTTCTCAGATAAAGACTTTTCCAGTCTTATTAGAGTGCATTCTTTTTCACAGGTTTTTCAAAATCCGTTCAAGATACTAATATCAATTAATTTGTTTTTTACTTCCTTTGGTATTCCCAGTACAACACAAGAAACTTGGAATTGCATCTCTATAAAACCAACATTACTTTGATAAATGAAGCATTTTTCTCATTAGCAAAAAGTACTCATGCATATGATAAAATCTCCAGCAGGGTTAGCAGCTGCTTATTAATGGCTGTTTGCTTGTTGATACAGTCATTTATGTTTAAACATGAGCCAATACATTACTGCAATATGTATATTTGCTCCTGTGTTTTCCATTCCATCTATGCATATCAAATCATATTACTGTTTCTTTTACCATATGCACTAACTGGGAGCTACTCCTATCAAACCTAAGCAACCACACCAGCATCACAGTAGATAAAAATTTTAAAAAAGACAAAGTGCATATTTTTCATGCACATACATTTGCAATACATTACAAGTGCTTTATGCTTTTCCCGTTCATTTTTGTGGTGTATTTTTTGAGATCTGATATACTAAAGTGTTCAAAAATATATTGATGAATTATTCAACAACTCTCTTAACTGTGATTTATCTGAAAGCTGAAAGAATTCATCACTAGCAGAGCTAAAATAAACATGCTCTTATGACTTTAAGATTAAATTACTGACATAAACAAAATCTGAAATTTCTTCATATGGTGCTCTCTATGAACATAGCAGAGAAAGAAGTGGAATATTTTCTTGTAGGGGCTGTAAGTGTGAAGAGACAATTTTTCAGCTAAGATCATACCTCTTCTTCTTTCACAAGAATAGTAGAAGAATTATGTATTAAAAAATTTCCTTCAGTTGTATTTCTGACAATACGTGCTGATATAAATTGGAATTTACAGGTATTGCTAAATGTTTCATATAAAGCAAGTAATAAAAAGGGCAGTTTACCAAGGTTCTCTTGATGCCAGTTTCCAGCAATGAGTAAAATCTGCAGTGTATAGGAGTTATATATTTTTTATTTTACTTTACCTGGTGTGCTTCTTAATTGGCCCTCCTCCAA
>JAOXNG010000001.1:136032628-136051509 GCA_028566535.1 Scolopax minor | reverse complement strand
GCCGCAGCAAAAAAAGAGAAAAAAGCTGGATCGGAGCCCTCAAATAGCTGTTCTTCAGTAAGAACACCACAGGCAGCCACCGTTTCCTCATTATCCTTTGTCTCTATATCCAAATGCCTTAGGAAATCACATCATTTATGGAGCCCTATGGTTTCACTTCCAGCTACTCCTTTTCCCAGCAGCTCATCAAGCCCCCGACCACCCAGCCAACATCTCCTCTCAGCCTTCCCAGCCAGGCCAAAACTGCTGCTTGGAGGCCCCAGAACAGGCCCAGATTTTAAGACATAGCAGCAAGAACAACAGAATAACCATTTGCGAAGGGTTTTAAGTACATCTGGCCCTTTAATGAGTTTGTAGCACGGCCCCTCCAATGTAACTGAAGGGATAGAACTGAGCAGGAATCAAAGGATCCTTTTGTCCTGTAGGAGCACCAAACACAATATATCACCAAACCTCAGCTGTCTTAATAGCTTCCCTTCCCAAGCACACCCTGGGCCTTGTAAAACAAAAAGAGTCATTAGACTGTGAGCCTCACCTTAAGGAAGTTTACTGTTGATCTGTAATCTCTTGGTTTTTATCTCTGAGGAAAAAGCGGTGGCACGATTGGAGGAACCTCTGTCTAAGTCAATCCCTACAACCCCTGTTTGCTTAACCCCCCTCTCTGTTGTCCCCCTCCTCCCCCACCCCATATGCCTCCACAAAAGTTAAACTGTAAACAAGCCAGCTCCCACTTTCAAATAAAATTCAAATAAAGTCTTTGTCAAGCTGCACTGGGAATCTAAAGAGTCAGAGCAAAAACCATGGGCTCCAGTCCTTAGAACAGGGAATTAAAAGGGATGTCTTTTTCTTTAATTTATTTTTTTTTTAAAGCAGTCCAATTCTGACCACAGTAATAATTTTGTTCTGCATATTATCATTCCTACCACAAAGGAGGAACAGATGGAATTTCTGCTCATAATTGTAAAGCAATTCAGCACACTCACATTGACTGGGTCAATACTGAATTCCTGAGCTCGAATCCTATCAGTGAGTTGGGCCCTCTCAGAAATCCCCTCTTCAAAAGCTTGGTATTTCACAATGCATGTGACACTGAAGGTCTGAAATGTGGCATTCAAGTATGAGAAAGAGAGGGATTTTGGAATTTGGTCTGTGATTATGAATACCTTTCTGTTGAATTGGTCAATTATCATACATCACCTACCAAACATCTATCTTCATTCTAGCAATACTAAGCTTAATAAGGGAAAAAAAAATAATTCTGAAGCCTGTATTACTAAATCATACAGAGGAAAAAAGTGCAAAGATTTAAAAAAGATTGTCTTAAAGTTGTTTAAACTGACCAAACATGGATGTAAAGGACTATAATTAATACAATTAATGTTTGAAAATTCTAATAAACATACAAAATAAAACTATCTTTGTAAAAGGATGTTGAAATCTTAAAAAAAAAAAAAAATAATAATCTGTTTAGCAACTTCATCATGCACAAAACCAAATGTGAAGTTGTTTAAATTAAAGCAAATAAGGTTCAGCTTAAATAGTAGCTACTGCAAAGCACTTGTAAAATACTGCCTAAGGAAGCTCAGAGATATCTATTACTGTAATTCCTGAGAACAGGTTAGACAAATTTGGCAAGACATATAATATATTCATCCAGCCTTCCTTGGCTCAGGAAGGAACAAATACGTTGTTCAATGCAGATTGCTGTTCTTTATTATCACAGCTGTGGTATTAATTTTTAATGATACTACCTAGCATTTAAGAAACACATAATGTCTTCTTGACTTTATGCAGCTTCCTTTCCTCATTTGACAGGTAAGAAAACAACAAAAAAATTTGTCTCATTATAGTTTTTAACAAATCTATAGCAAAGTCAAAGATTCAGGAGTTCCAGCTCCCATTGTCATATTCATTAATGGGATGTAATGGTTCCTCAGAACAGGCACAGCAGAGCTAGGCTGGGTTCTAGAGGCATTAGCTCAGAATTTTCTTGCTATGGTTGATTTGTTTCAAAATTATAATTTTATAATTTTATAATTTTTATAATTTAAAGCAAGCTTTTTTTGGTTTGCCTATAGCAGCCAAACCTGCATAGACATTCCATCTGCTATCATCTCGATACCATAAAAGAAGTCTCTAGAGACTTCTACTGACAGCTTCATGAGCTGACTGTGATGATGCAACATGTCACATGCAATGGAATAGGGAAATGGAGAATTCAGCTTTTACAATAAAACTTTAGAGGGAAAAAAATTAAAAAGCTCTTTCAGGGAGATCTGCAACTTTAGCATCTTAACTGATTCAAAATGCATTTTTCAGACTTTATCAAAAGCCTATTAAACAGCCTAATATCAAGACATTAAGAAGAAAAATATTTTCTTTTTTTTCACTATGCTTTCACTTATATTTTCTTTAAGAAAATGTGCATAGGTAGTATGTAGAAGGCTTTCATTTTCATGAAGAATTATATTAGAGGTCAACTCATCTGCATTTGTGTTTTAGAAAAGAGAAACAAAAGACTCACTTTCAATACTTGAAGTTCTTCTTGGGAATGGCTTAGTGTTTCAAGAATAATATTTGATACATGAATTGTGATAAAGTGTATGAGAAACAAAACACAGGAAGCTAACAATGAATGATGCACAGGTCATGAATGTGCAGACAAAAAACTTTGAAAGCAGAACCTAAAATAAAGAGAATTGAAGACCTATCAATAGGACATATGGAAAGCTATCAGATAGATAAAATTAACCTGAGACACTTATAAGTGCATCTTAAAGGCATGGAAACAACCTTCATTCTGCCACACCATCAACATTTACACCCTAGGAGTATTTTCCTGAAAAGTAGTTTACTGAATTGAATGCTGGGAGGATGGAAAAAACCCAACATTTATTACATTATTAGAAACCTGAACTCTTGGATCTGTCTCTTATGCCAAGAAGTATAATGCACTGGAAGAATAATTTGAAAATTAAGGAAAATTTAACTGACAATGACATCATTTTCCAATTATATTATAAACATTTTAAGGTTAGCTGTTATAGGCTTTTTATTTTAGTCCCATCACCATACCCTATCACATAATATTATCCATATGCACATGCACATTAGTTTGCATAAACTGTGGTAGATATTTCAACACCTACCTTCAGCAGTTTTCTCCAGGTAACAAGTTAATCATAACTGTACGCAAGCTTGTCCGTTTGTGTTTTGGTTTGTTTTGCTTTTTGGTTTTGGTTGGTTGGTTTTTTTTTAAATTGCCTCTGCTTTAAATTGTACTTAATCTAACTGCTTAATAAGTTAAGAGTTATTAAGAGTCACTCATTAAAAGTGACAGCAAAGGATATTGCTAGGAGTGCAAACAGGTCTATATGGAGCCTGAGTTCTATGTCTGTACAAGGACTACCTCAAGCCACACCATACCAGTAGTTTTGGTTCCTGGGCTACACCGGACAAAGCTGAGTTAGATACTTAGGGCCCTAAGGAAGGGCAAAGAAACCAATTCTATGAAGCCATATTTACACAGACAACATGCTGTGAGTGTCAAACATTTCCCATGCATATATGGGATCCCAGTTTGAAACTCCAGCAGGGACTGAGGAGTTTCAACATGCTTTTGGACATGGGAACATTCACTTACCCCTTAAAAATACTTTCATTATTATAATAAACGCAGCAGTTGTGGAGTCTACATCTTTGCAAGCCATGGTTAGAGCATTTCTCCATTTGAAATTTTTGAAGGCACACCTCATATTTTGCCAGAGACAATGATAATCAAACATTACTCAGCTGGGGAGAGAGACATACAGACAGACCAACAACCACTTTGCATCCCTTACATGGACCAGGATAAAAGGCATGTATTGAGCAAGAGATCCAACAAAAGAGCCCAACATGATTCTGCAGCCCAGCAGCAGGGAGACTGAGCTTTGATGAGGAGGAATTTTGGATCCTTCCCACTTCCGCAAGCTGTTTACATATTTTAATCTAATAATTTATTAATTAAAAACACACAAGCAGTCCCAAAGTACAGAGAGAGCCAACTTAATGAGATGAATAGCAGGCACCAGTGCCCATGAACTATGGTACTCGTTTTTAATTGTTCCTTTTGACAGTTTATTCTGGAATGTTTACATATACAGATTAGCTGACAACATATAGGTGCTGGCTTGAATAAGGAGGAGTAAAATGATCACTAAGGCTTAACATATCATAAATATGTGGGGCCACTTTCCAGGAAATGATCTTGAAAAGGATTCTTATTTTCAGTTACTAAGAGAGCAAGTAAGGAGTAACATGCATATTTAAAAAAAACACACACTCAAAATCAAATGAAAACCGGCAAGAACAGAACAACACCAAGACATTTCCTCTTCACTTCTTTTTCCTTCTTTCCAGTGCTACCACTAACAAATGAACATAGCCGGTGCTCAGCTGTCCTAGATTTCAGCAAAGGTTGTGTATCTTATCAAAAAAGTTAATAATAACAAAAATATAAATAAAATTCAGACCTTCTAAACTATGAAGAAAAGATTTTACTTTTTTTTTTTTTCCTAGAATGGCTTTGAAAATAGTCCCTGGTCACAAAAATCTACATTGTAGTTCATGCTCATTTGATCATAAGACTTTGACAAGAAATGAAGATAGGTGGGTATGAAGAAATAAACTGATAGGCAGGCAGCTGGAAGAAGAAAGACTAATAGAGTTTATTTCTCCTAATTCTGTACTCTTGTGAATGTGTAATGTCTGTGGTAGTCTCCTCCTTTACCAGCATCAGTGGTGTCAGAGCACTACCTCACAGTAAGGTTACCAGGAGTCAGAGCTGGAGACCTCTACACCACCCATAGGAGCAGCAGCTTGCAAAGAGGTAAGCACCCAGCTGAGGGGCAGAACAAAGGACATGGTAATTCTGAAACTCACCCCAGCTGAAATACTGCGGTGTTTAACATAAGACATTTCCTTAGGCTCTGCTGGGAAAGGAAGGACAAGAAACTCACATATCAATTTGTCAGCACAACCTTCTGATAAGGTTGACTGCATCTGGCCTATAGCAGTATTTTGACCTAGCAATGTACTTTCTATCAGAAAGTCTCAATGCAGTATGGAAGAAATACCAGGTTCAACTGTGGAAACAGGAAGTTTCGAGATGAAACAAGGCAAGCAGAACAACGAAACCAGAGAACACCTTGCTTAATCCCTTCAGCGTATTAATTCAAAATAGCATATACAATGGTTTCTGCAAGGTGTTCTCTGGTTTCATTGTTGCAAGGACAAAGAGAATTTATTATTCTCTAATCTTCAGCTCATCTAACCTGTCATGCAGTAAGGGATAATTTTGGTAACTGGATTCATCCCTTGCTTCCTGCCCTTCCCTTCTCTATCAAGTTCAAGAGACATCTCTTTTATAAATGATGGTGAAAGAGTCACCAGGGAAGACATCCGAGCAGCAATGGAGAGCTGCTCCAGCATCAGCAGCAACAGGACAGGCACTAATTTGTTGTATTTAAGAAATGAAAGCAGAATTAAGCAAGACTTGGTAACATACATCCAGTGAAATACCTGTTGATGGCCATGGTCTAACATTGCAGCATAAGACTTGGAGTCTGGTGTCACAGGCTCCAGGACTAATTCTGCTGAGTAATTTAGTACCTGTAGCTGTGTCAAAATCTTGGCTTTCCTATATGTAAAACTGATAGTTAGATCAAGCTAATCTGTAAAGTATCTTGAGATCTAGGGGAGTGTATGGTGTGGAGAAGCTCATATTATCTTGCACTAACTTTGAATGGGGCCTGGATCTAGTTCATGTTGCAATCCATCTTGGTTGGTCGGTTGGTTGGTTTGGAGGTACCCAGTACCAGAGGCAACCTTAGACTGGGGCTGTTAGAGACCCAACCTGGTAGGAAGTGACCTTACGCCCTGAAGAGAGATTTTACGTGATGCATGAGAAGAAACCAGGCACGTGCATATATAAGATTGCCCTACCCAGCCATGAAAAGGAGATTACATCAGGCTTTCTGAGCTCATAGGGATTGACTAACTGTACAGAAGGTATCTCACTCAGACACCACAGAGGTGCAAGCAGGGGTCGATTGTGGCTTCACAACTCTTAAGACCGCGACTGCTAAGTCTTGTTTCCCACAAATAGCCCAGCTGCCGCGCTTCAGTGTTTCCCTTCTGGCTGTCCCGACTGTGGTCCAACACGGCCAAGGGAAGGGATAATAAGGAAACTTCCACAGAGGGGATGTATGTTGTTACATAAATGCTTCCATAGGCCTGACTACTGTTTCCTGAGAAAGGAAACTCCATTCATCAAGTCTGTAATAAACTGACATCTCATCAGCAGGGGAAACAAGAGGAAGGCACTTTTGAAGGGAGAAATCTGTCCCTCTACATACAAGAACTGTTTTCCTTTGCATGCCTAATCTGTGAGGTGACTTAAGTTTTACCCACTAGTGCTATAATACTCACATGGGAAACATTAAGTTAAATATTACAAAATTAAAGTGTAAGAGTTATTGGAAACTAGAGCCGAGCATAATATTAGAATTTTCATCCTGGGGGAAATTCTAATATTTCAACATTTGTTTTCTTCCAAAATTAGGATGGAAATGTTGAAATACCTCTTTTATTTTCATAGAATGAACATGTTCTCAGCCACTTTGACATTAAACTGAATTTGACAAAGGTGTTACAATATCTCCTGGGAACTGTTGTTAAGGTACCTTGTACTTAGAATCATGTTAACAAGGGATATTTTAGTGGGTTATTGAACCAAAGCTGTAAAAAAATGCTTGGGGTCAGGCAGTACATACATTTCATCCTTTTATTCCTTCAGGTTACTTAACCCTTGTACTCCCTTTAGCAAAAAAAACCAAAAGGGGTGGGGAGAAACACAAAGAAAAAATAAAATATTTGTATTATTCTGAAAGAGAAACAAGTTTTGCAATTAGGAAGTCACAACTTTCCATTTTTAAGATATTCAACAGTGTTCTGGATTTTGTGCCTGATACTCAAAAATGGTTCTTTTTTTGATTAAACTTCAAAATAAGAAAACTAATTTTGTCTCTCATGTTGTTGCCAAAATCAATGATTAATATGGACTCAGTAAATGGTTTTAATTGATCTGCAACTGAAATTATCAAGAAAAAATAAAATCACTGGGAAGATCTATGTCTTCTTTTATTATCTTCATTCTTCAAGGTCTTCCTGATTGACTGCACACTCCCATAATTGATCTGCAGTCTAGGAAGTTGAAATGCTCTCCTGGCATATTTCAACTCTCTGACACCCTAGAAAGTAGCATCCCAGGAAATTACTATTTTTGTCTCTTCAGGAGGAATACTCCGTTTTTCTTGATATTGTGTTGCTGAGTGCTGCTTGCTGGGTAGATCACTTTTGTTAGCAGAGAATTGCTGGTATGTTGGCTGAAGTCTGTTGATTTACTTAGTGGAGGAAGAAAGAACAGAATGGAAAAATCTCAGAAAACTGCCCTTATAGAGGTGAAAAGGCATCTTGCTGCAATTAAATGCACACTAAGGTATTTGAGAAGCAAAAAGAGGGGACCCCACTGTTCAGATTCTTTTTGCAGATTTAATCAGACTTGAAGTTTTCCACTTACTCATAGATCATCCATTGATCTTCTGTTAGTTTAGTTGACTGGTATTTTCTAGACATCTAATGTCTCAGGCCCTATTTATTTAATAGAAAAATAGGGCTTGAGACCTCAGATGTCTATATACACACTTTTTTTAAAAAATCCCTGTTCATATTTTTTTGTTATTCTCATACAAAGGCTAAAGGTTACAGTTTTATTTTAAACATAATATTGGTTCATGGTTCATAAGAAAATATGTATTAGTTTACATTTTTGGCAACTTTCATTATACCCCAGTGATTCCTAGAAGTCCTTGTACTTTCCTTCTGGTGAGAGATACTTTCCATAAAATAACACAGTATAAAAACAGTAATTATTAACTCACTGTGATGGATTTTGTTAAGGTGCAGAGAGCATATTCAAAGGACTAAACTTATTCAGTGTCCAGTTTTGTGCCCATATTTTCCAGTTTGAAGTTATTAAGTTGCAAAATGTACTTTTTAACAAGTATTAAAAGTTTGACCAATGAGAAAGACAGGAGCTAATCCTAGTTAGCTGTAGCAGTCACATACCCCTCAGTGCAGCTGACTGAGGATTTCAAAGAGTTTGTGCACTCCAGAAGGGTTATGCTTTGAAAACAACTCTAAAAATTGGTTCAGAAATACCAAGTCTTTGCTCTGACATGTTGTGGAGGCTGATACCTGCATAAAGTATTTTTGAAAGCTAATGAAATTGTATATTCAGATACTGATGCAAAAGACCTTTTCATATCTTTTCTTCCAAAGGATCCCCAAGTTGTCACAATTATGTAGAATCAGCAAATGCTAAATGATGCGCATAGGGAGCCAGCCTCATACCTTTCTGGGGTATGATCTAGGAGATACCCTACATATATATAAAAGATTCATCAATTGTAAAAGGTTATCTACTGATGTGATGAAGTTAAACTGGTCAGCCTTCACCCAGTCTGCCTGAGCTTAAAACTCAGGCATTGTGGATGAAAGGCGATCCAGCTCAAATTATGGGAAATATTCCTCAAAACTAACTTTGGATCCTGCATCCCTTCGCTGACTATAGGTGTAGATATAGAAGAGCAGCACTTGTTCACAACAGATGCTTAAACTTATGTCTCTGAATCCTGCTGTGGAGAAGCTGCTGCCACAAGCCTTTTAAGGTTAAGGAAGCCTATTGACTAAGCTAAGGCAGGCTTGTGTCTTTGCAAAAGATTCCTATGCATTGCTGCATTTAAGATGGTGTTTGTGCAGGACCATACATTCCCAGCTTGTGTGTGAATTTGCAGGGAGGGTACATGTATAATAGTGTTGCAGGTGGTTTTGCTGTGGCTATTCAATATTGGTAACTGTTGTCTTTTTGTAGAGTTCACCTCATGCAAAAAATGGAATTTCATTTCTTTAATGCTTTTATTATCTCTCAGGAATTATTTTCTCCAACAAGCCCCTTTTCAATGTCTATGTCAAATGTATGTACTCTAGGATTGGAATATATTAATAAATTTTCAATATATATTTTAAATAAACTGGGAATGTTTAGAATTTTATATACCTCGCTTTACAAAACCCTTATTGACTTGCAGGATTCCATATATTAAAACCCATTATAAAACAAAAAGACATAACATAAATAAATAGTTGTAATGTTATGAAATGTGTATTTTACAGAACTATACCCTATAACATATTTTATATCTCACCCAAAAAAAATTATTGTTGATCAATTTCCTGTACATATTTAGCTCAAACAACTTTCTAATTATTTCTTAAATTGCTTGAAAAGATATCTACCAAAGGTTACCTCCAGAACCATCTCATGTAACTTGTTACTTGGAAGTAGACAACAGAGCTGTGAGCAAGACTGCAGAGCAAAAGAAAATACTGGTACTTTTTCACATAAAAGTTTCACCCAGAAATCCAAAGCCAGTGCAGTATATACATTTCATAGGTGTAGAAATGCATAAGCAAGAAGGACGAGCATCAAGGTTGTTATTTCCTTTCCTCTGGCTTTCAGCTTGGATGAGTACCTCAATCTGTAGCTGTAGGGTCTACAGAACAGCATACAGTAAAGTTGAATATTAAAGCAGATTTAACAGTGAGAAATAGTGAAGATTATGAATGGAGGCTCTATATTAAACTGTGTAAGGGAATACTGCAAGAGTTTTGATTATTATCAGGATAACATTATGAGAAACAAAGGCAATGCTGTGACAATGCAGTGCATTTAACTACAGCTCTGAAAGGCTGTATCTATCTTAGTATTTTGATCAGTAAGTGAAATGACAAAATCAAAATCCATGCTTAGCAGAAGATATCTGCTACCTTCCTGACAGCAGAACCTTACATGCTTTCCTAGTAACTGTAACAGCAAATGTTCATCATAAGCTGGGCATAACTTTCTCATGAGATAAAGCCCAAAGCCCAAGTTTCACCACACTGAAAAAAGGAAAAATAGCTATTGATAGGCTGGACATATATACTAGAAGTTGTACGCTGATAGACTACTAATGAAAACAGAGACATTGTCACAGATCTTGAGAGAAGCAGAAGTAGGCCTGAACTGTTTAATAGGAACAATAAAAAGAATTAATACCAAACTATCACTTATATTCATGTATTCTATTTCACTTCTCATATTCCAGGTTCCTGTTCCTTTACTAAAAATATGTCCACTGCTCTAATTTTTCTTCTCCTTCTTTCTTTTGTAACTACTTTGTCTGGACATGCTGAACAAGTTATTCTTATCAATTGACTTCAGTTTATTAGGCAAATTCTGAACATACCAAAGCAACTCTTACAGATTGAGTTAGATAATATGTCTGATATCATATTTTGCTGAACACTTAAATTACATACTGTGATTTAATTTTTTGAAATATATTCACTTCAATATGGTTTCTAAATTCAAATGTTTTCCCCCCGAAAGCAAATGTCATTTAATCTACTGATCTCTATGTCAAGCAACTTTGAGTACAAAATGAGTATTGTATGTATTTTATATCATGTCAGAACCAACTGGCTCGAAAATTTCTCCAGGGAGAAATTAGGGAAAAAAATTCCATGAAATAAAATAATTCTATGAATCTTGTATGATTCTTAATGAAGACTCTTTCATAATGATCTCATAACCTAGGTCATGTTATTTCTGAAATGATAAGCTTATACACAGCTTTGCAAACAGTAAAAATCTAAGCCAAAGGTAGTAAATTGTCTGCTCCAAAAGCTGAATTCCTGAATGAACTATTACTATAAAACCACACTTGCAGGAATGAGTGAAGAATATAGGATATGTTTCATCTTTTAATACCTACAGTTGAAACGAGAATCGGTCTTTTCATACTGCAACTTGTATTTCAAAAGCTAAATATTCCCAGGGCACACAGTAGGCAGTCAAAAAGTCTCAACAGGTAGTTATTGCTATGCACTTAACACACCAGCTCAGATAGTAGAATATTCTATTTTTTGGAGAATATAAAAAGCCAATTTATGCTTCTTTTCACATGTCAATTTTCTGTGTAATAAGCATGAAAGACCTTTTTTCACCTCTTTATTTCTGAAAAATGCACTACCTTTCCATCTTATTTGGAAGAACAAAAGCACCAATAGCATATGTTGTCTGAACTATTTAATGCAGATACTCCTTTCCATTCCAGACAAGGCAAAGCAACCTCAGGAAGCAAAAGCAGCTTTGGTAGCACCCAAATAAATTGTATCCATAGACAGAAAAAGCAATTGTGGCTGCTCAAACACAAATTTAGCTTAGAAAAGGCAATAATCCAAAGCATTAATGGAAAGGAGGTAAATATCTGGTCTATGCAATCCAGTTAGCAATTTCTATATCTCCTAAGTATTAGGAGAGAGAATCCTGCCTAACCCCTAAGCTGCCAGTTCTTTTCATTATCAAACAGGAAAGTACTTCACCCTCCCCTAAAATCCAACTTCTCTACTTTTCCCTACAAATACATGTTCCATATTGAAATTCAAATTCTTCCTACTGTTTGCATTCTTTTGTGGGTATTGCTTAGACTTAGTTTCCTCTTAATCTTTCTCCCATGCTCCCCCGTATTATATTTTATATAGCTACAGGCAAGATGGGAAAGGCACTGTACTGCTGAGATTTTCAGTCTGAAATACTTCTGCAAGTCTGAAATACTTCTACAAGTCTGAAATACCTTCTAGCAAGGCATACAGGCAGCTTGATAGCAAGCCCTTAAAAATAGTTATTAGGAGCTACATTGCAAGTGCTTATTTTCAGTTAACAGTCTGTCTAAGCTCCTGTAAAACTGTTAAGTTATAAATCACTTCACTCTGTTATTATAAAAAAGTGGTAGCACACAATTAGCAGTATAATTATGGAATTATTGTGCTCCACAAATTATACAGCCAGGCCCCCAACACACATAGCTGCAGGGCCCCCGTGCAGCCAGGAGATTTTTTCTTCTAAAGCAACAGATGTGTCAAGATGGATTAGAAATCTTTTTCCAGAAGCATGATTTAAGGGCTTTTTTTCTCTTATTATTTTTTTTTCTTTTGCTGCCAAGTCTGTTTTATCTTTTGAAATATCTTCTCTAAGAAAATATACAAATCAAGATATGATTAAGAGGTAGCTGAAGGCAGTGAAGTTCAGGTTAGGACTCCCAAAATTTAGCAAGCCTAGCTTGTATCTTGAAGTGAAGATGCTTGTGGGGTACTTGGCTAGGAGCCAAGATTCGAGCACATTCTGGAAAATGCTCACAGCCCTTCATTATAGAGGGAAGCCGAAGGCTTCTTTTCTCAGAAGACACCCTTCTGAACAGAGAGCATGTACAAAGTGTTCTGAAGAAGAGAGAGACTTGCTCACACCAGTGCTGTAGCTGAGGACACCTCTTTCTTCAGAGTTGGGCCCACCCAGCCTGCCTGCTGCACTCTGTTGCCAGTAAGACAATAAAATACAGCGCTTTTCCCAAAAGTTTAGTTAAACCTCGTTAACTGGAAAGGGTCTTGAGAGAAAACAGTTGGCTATTTTATAAATGTACATAGTTAAAATGAGCTGTAGCACCTGACTTCTATTCATAGGAACATGAATCACATCACAGGGACAGGTAGGCAGACAAATTAACCCCCAGACTTGCAAGAAAATTCAGAAGTTGGTTATCTTTCACAAAAACTGATATTTCCAGAAAGGTATGAGGATCATCTGAGTTATCTGTTCACCTAATCAGTTTAATACACAAACAAGACCCTAATCATAATCTTAACATAGCAGCAAGTATTTCTAAAACAGGATCCAGCTCTTCCCTTTATAATAGGGCATGAGAGAGGAAAAAAATAAAGGTAACCCTTTTCTTTTTTTTTCCCTGTCATGGTCAGGCAGCTGCTGAAATCTATGCTCTAATAATAAAGTAGTGGGAGTCACTAGGATGGGTTTATATTGTCCAAGAGAAATAAAGCAAAAACAGCTGCTACCACATATGAAGCACCTTTGGCAACTCCCTGTTTGAGACACAAAGACATTTTGGGGGAATTTGCAGCAAGGGAGAGAGAGCGAAAGGAAGTGGTACAAAGTAAACAGCATCACAAACATGATGCAGGCATTCCAGCCTGCAAACAGACTAAAATGCAGAAGGATTTCCAGGCTGCAGTGGACTGTGGATCTACTTTGCTCAGAAGGCATCCTGCCTCACTGTCTGGGTTCAGTTTGCTATATAGCTGCATGCTATAATTAGTCTAATAGCTCTGCACTTATTTTAATGAGTAGCAAAGCAACTGCTGGAGTTGCCTATAGCTGGACTGGTGTGTCAGCCTATAAATTACACTTCTATTGCCTACACTTTGGAGTTGTAAGTCCTAAAGACCTTTCCCTGCAATTTGCTAATTATTGCAATTTTGGTAATTTTATATGACCACCTTTTTACCAAACAAAAAAATATATTGAAGAGTTTTACTAGTTTAAACTGGCTCAGGGGTTAAAAAGAAAAGTATTTAGCACTTCCAGCATGCGAGTACTGCGTGAACAAGAAGGTATTCAACCGTTCATTTAGCAGGCTGCTCTGCAGAGGAACAGCAGCCTCACAGAAATGCATACACAGATGAAGAGATAGTTCTGTTAAAAGGAAACAAATTCTCATACTGCTCCTCTTCCAGCCATTTGTTATTTCTTTTTCTTCATTTTTGGCAATGTTTGAAGAAAAGTGGCTTCTTAAAGTGACTTTCCTGGCAGTCTCTGCAGTACGGTGGCATGGTCCCACTCCCACAGTGAGCCCCTCAACAAGGAACTCAGGAATCTGCTCTTCTCCATCAAACCCTCGATGCCCTTCACCTGCCCTCGCTCTCTGCAGTTCAAGCTCTCATCACTCTGGCACCTCCTGTGTATATTTTGTCCCCCACTGAAGGAAGAATACATGTCATTTGGCCTCAAAGAGAAATTACAGAGAGGTTAGCCCTGTGTTTCAGCTGTGGACATCTTATGTAAAAAAAGCCAACCCTAATGTGCCCCAGACACTTGTACTGTGACTTCCTATTTAAACCTTATCAGCTTTACCAGGATCCAAAATAGAAGACACCAGCCTTACTAACACAGGCGCCTTAGCACTCCGTGGTGTTGAGCTGTGACTCCACCACCGCCGAGGGGCCAGGCAGAAAGACTGAGTTTTCCAATGAGCAAATCTAGAAGAACTGCCTGCACCACTACCACAGATACCCTGGCATCTGCTTTCCTCCTGTGGCTTTCTGGCTTTCAAATATTTATCAATTTAAAGGTCAGTGGTATGATGCTCTGTGTCTAGCACAAAGAAAGGAAAGCACATCATTGAACATATATATCCAGAACTAAGAAGAGCTAATTCCCTCTTAATTAACACCTCATCACTCTCTCCCCTCATCAAAAAAACATCAAGGAACTGATGTCCTGCTCTTGCCAATTCTTATTAAAGTATATGGAAGCTCATACCAGATTATTACAGTGAATCCATCTGGTCATATAAACCACTCTCGCCAAGTCTTTGCTCTCTGGATATCTTGTCTGTTACTGCTGTGAGAAGAAAGGCAGCTCCTCTCACACAGCTGTGGTAAGGTGCCTGATGGAATGGTGTACCCTAATAAACACCCACAGTCCCAGCTCCCTGGCACCTGGCACTGGGTACCAGGTTGAGTTGTCAAACCCTGCCCAAACAAAACAAAAGCAGATCCATGTGTGATTTGCACTTCAAGTCTTTTTCAGCGTGTATCTAAGCATCAGGGAGTGTCTTTGAGGAAACACCTATTCATAATTGTTATTACTTTCCTTTTACAAAATTCCAGCATAGAACTATGGATTCACAGTAATTATAAAGGCAAAAAAAATCCCATGGATGGATACTCCATATCAGCAAGAGGAATAGTACTTCTCCACTTAGGCCAGAAGACTTCCCCCCAGATCACAGGAGAAAACACAGGACTGAGATCATCTAAACCCGGGTCTCTTCTCTGAGCTTGGGTTGCAAGCTGGTATACAAGCCATAATCTCATCCAACTGAGAGGGAATGACAGTAGCAGAAGGAAGGGCAGTGATGGAGAAGATTTGCTTTACACCTTTCCAGTTCCCACTAGACTAGATTTCCTAGTCTTTCCTTGTAAAGCAGAGATTAAAGGATGTGTCCCAAATCATGTAATAGCTATGTGAAAAAATCCCAACAGCTCCTGGTGCCCTCTGTAAGCACTTTAACGCTTCTAGCAGTAATAGGAAAAAGAATCCTCAGAATTACAGAGTGTTGTTTGCCTTTCATACTGCACCTCAGAGTCAAGATTAATAGTAACAAAACCAGACTATTTAGGTATAAATTAGAAAAAATGGTCATTATCTGCAAAGTGCTTTGTAACTTCTTCCTGTGTCCTTTCTTGCACACAATTTGATCTGCCAAAACTATATTTACCTTTAAAAAAGAATTGATGGGTCATACACACTGCAAAAAAAAATGCTGGGAGCTTAAATTTTCTCTTCATAGCTTGTATCTTCAATCCACAACATCAGGTATGAAGAAAAAACTAAACCAACTGCTCTGGCCTCTGTTGCCTCCCAGTTTTCATTGACACAATACATATTCCTTTAAAATGATCAACAAAACTACCTGACTGAAATTCACAACTCCTAGGGAAAAATAAAAAGGAAGTTTTAAGGAGGGAATGATATCTGCTGCCGTGTTTAGCAAGGATGGAGTTACAGTTGGAAAATAAAGGAACACTTTCTTTTCTAAAAAGAAAGTAAATGAGACACATTTACTTTGATGTTGATGGGAAATTACTGTATGCTTTGAATAACTGGGACCTAATAGACTGCTGTTTGACTGGAGTCACAATGGTCTGAATGAGAGGAGAGAGGTGTATGAGAAGAGGGGATGGGCAGAAGAGGTCATACGCAGCAAAGCACAGACAGGGTTCCCCCCAGTGATGTAAAACCGGAACAGTCCCCTGAGGTTCAACCCACTGGATCTTATGGCTATTGTTTATAACAGTTTGTAAAGATTATTTATTTAGTGTTAATTAAAAAATTCAGCTCTAAGGAAAAAAAAAAGCAGATACAAAATTAATGTCTCTATAGAGATTGAGGTGGCCCATTTGGAATTTCAAAGGCAGGAAATTCATGAAAACTATCAAACAACGGAACTGTCAAGCACTCAGTAATATCAGCTACTTAAGGAAAATGCTCCATATCTCAGAGGCAGAATACACCACCGACTCCTACTCACATTTAACGGTAACTTATTCAACAATCCATGTTCATGCACTCAACTGAACTACCCAGTATGTGAGGTGTTATTACTGAAAATGCTCCCTTTATTACCAGAATATATTAGTAAGTACTATAACTAAGTATACACTGTAGCACAGAGTGTATACTACGTGCTCAAAAGACAATACTGTTGCCAAGCTTAGTATCTATGTAGGTTATTTTTAAATTTAGAAAAGAACAGCAAACAAGCAGTAATGAACAGAATTATGACCAAAAAAATTTTATATTTATTAATAAACTATCAATTTGACCCTTCTGACAACAATGAATTACTCCTGATTGATAACTGTGGCCTACAGCTCCTCAGATGACAGAAGTGAAGCAGGACGGAATTCTGCCTCAGACTGAAAGAGCGGAATGAAATCTTGCATTAGTTTGTCCTCTATAATTAACTAAAACAATTTTATTGCCATTGTCACCATTCTTCTCCCATATCTTAGAACTGAAGTTTACCATTTCAACTGGTCAATACAAGCAACTCCTCTTCCGTGCTGACACTTCACTGGAGTGTGTTCTGGCTTCTCTGCCTATGATTACATATTCAGGTTGTGCTAAATGTGGTTTGGAGCTACAGGCAGATGAGAATATGATCTACAAGCAATGTATTAGGTGTTTGCCGTACAACAAAGTAAAGAAATTCTACAGGTAAACAAAAGAAAATTAAAATAATATAAACTACAACTTTCTCCCTTTTAAGTTCCTCCATATATAAAATTCTGTACTTAAGACGTGGCTAGCAATTCCTATTTTTCTAAGGAATTTTCAAGGAGCTGTTCTTGGATTGCTATATTATATTGCCATTATTTATAAGTAATATTCTTTGTTTAAATTTTTAATTTCTTTGAATACCTGATCATCCAGTAACAAGGTTTACCCAGTACTGTATCAGTACCATATTTTTAGACTGATTTGTTAATTGTAGCTTTGCAGAAATATTAGCAAATGTTGCTGATGATTTTTCTCACAGTGAGCAGAGGTACTAAGTTATCAGCAGATGGCACTGTGAGACAAGATGTATATGCACATTTTCTTAGAGAAAATAAACTAAATATATCCAGTTGATGTAGGAACAACTTTAACTCATTTTTTCAATTATTAAATTTATCTTGGGCTTTTGAAATGTGAATACCATAGCTTCTTGAAAGATATGTAGGTAGAGAAAGCTGAGACAGGCATAGACATAATAGAATTTTAGAATATGTAAATTTTCTACCAAAATTCTTCCTAATATTATTCCTAAACTATTTCATAGCGAGTTTAATGAATCATTGCATACTCAATAGTTTCTCTCTTGGCTTTAGTTTAAATGCTAATGTCCCATTTGTCTAACAAGGTAGTGACTTTAGTCTTTGTCTTCTGTGTAGTCTTTAAAAGTCTTGCATCTCTAAGTTTGTATGCTAATTATTTTCCAATGAGGGATGTTTAAGTGCAAAGAGGTTTTTTCTTTTTCTTAACTGAGAAGGTTCCCTCTCTCTTTCATGAGATTGATTTCTCATGTAGTCTTGAAGAATCTCAATTTATACTCTCTCACACAAAAGGTGACAGAAAATTATAAAGACTTCTAATGCTTGTACTCTCAATACGTGAACACATCTTGATGTGGAACTTAAATGCACAACTTTTTGAAAGAAAAGTCTGTCACTTTTGCCCTGAAATATTGCTCTGATTGGTAAGAATGCAGTTCTTTGGTAGTATTTCCAAATTCTTATTGTAGGATAACTTAATAGATTTACATCTTAATGGGAGAAAAATCTGTCTCTTGCTAAAAAAAATGCCTTGTTAAACCAAAATTAACTTATTGACTAAAAATGCTGTCCTAGCATTATTGCACTACTCAGGAGCTTGATATGTCAATGGTTAGTGTTAGTCTTGTTTTATAAAATTGTATGCACAACTAGTAGACAATTATTTTTTCTATAGTTTGCTAGTTGATGTCACCTTATCTCAGATTGTTTTTAATCCCTCAGTATAAGGAGGGAAGTTCAGTATGCTCCATTTCTAGCAATGCAATAGCTACCAGCTTCTACTTGAGGGTAAAATCTCCATATTGTTTTCTACTTGGTATGAGTAAATGTAATAATACTAAATACTGCAGACTTCTTAAAACATAGGATTAGTCTAGAATTTGAATAGTCTGGGCTTTGGTTTCTTTCTATACCAACAGACTTGAAATAATTCCATGGGTAATCAGACATGGATTTTCCCTTATCTCTTGATCATTTACAATTATGAAATTTAGCAGTAACCTTTAGATTAACAGATGGCAAGTCAAATGGTTTGCTTTCTGGGAAAGTGGCATATTTGCAGTCACTTGCCTTTGTGCCTCACAAGCATTAAAATTAGGGCTGTTAGGTATTCTGCAGCATGCTAATTACACTAACACTATCCAATTGTCAAGACACTGAAGTACTAGCTGATGGTCCTATTTCTAGTCTCTTGTCAGCTCTACTAGGGTCCTTACTAGGCAATACTTGCTAGCTCAATACTTCCAGTGCTTTTAGTCCATCCCCTTGATGCTTCCTTGTCC
>JAOXNG010000001.1:135972852-135988905 GCA_028566535.1 Scolopax minor | reverse complement strand
AAAAGCACACTTCATAATTGCTGCCAAGGATAATTAGTGCTCTACCATGAATGACTTCCATAAACTCCCTGACACACCATTCATGATGCTCAGCTCTTAAGAGAACTGAAAGAACATCTGATTTGTCCTCCTCTGGGGAGAAAAAGAGGTTGTGTTTTCTCTGTTAGATCAGAGCCAAGAAAGCATTTGTAATGACATCAAAAGCAGAGATGTGAGGGCATTGCAGAAGAAGGACCTTCAGAGCAATTAATATGACATTAAAGTCCTGAAGTTGAGTCCATACTCTACACTATGTATCCAACTAGCTTTTCTGGATGAAGATTGTCTCAAAAATATGCAAAGTTTTCTGTTCCACGGATCCCAATTTGGATATTGAATGCATGACCAGGAAATTCCCAAGAGTATTAAGTATGTATTTTGGATGCTTACTTTTATTAAATCAAGACAAACATCTCCTCATTGTTTGCTGCCTCACATTTCTTACAGGAGAAATAACCAATGAATATGAAGCCTCAAAATTGAGATTACATTCTGCAATAGATTAATCTCTTAAGAGCATCACACTCCTAGCAATCACACTAAGCAACATTCCCTTTAATCGCCTGAAATATCTTAACCAAGAAGTTGCAATCACAGTGAAGACATATCTCATTAAGAATAAATCACTCACATGATAGCAGAGTAGAAGAAAAATGACAGACAGTAAGTTTTTCCTATCTCAGTGATACTTCATCTGCCCATTACTGGAAATACAATAAATTGGTACTAGTGTAGCTATATGTTCCTACTTGGTTTTGAAAACTTTTCTTAAAAAACACCTTTTGTCACATGTAACCAGCTTTGCACAAAAGATGCTTTTTCTCCTGCTGGTGCTCATGCTGGCTGAAAAGTAAGGAAGTTCAAGGAGGTCAATTAACTTAAAGGGAACAGGATCTAACAATAATTTGTTACATCCACCATGATTTGTGACAAATTTATGTCACAATTTATGCTCAACTGTGACGTGTGAAACACAATTTTATGTCTATATTATACAGGCAGTGAAATCAAGCATGAAGGTTTTTATTAGCTTAAATTAGAAATAATATGATCACTCCAAACTGAGGGCTTGAAGAAAGAAGTCTCTACAGACTTCGTCATATGTCATGCAATTTGCAGTTTCTCTCCTAATTGTGGTTTTGCCTCATGGCAAATGTGAAACAAGTGTAAAAGATGGCTAAGGTACCTCTGATTATCCTGCATTTATTGTGATAAAAATATACATAAAGGTACTTGACTGAAATTATTTCATGTCTGTGGTACACTAAGAAAACACACAGAAACAACTACCACAAATATCTGTGATAATTTGTAACCGCATGTTATGTGTTCATGTGGTTAAGTCAGAAAACTAATAAAATCCCTTACAAGGTGATATATTCTGCTTGTATTTTTGTTTTTAATTTTTATAATTACAGAAATCTTTTTCTCCATGTATTAATTATACTATTTCTTTTATACCGCTTCCTTTAAAGCCAGGCACACTATTACATTACCTCCAACTATACAATGTTCAGAGGGAGAGGAAAAAAATCATAGCTAACTGACTGTACAAATTCAATTTTAATTCTATTCTGAATGCACTAGGCACTTTCCACAAACACACAGGAAGACAAAGTCCAATCTGTCCCAGAGAGTTAAAAGTCTAGGAAATCTCTTAAAGATTACTTAAAGCAAGCTTGTCAAATTTTGTGATTTTGGGGTTTGACATATTGGGATTCACTAGAATAAAGGCAATGACTGTGCGTCCCATGAGAAAGCCAGGAATCCTGTTAATCCGAACGTACAAACTCATAGCATTAAGGCACATGGGTGCTGGCATACATACACCAGACACAAAGTTGGAATACGTTATATATCATAACTGCAATAGTGACAGGTGTGATTTTTTTCTTCTCTTCAGATCTTCCACAAAGCATACAATTAAATAATATCCAAAGAGTCTCCATAAACCTGCTGTAGTGGCAGTTGACTTGTTTACAATGTCCTATGTGTATACAATAGGAAAAGAACAACAAACTGGTCGAAATGCTAGCCGTGATTGTGTTAAGGCACTCTAGGGTGTGTTTCAAGGATAGTGGAATACACGCCTCCTGTTACTGAAGACTAGAACAAACCCAAGACACAAACCAGCAGATCACTAGAATACATCCTGTCAGATAATAGTGCACTGAATACTTTTATGTACATGTCATTCTGTTCTCTGCAGCAGAATGCAATCTTTCCTGTGAATCGAGAAACAAGATCTGTCTTTAGAAAACACTGTACAAGAGTCATCATTTCTTTGGCAGAGTCTGTTTAATGGGAGGATATTTCTACTCCACTGTAGACAGTGCAGAAGAGCTGTGGAAAACTAGAACCTCTTGAACACTTCCAGTGGGAGAAAGAAATTCCCAGCAGAAACAGGGAGGATGAAAAAACAGATTACTCACGATGTCTGGGAAGCTTTCCTCCTCAACAAGTAGTCCACAACATCTGGATCAGTCTCTAATAGGCTAATAAGCACTTCATTCTGTAGGTCAGGGGAAACCTATGAAGACAATAAAAAATATGTAGTTGGAGATTAATATCCTTTCACATACATTCATTCATTTTGGTACTTAATTTAAAAGACCAAGTATGAGTACATTTATGGAGAGCGTATAAAAATTATTCAGAAGCTTCTATTTAAAAAAGAAACTTAATGTAAAAACAGGTGAAGTTGGACTAAAGATCATTTTGTACAACCTCAAATGCTGATGTCTGTTGAATCCAGCTGGGTATTATATCTGATAACAACTGTGGGATTACTCATATATCACAATCTCAAAAGCTCCAGTTCAGCGTCTCCACCTTACATCACCATTCAAAGATCTGGAGACATTTACAAATTTCTATTCCAAGTGACTGTACTTATTTTCTTTTAGAAAAAATGTGAAATATAATTACATAGGAAAAAGAATGTTTATTCATATATTCTGTGGCATTTGACTTATTTATGTCCTTCTCATATGGAAATTTCCAGTAAATGTTATATCTGTGAAGTTCTTCAATTGTTTCATTTCAATGAGAGCTGACAAAGGTCAATATTTTTCTAAATTAAGCCTTATAAACATTTAATGTTCATGTATCCATATGGCCAAATCTTGGGATTTAGAAGCACTGAAATTCCTGTCTACGTTCAATCAGAACTTAAATAATTAGTTCATCTGTCCATCACTCAGGTTTACAAGTGGGTTCTGTTGGATCTCCAGCCACTCTGGACTTCAGGTAGTAGCAACAGGCTCAAACAGAATTTGTGTCACCTTCTTTGGAGTTTGGCTTTCTGATTTGCTAACTCTCTCTAGTGGTCTTGATATAGAAATGAAGATTCAAAACACTGGTCATATCTCCTGGGCAGGTAGCAGGAATGGCACTCCAAAACCTGCCCAGGCAAACTTTGTGCTTCCAACTGCATTTTTTACATGAATCTTATCTATCCTTAAGTGAGTTTGTCCACATCACAGTGGACAATTCATTTCAACCTTCAACAACACTGAAACAGAATAAACCATCTGAGAAACCTGAACTAACAGTCCAAGTTCACTCATGACAGATGGAACTGGAGGCAAAATGATCTCAGCAAGGGGTCATCAACTGTGCAATACGCTTCTGGATGCAATTTGTCAGAGCCTGAATCTCTTGACCTTCAGGTCACACTGCATGGGCTATTTGTTCTCCCTGACATTTCCTGGGAAATAGGAATAGAATTACTAATATATTCCTCAGGGGAATACCTCAGTTTGGGAGATATTTAGGGAGTCAAGTTACAGAAAAGAAGTATTTCTTTAAAAGGGGAAATAATTTGAAAATAAATGAAGATTCAAATTGATTCAAAATCTCTATGAAAAAGTTGTGTGACTCCATATTCCTTTTCTGAAAACTGGATTTAGCCTCTACAATGGAAAAATATCTCACTGATGGTCTAGTACACCTTACTGGTATACTAATCCTTAAATAAATTATTTTCTCTTTTTAGGAATACATTTTTGGAAATATGGTATGCTGTAACTTCTCTGTTTAGACAGCCTTTCTATACAGTAGAGTCCCCTTCTTTGGAGGTTTTCAAGACCCGCCTGGGTGCGTTCCTGATTGACATGCTCTAGCTCTGGGCAATCCTGCTTTGGCGGGGAAGTTGGACTAGATGATCTCTATAGTCCCTTCCAACTCTAAAAAAATCAGTGAAATTCAGTGAAACCCCAGATAAACTCAGGTAAAGTTTGAGGGTGAAGCAGAATCCATCTTTCTGTATGTAACTTACTATTCAGCTTTATATCAAGTTGATAAAGTTGTGAGAATCTACTGAGAGGACTTGGTCAGAAAAATAAAAATATTTTTTCCATTATTAAAAAAAAATTTAAAATTCACTCTTTCATTCCAACATTCCAACACTCCAAAAAGTTCCAACAGCAAATTCAGTTCCAGCTGAAAGCATCTGTAAACCCCAAACCTAAGATTTTTATTGAGTTATAGGACTTCTAGTATCTGAGTTAATGAGAGCATATTTTCTCTGATCCTTCATCTGGATTTTTACTGATGGTCTCATTGCTAGCTATCTACTGAATTTTGGGTTTCCTCCTGTGCAGTAGTTTACTTCAGTAAACTTCAAATTATAGCCAATGAGACAAAGCGTAGTTGAGTTGTACCTCCCCACACTCAGCCACTGGGCAAAGTTCTGAGACTGACAGAGAACAGTCCTTTGTACGTTCTCATAAAACATTTTAATGCTTCCCTAAGACTCACTGAAATGTATAAGAATTGGATAGGAAAGACTTTAATGTCAATGAAGCAAGATCAGAATCCAACTTCTATATGAAATCCACGTTTGCATATTATTGATGTTAATGACAACTGCTTAGTAAAACCAGTCCCTGATATCCTGGGTTGTTGTGACAAACAAAACTCAACAGTATGTCAGAATAATCCTGATACTGTGGTCTGGGCTCCACAACACATCCTGGTTTCCCAGGTTTTATTTCACAAATGTTACAGTTTCAATGCTGAAGCTAATCTGAGTTTTACAACCTCCCCATACACAAAAGTAACTGAAGAAAAATATAAACCAAACAGAAAAACACCTTAGCTGCAACACACTGTATGTTTTAGCTGTAGCTGAATGTTCAAGTCCAGGTGTTTTTCTCTTTGTAAGTAGCATAAATGTCAAGTATAAATAGGAGTCCTGGTTTGGCCCTACTCATGGGTTTGGAAGATGAATTGCTGCTGCCTCATTTCAAATGAACGTAGGTTTATTACAATTCTTTTCTTTTCAATGCATCTATTACAAACGGATGTACCAGGCTAATTATCTTCAGAATACAAAGAGTCTCCCTGAGCTGCCAAAAACCCTACAAAAAAAATGAAAGTTAACCTTGGTAGAAACTTTAGAAAACACTAACTATGAACAATTTGACACAATCCTACAAATCAATTATCACGTGTAGGTCTAGACATTGCTCCAGAAAAGAGTCAGAACTTGCCATGTCAATTGTTAAACTATGGAAATGTGGAGAGTGAAAGCACCCCGAGATGCTCATCTGTTAGACATTTCTATAAATTTCACATTGATATATTTCAGCTTTCAGGAGAGCATCTGAAACAGGTTTGTCCTTCTCTCATGAAGCTAGCCTCTCACTTTGAAACCTGATTCTAATCTCCCTCCACAATCTGAAAAGCTACTCTGGAAAACAAAAGAAAACTCTTTCTCCACACTGTGTTTAACCTTCAGCTGAAAATTCAAGCACTAAAGAGATAAATAAATAAATCCGTCACAGTTAAAAGAGACCATATGTAGATTAGTCTAACCTTAAGTCCCACCCTTTCCACACTGAAAGTCTGAATATGTGCCTGAAGTATTATGTGCTGAGATGTGCCTGTGCTGCAAAATGTTCTTAAAGAGAAACAGCAACAAGAAAACTTAAATTATTGCAAGTATTCTTATTGTAATATTATTTTAAAATTGCTAGTGCCAGTCATGCTCTGGGCCAGCAGACCTTCGCACAGGAGTGCCATTCTGACACTTTCTTTTCCTCCTGTGGAAGGAAAAATAGCACCTAAAGTTTCCCCAAACTGTGAAAAGCACTTAAGAGATGAAAAAGGTAAATGAAAAGAAAGAAAAAAAAAGTTCTGAATGTCTTACTGGAATAAGATTAAAAATAAAGCAAAGGATGTAATGAAAGGCAATAGAGTGCAAGGGAAAAGATGAGAAAACCACAAAGAAGTTCATCTGAGGCTAAGATTGATAGGCAGGGCTCATGACTGCTTTTCTAACGCATTTCTCCTTGTTGAAATCTGTTAGACACCTTCCCCTTGCAGTATTGTGTGTCCATCAGTCCCACATGCCCACAGTCCTGGCTTGTCTATCTTCTGTCACCAAAGCTGTATCCAGTACCCAGCTTTGCTAGAGCACTAAAGGACTTTTCCAGAAAGTTCTTCACCTTGCTTTGGGAACCAGTCTCCCTCTGTGTATAAAACACAATCTTGCCTAGTTTCAAGACACAACAAACAAAGCTATTTTCACCATTTCAAGACTTGTTTTTGTTAAGACCTTTATGCCTATTAAAATGAAGACAGAATAGTGCCCACCACTAAGTCTGACCTGGCCTTTGCTACCACAGAAAAGGGCTCTCTCAGGCACAAAACTATGCTAAGCTGACCCATAATTTTGCTTACAAAGAGAAAAAGGTAAAGCCACAGAATGAGCTGTCCAATTAACTGCTAGGCACAAGTGATCTATCTAAGCTGCATCTTAAGTAGGCAGTGTGACGAAGTCGAAGGCCATCATCCCTTATATGAAGGACTTCCTTGCTTCAGCAAGAGAACAGAAAGGTACTCAGGAACTACATGGATTTATTCTTTACTACTCTTATTCAACTGAAAATGAGAAAGCTTTGTCTTTCCTCCCTGTCTTCGGTAGGGGAGATCATTCCTTAAATTAACCAAGGATCTCTTCTTCCTGCAGAAAAACTGGCTCCCTGACTTCCAAAGTGAGAGGTGAAAGGTCATTTTTAATCTTGTCTTCAAAACTAATGAGCCATGCTGGTGTGTTGTTTAGTATACAGCTGAATAGCCAACCCCTTCATTTCCACAGACAGAAACCTGCTAAGGAAGATACTCTTATTTATACAGAAACCATTGTAGGCAAAACATAAGTGCTTTTAATATTTGCTTACTGCAAAACATTGTCCTTAATAGAACGCTACTTTTCCTACCACTAATAACTGACCCTAATTTAATGCAATTTCCACAGCCTATTTAATCCACCTCTAATACCAACCGTGTATTTCCTCATTTAACTTAAAAATGCATAGGAGTAGCATGAAGAAACATTGACCTACCATGAAAAGGGCTTCATAGTTTTCAATCATCTTTTGTACAACAGCTATGATAGCCGTACTCTCTTCAGCTCGAGCTGAGCTCTGAACCGAGAATTCTTTGTCTGTAGACTTCTGCTTGTGCAACAAGTTAGGGCCAAAGATGGTTGCCAGGTTAAGTGATGTCATTTTGTTCCCAGTAATCTAGAAAACAAAGTATAAATGAGGTAGGGCCTCCCAGGGTCTAATATATACAGATACAAACATCTACACATGTTCCCTCTCTCCCTTTGAATTTGGCAGATGTTTCATTCATCAAAACCAAAAATGAGTGCTAGTCAAATAAAAAACTAACAATTTTTAGAAATGCTGAAACACCTTCCTTGGACATCTCTGCAACAAATACGGTGGATTTTCTGGAAATATTTTCAAATGGATTAGAGAAGTAGAACTCAGGGAAACATCCCTCCTACTTCACCTCCTCAGCATATTACAAATACTGAAAACCTTTAGCTTTTTCAAGTAGCACTCAAGACTTTAAACAGATGTAGTGAAGAAAACCACACTTTTCCATGTTTAAACAGTTTAGACAATTAAGGAGAATGCTCATTATTTTTATTAGTATTTTCCTATCTTTTTGCTTGTTTCCCAGGACATGCCAAATGATTACTTGTTTTTTCACTTTCATTTTGTTGGTTTTTTACTTTTTTCTACTTTCAAAACTCTGTGTTCAAAGAAGCAATAGTAACCTGATTTTGAAGGAAGCAGAAGGGCTAGGAATAAATACTAGAGTAGACAGAAATTATCTTAAAAAGATGTCATAGAGATTATTAAATCAAAATTTTCATCGTCACATTTGTGATTAGACTACTTTTTTCCCCTTCAATTCTTTTAACAGATTAAAAAACAGAGGTCATGTGCTTCCTCTCTGTTTCTCCACTTGGTTGCTATTCTGGGAATGCAGAAGAAGATGCCAACAGTTTGACTCTATAAGACTGTAAGTGAGTTTCAGCTGTTGACCAAGTATTGCTTGCAGGATTTTTTAAGGAACAAGAATATATCATGAGAGTTATTTTTCATTTGTTTCAGATACATTTGAACTAATTAATTAAGGAAAAAAAAAAGCCAGGAAGAGGCATGAAAAAGCTGTAAAAATAGCATTAAAAGAAATGAGTGGTACAAAATGAAACCTTTCAAAGCAATTTGTTGTTGTTGTTGTTGTTGTAGCAGGGTATTTACCAAATGTTCTAGTTTAACTTAAAACCATCAACTGTCTGCACCTGGTTTATTTTTACAGAGCTCAACCAGAGAGCATAGAGATGTTAGTAAAAAGATATTTTCTTTTTGTTGGTGGGGCCACTGTGTAATCTTGGAAAGACATCCTCGCTGAGTAGGTGCACAGGCAGTCGTAACAAAACACATTGGCTCTTTGATTAGAGACTCATGCCAGCATGACTGTGAGTACAGCACACTCCCTTATTTGCGCACCACCAAATAAGCTGGTTTTTGGGTGACCTGGTTTTTAAATACCGTCAGAGCACTGAGCCACCAAGGATGCTCAGGCACGTGGTTCCTCCAGTGTACCACGGGCAGCCTCTGGTTGTGCCTGGATCTGCATGTGCAGGCTGTTTGTACAAAGAGTCTTTCCTTAAGGGCAGCCTTGGGGCATCCCTTAAAAAAATGTTATAAACGTACCTGCTGAAATTAACTAAATGAGTAATTTTAATGAAGTTAGTCATCCATCTTCATCTTGGTGAGAGAAGGGCTTTTGAAAGAATTGTGAAGAGGGCCTGTGTGCCAAAGCTTGGCTGTTTTCCAGTGAGAGCAAACAGTCTGATAAAATACTTTCTCTTTCCCTGTATGTCTTTATTCACTCAATTATTAATGATTAGCTTAAATAACTGTGAGCAGAAAAGTATTATTTATAAAAGGTATCCAAATTGCACCGTGCTTACAATACCACCAAGACAGCTTACATAAATCTGCCTTGCCAAAATACCTGTAGCAGAGCTGATGTACTGTTAAGGGGAATGAAAATGCCTTTAATACAACTGTTGTGCCAAACCAAGCCTCTTAAGCAGCATCAGCCTCTAGCCCTGCAATAAGATCCTCTTGGGTACATTCCTGAACTAACAGAGAACTCTTCACAGGACCAGGGGGACCACGACCCCTGGCTGGCTTATATATGTGATCTTTTTAAGCATAGAAAAATTGTTACAGGCTGCTCTTTTCAAATGCTTTCCATAGTGCTGTAGCTTTTTATCAACTCCTTGTGGAGGACAAAAATAATAGCATTTTAAGTGGATTTAAAAGTTAAATTGGCCTTGAAGTCACATACATGACATTGAAAGTTAGGATTTGAGGCAGAAATTCAGCAAAACTCAGTCTCAAATGCCAATTTTTAAAATCAGCCAACTGCAAAAGGTGTCCAAATCGAACAGAAGTCATCAGAGTTTTCCATCTGGAAGACAAAATTCTCTAAGAGTTTCAGAAGGGTCTCAGAAGAATCATCAGCAGTGGCCTCTGCTGCAGCTAAGAGACACAGAAGTCCTTCCCAAAGATAAACTAGCACAATTTTGTCAAGCAGTGACAGACTGTATCAATCCCATTCAAGGTTAACAGAGTTGCCACCTTTTGCAGAGCAGCCCACTAGTTAAGCGTTTTCCTGGTAGAAAAAGGGAAACCTGTATTTTCAAATAGTTTCTAGTGTGAATGGCTCAGATGAACTCGTGTGAATGCTCAGTACAGCTTAGCTACATGGCTGTGGGTGCTCTTGTCTCTGTGGGATGTGTGTGCTCCAACCTCTCTACTGTATTTGGTCCAGAATGCAACAGAATGAGGCCAGAAGGAAAACAGGCAAAAGGATGGACTCTGACTCCAACCAGTGATTGCACTCCAACAGTTGCAAGGGCAAAGGCTTAACTCTTCTCCTTTATTTTTCATTCTTTGTTACCCAGTGCACACAAGGAAACTAAGAGAACCAAGAAGTGAGCTACTGTGTCCAAAGGTCATATAAGAAAGCAACAGGAGAGCATGAAAAGAGAATGAAAAAAGCATACTCTGGAATGGCTGACACTTTCCTATGCAAGTCTTTTTTCCATAGAATATAACAAGATAAAACAGGGTGGGGGAAAAGGATGGATAACATGACACATTCTTAACAACATGGTCGATTACCCTGTGAATCTCCCAAAGGAAGTGGCAGATTCTTTACTGATTATGTCATGTAAAAATTAAACTCTCACAGCCCTAAGAACACAGTAAACAACTAAATGGCAAATGTGCAGGCAAGAATATGAAATTGCTCCCATCTTTCAGGGGTACGCCACCTCTGTGTTTGTTTCACAGCTTTAAAGATCTCTTTTCAGAGCACAAATGAAGCAAAGGTAAAGGACGCAAGTGACCGGGACTTACCTCTTGGCCATCTTTGTCTGTGGTGTCTTCTGCATGGTGAGCCACTGTGGAGAGGAACTGCAGCAGGCGGTGTAGGGTGTCGCAGTTACAGGGAGGTAGAAGATAGATGAGAAGCTGTAAGGTGCTTAGCTGTTCATCTGGCTCTAATACTAAGAGGGGAAAAAAACACATTTTAAGAAAATCACTCCAGGTAACTTAAAAGCAGAACAAATACACTGTTCCCAGCCCAAGGGAAGGCGTAAGAATAGCTTTGTTTAAGGATCATTTTCCTTAAAATGTCAGAAGGAAAAGAGAAAACTCTAAGGAAATATCAAAAGTGTAACAATACTGTTACAGGACTTTTGCTTTGGTTGGTCAACTTTTTCCTCACAGGTTCATAGGATCTTTTCTTGGCCTGTAGGAGAGCAAAATCCATGTTGCACACTCCTTTACTGTCACTGGACACAAAATTCTGATTTATTTGCCACTTATTCCATGCATTTAGGCATATGTACTGGTATATTCAGGCCACTGCTGAGAAGCATTCCAGTCAAGTTTATTCTTTAGCCATTTTAAAGGGCTTTTCTTACAATTTCATACCTTGCATAGTTAATGGGAAACTGGAAACTGGAAAATCAGCTGCAGATATTAAGGACATTCTGCAATCACCATTGCTTTAACCATCTAAAATGCAATGGTAACCAGATGTGACAGAAGTAGGATCTGAGACATGGGGGCTAGAAAGAATCTAAAGAACACGGACCAGGCAGCAGCTTAGGCTTGAAGGGTCCAATTTTACTTTTTCCCAGATTTATGAGAGAGTCTGCACCTGAGTCTTAACATAAGGGAACATATTTGGGAGTATTTAATACGACAGCTTTGAAGTCCATTAATTATGATGAAACTTAAACATTTGAAGCTAGGTTTTTGAAACCATACTGGAGTTTTTGGTCAGTGAGTAGCTCTTAAATTTATAAGTGTTAGTGGTGCTAAGATACCAGGATTCAAATGGGGTCTGTCACCTGCTACTGCTGAACAAATTACAAGGACAGGATTTAATAAGTGGCATGAATCCCATCCCATACACGATTGCAAAAAAATAAGCATAATAAGTGAAATCTCTGTTGTTCTAGTTTTCTGGGCTATACTTACACAGTATGAAAACCAGGGAAGATTTATACTATACAAATATTTGGAGAAAATCAAGACCAGAGAATTAAATGCACAGAAAAAAGAACACAGTTAGTAGAGATTACAGAATTCAAACAGGTATTCTTTTGAAAGTCAGTAAATCAAGATGCTGCAGAGCTTACAGAGAGTGTTGATGAAAGGTGTATAAAGTTCTCTGGTGAGAAGTGGGTCAGGCATGTCACGCAAAAATTCCTTTAATAAAGCAGCAACATCATGAATGCTGTGCTCTTCGTCTAACACAACATCTATGCCCCGGTCAAATTCTTCACGTAACTGAAAAAGATCATGACACAAAACCACAGTCACTTGTCAGTGTCCCAATTAGTAGATCCCAACACAGAAGATCTTTTAAGATGCAGATTTATTCATTTTCACTTTCCAGATTGTACAGGACTAGTATTTGGCTAGGTGAAAAATATAATTCATATCTAATTGCTGCTTATTCCATGATACATAACTTAAGGTTTTTACTGGACTGTAATAAAATACAATTCTTTCTTTCCAGCTAATACACGACACTTATGAAAAAACATGTCCAAGTAATATAATTTTTGCAAAATGTAAGATTAATATCAAAGCCAAAAACCAGGGAGAATGAGGAAAAGTGCGAGAAAGACTTTAGCACCTTACTGCATTACCCCTACATTTTAGGACCAGAATAACTAAAATTGCATTTCATAACATCTATGATTTTGTACAAATCCATTAATAGTAATACTACAACCGAGACAACATTAAAATCCACACAATTCACCTTTCTTTTGTGATTTAAGACTGTATATAAGCATAAGCACAAGTCCCCATGTTCATTAAGTCTTCATGGCATTTGTCCATATGTATCTTGCTCTGCTTTCCTAATTTAGTTATATTCACTAAGTGATCATCATTAGGGACTTAACAAACAGCAAGGTAATACCATTACAAGGTATCGCTATTTTTTTTCCCAGCTACAATCCTCAGACAAATTCTATATAACTCAAAGGCATGACACATCCCAAAGACAGAAGAAATCCCTCTCCCACATCCAATGTGACTGATGAAAAGATAAAAGCCGCCTTTCTGGAGAGATTTCCCAGCACCAAGAGCAGAATACTTTCTCATGCTGAGAGGTCCACCTTCAATTCTCTTTTCATTTTGAAAATAGTCAAGATGTTTTAAAACTATTTCCTAGGAAAATTTCATATCTTTGCAAATATGAGGTATCATATCCCACATGATCTCAGAGAGTAAGTAAGTAAACACAAGGGAATTTGAGATATCAACTCCCTTTACCTGGATTACCACAGACATATCACAAAGAAGAAAGAAGGTAAATCACAAGCAAACTATGTGTCTGTGATAATCTGTGGCAAATCTTGATGATGGGCAAATCTATCTTGAGTGTGTATAGTGTGGAAGAATATAGAAAATCCCATATTTTCAGCTGAAATTGTGCTTTCATACCAGGTGTCAAAAGTATTCTATAATAACTATATCCTCCTTTCTAAGTTATTAAGACTACTTTAACATTATTAATAATGAATATTCATGCTATAATGACCAGAATGTGTTCTTTATCTAATATTAGATAAATATTCACTTCTCCCCACTGATATGCAGTTAAAGATCTCCCATGAAGTCTGAGACTGTATATTTCTAGGTTTAAACTCTAGGTCTCTCAGACTTCATTCACAGGGAATACTTTTCAGACTTTTGGGAAGTACACCTGGTGAACTACGGCATCCACCAGAGTTTAAGATGTGAGAGCTGAGGAACATCCCTGCTGGGAGAGGGGACAGGAGAGACCAACTCCAGCCACACTGTTCTTCAAGCTCAGGGTCTAGAGGTTGCTTGACCCACAGAGCTGCCTCCAAGTCACCAGGCCCAGCTGCCCACCCTAAAGTTGGCAACGATGCTCTGCTCAAGTATCTGTACAGATTCCGGGCACATAGATTCTGGTACCTGGCATCCCAATGTACCAGACCTACCACCTTGAGTCAACACTAGCTCAGAAATCTGTCCTACAACCCACTTAATGTGAAGGAGCTGGTTTGTAACAGATACACTTGTTCTAGATTTTTCTCTTCTTGCTCACCAACCAAAAACCCCACTGGTGTACGCATTTACTTACTTACGTATTTATTGTAACAAACTACAGTTGAAATAGGACATTTTCTAACTGGGAGAGGAAGGGAAGCAAAACTATCCCTTCTTTCTACACAAGAAAAACTCATGAGCAGCTGCAAAAGCACACCAAAATCTAAGTACTGAGTTTGGCTTTCCATGGTTCAGAAAATGAGTGGAATTTTAATTGAATCCAGACTTTCTCATGTGTTCATGTTGACAGCATTTATTATTGTAACTGCAAGGACCAAGCTGATGCTTTCATGTTGTTTAGTGAAATATATTAGTTCACCTAATTCAATAAATCAGTCCATGTAATAGAATACATAAATACACAAATTTCTCGATTTCCTCAGCTTTTGAAAACACAGTAAAAGAAAAACTTTTTACAAGTAAATGATACAAGCTTTTGACCCAGAGGCATGATGCAGTTGTACTCACTCCTGAATGATAATGTATGTTGTGACATTGAAGCTTATAATGCAAATGACTGGCAACTTACTTTTCAATACTTTACCTAGTTTAGTGTTGTTCTAAGGACTGTCTCTGCAGACCATGAATGTTTTTAGCTTTGTGTTACACTGGCTACTCAGCAATAGAAACTGCTAGAGAATACACTACAAATCCCTAGGCTACACTGTCTTACCAGCCAGAATTGAGTCAGTTTAGCAATTCAAAGTTCCAGCGAGTCAACCATTATATTGTGTAGTTTTGCAAAACAGAACTATTATTTCTGGGATCAGATGCAGTCAAGCTTTCTTATGCTTTTTTCTATTTGGTGTTTTTGGTCTTACACTTCCTGGAAGGGGTATATTCCAGGTATATTATCCTTTCTTCAAGCATCACACAACCATTAAGCACTATTCTCTACTGCTCTAATTCAACATGTACTCCCAGCTTCTGGGAATAACAATGAAATATCTAGGCTGAGGAAACACCCACTTCTGACTTTGTCTCTGGAGCCTAACTGTACACTGTCTTTGCTCTTTCAACATTTGGCTGAGACTGGGACTTGGATGGGTCTGCTCTGACCTTCAATTTTAACAGGGGTTAAATAAAAGGTGATACTTGGGAGCAGCGATTTGAGGGTCAAAGAGATTGTTCTGTACTTGCATATTTTTTCATACTGTAAGTTTTCCAAAAAAAAGTTACAGTTTTGGTTTACTTTGGGAGCTTCAGCTGTTTCTGACATGAAACTAGCAGCCAACATTTTTTTTTCCCTACAGTGTAACCTTTGGAAAATTTCATCACTGTAGTCTGTTTGGATCTCCAACCCTGTGCTGCTTCTGCAGAGCAAAACATACAAAGACTGTTAACCTTCTGAGAATTTGACAAAGATTTCACCAAATATAAAAGATGACTGGAAAGGGCCTGCTATGAGCCATGAAAAACACAACGAAATCACTGACCCAGAAAACCTGACTTTCACCAGGTGACGGATGGTGAAGAAATCACCTAACAGAAAAGAATCAGGCTGGTTTGTGTCATAGCTGAGGAGGGAAAAACAACTGTATCGACTCACCTGTCTTACTCTCTTTTTTGAGCTTCCAACTCTGAATATTCCTACTGTCTGGAGACCTGCAAGTACAGAACATCAGACAACTGTTTTATTGTTTTATTTTCTGCCAAGAACTGCATTGAACCAAAGCAATTTGGGCTATGTGTGTACTTACAAGAATAAAAAATTTATTTCTCTACGAACTTGTACTTACCACACTGAGGCAAAACTCAGCTCTCTCAGATTAAGAAGCCATCCAGCGTAGTTCTTAAAGACTTCACATCACCTAACCCACAAAACTGCATCTTTATGACATTTCCTATGGTGCCATTTTGGGAGGGACAGACGTACACAGAGTGTGAGGCACTGCTAAGAGTTTGGAGGTGCAGTTTCTCTAACAGTTGACAGAAAAAAGCCCACATTGCTTCTTTGCAGAGGAAAACAGGCTGGGGTCAAGGACAGAGAATCAAGGTGCTATTTTCTAAAACATTGATTTGAACC
>JAOXNG010000001.1:135941429-135953542 GCA_028566535.1 Scolopax minor | reverse complement strand
CTTGGGATCATGGAGTCCAACCATCTACCCTACTCTACAAAGTTCTCCCCTACACCATATCCCCCAACACCACATCTAAACTACTCTTAAACACGTCCAGGGATAAATAAATAAAACAAGCAAAAAGGAAATCACAAAAGAGTGCAAGGCAATGTAAGAAAAATTATTGTTTGAAAGATCTTTGGCAACAGAGAATTTAGAGGAAAAAAGAGCAACTCCAGGTTAAGCATTTGTATACATCAACAAAGGAAGCTATCACCTCTCAAGGCACTGCTCCAAAGAGGCACTACAGGAGTTTTGGAAGTGCAATTGCAAAGATCCACCAGGACACAGGAAAATTCAGTCTTTGGTGAATTATCAAATCAACTTATTGCTAAAATCTGCTACTGCAATGAAAAATGTAAAAACAAAAAGATTAAATATATTCAAAGGAGACTATTAAAGTCATCCTACCTATACAGGGAAATAAATACAGGGAAAAGACAAAAGCTTTCAGTGCATCAAAAATTTGTGAGAGACAGAACATTTTTTTAAAAACGCAGTAAGTGGTTACCCATTTCCAATGCAGAAGAGCACCTCACAGAATGCCATGAAGATCACTGAGATGCAGGGAAATGCAAATGCACTGAGAAGCAGGGAAGATTTTGCACAGATCTATGCTGCTTTGCACTTTAAACTGCATGGAGGACTATGGGGAAAAAAACCAAGAAAACTAAGCAATGTAATTACTAATTGATTATACTGCAGCCAAATGTAATTAATTGACAGGTAATGGATTGACAGGGGCAATACAAGGTAGATTTTTCCCCAAAGGTGTCTGTCTATAAAATCACTAAACCTTTTCCTTAAAGACTCTTTCTGCATTTGGGCTCAGTCCTACATCAAGTAATTCTCATAACAAATGAAACATTTGGTACTCGCAATGCAACATGAGAGGCCACTGGATTTATCCAAACAAATGTGTCAGGGGACTTTGAGCTTTAGAATGATTAATGCAAATATTTTCCATAGCCATTTTTAAACCAAGAAAATAATGATCCCATATAAGAAGTCACCAAACAAACAAAAATTAAAAGAAAAACATTTTCTTCCTGACAAATGTCTAAAGTAACTTTGAAATGGGGATGTTAATTTTTTTCAACAGGATTTCAAAGTTCCATCCTTCCGTGAAATAACACCAGAGTAGCGAAATCACTTATCTTGTTATAAATTTGTGCATTTCTGTGTTTGTGAAACTGACTTGTTTTACTACCACTTTTCCAGAACTTCTTTTTCAGAAAAGAACGCAAAATTAGACACACAATTACCTACCTGCAGAAAACTGCAATTTCAGACATTTTTCAGGTCTCAACATCTTGACTTGGTTCAAATGGCTGCAAATTACAGGTCAAGTCTAATGGATTAGGACCCAGCCCATAAAGCTGATTAGTGTTCAAATAAAAAAGTGCAACCATATCTGTAAATCCATGTCACTCTGTAAATCCATGACTCAATGTAGAGTCTATTAAAACCCAACTTATCAGTAGCACTGAAGCATTTATATAATTCAAACAACAGCTATTTTCCCAAGGTTAGAAAAAGAACAGCAAATCAACTGACTTGTTTGGGCAGGGCTGGGTTCCCATGCTTTGTAAATTGAAAGAGGAGAGTGCAAATGCAGGTAAACAATTTGGTCATGTTATCCAGACCGAAATCTGCACTGGATGTTGAAAACGGGGAGAAAAAGCAATGCAGAATAGATGTAGTCCTCTAACTCCTCCTTTTCTCCCAGGAAATAAGCTTTCAGTTGAAGAGATCTGGGTTATACTAATAACAAATAGGAAAAATAAAATGTATTTCTCAACTTGGAAATAAATACTTAGGCAGTACCTCATCTCAGTAACATTCTCCTACTCCAGAAAATACACATTTAAGACTAAAGAAATCTCATATGCAAAACCATGGCCTAATCAGTAAATACGCATTCATTTCATTTTACCTTTGTCTCTGTTCTTCTCTTTCCCTAATGAATCCAGTTTCTTTCTTAATGATTTCTTCCTCTTTTGTCCATCTGTAAGAGGGAAAAAAAAAAAGGAAGTAAGTGAAGAGAAGAGGAACAATGCTGAACAAACTGCTGCACAAGCTGTAGGAACATGACGCGAGATGCCCACAGCTTGGAGTCAGGAAGGGTGTGGGGTACATGGCACAAAGTCTAGGGGCTGGTGCATGGTGCAGTCCTTCAGACTGAAGGAGTGCTGCTTTGTTCACCGAAATACTGAGGTTGTACCGGGGAACCAAAATGTATCCCACAGCATTCTGCTGGAAACGTCTGCACATATGTGGTCACACAGCCCATCTGGCAGAATGGAAAACTGATTTTGAAGACTTAACAATGGAGGTTCGCTGCCCGATGCCCTTGACCACAAAGTACCATAAACCGAAAAGGTACTGGTTAGCCCTCATCCATTGTCACAAGACTGTGATTCAGGTGTGGAGCTGAAGGCAGTATTTGGAGAAGGGATTATTAGCCTCCAGGATAAATTCTGCATACCAGTCATACCAGTTGGGTGATAGCTGACCACTTTCACATGACCCATCTGATCTAAACTCACACTGGAAGCTTGCAGTTTGGTACAGCATGTCCAAATTGGTTCAGATGGATTAGAGTTTCAGAGAAATTATTGTTCTGCCACCTTATATATCATCCAAGTTTTCACTACGGTATTAAGGACCAAAGATTTTAAACAACAGCATAGGCAGGTTCATTCTTGAAACAATTATGTCAAAAGGTTGGCTATCATTATTTCCTTCAGCAGCATCTTTTATAATAAAAGTCAACAAAACTGCATTTTATTTATTAGTTCTCAACAAATACCAGGGATTAAGACCTAAGCCTGCTTTTACTTGTACCTTTTGAATTTCTTAAGTTCCAGAGCAATATAAAGGGTCTAACACTGGGACTAATACTACTGCTAACATAGGCACCACTCTAGCTAAAGGTTAATGAACATGTACCTTTGCCTTACTGGTTTTGTAACACGGCAAAAACTCGAACACATTGTATCTACATTTTTGCTTTTATGACAAGAAGGTCATAAAATAATATGCCTCAACACGTTTTTGTAGTTATGTAAGCCAGTGTCTTAAGTGGTCTTTTACAGTAGGGGACGTACCACAGAGGAGTGAAGTGGATCTTTGTCAATTAACTCTCATCTCTGCAATTAGGGGTCACGAGAGAGAACACAAGCGGTTTCCCCTATAGCTTTCCCTCAACTCCTACTGAAAGGCAACATAGAACATTACCCATCAGACAGTTGGACAAATTCTGACTTTTTCATAGCCAGTTAATATCCTTTTAGTTTAAAATTAATGTTTCCTTTTACCTCACGTAACTGAGGTTTGATCAACTCCACTTACACGTTACATTTATTTAGAGCATATTTGTTCCCAGCACTCACTTAAGTATGATATTCAGTTCCTGTCTCTTGAGGTAGATTGTCGTTTGCTGGTTATGTTAATTCCCCTTTTCCCACACCTGCTCCAGTGAGAATTCATCTTTCTGAAACAAAGCTGACTAGAATGGATAAGGCATTCCAGATGAGAGTTTAGCAATATAATGGTGGTATTTCATTGACTGAAACAGCCCATGATTAGATTTTCCATTTTTGTAGCTGCATGACAAGTTCATAACTCAAAGTTATACTTTGATTGATTAATATGCCAAGTCTTTTCATTCCTTCTGACACTTCCAGTTGATAAGATTGAGTTTATTACATAACTTCTTCTTTCACCTCTTAGCATTGTGAATAGTTGGTAGCCTGCTTGCATAGACCTGACAGTACTGCTTGTTTATATAGTTTCCTACTGCCATTGTGTTCCAGCTTTACATATATAAAATAATTTTAAAATTATTTTTCATGTGATAAATTATATAAATTCAAATTACTGCTTCACAGTAGTCTTTTGATAGATGACTTGCATTTCTTTGGAGTCTTAGAGCCTTATCCTCCAAAGACCTATTTATTGACATTCTGACATTCCACTGAAGTCTACCGAGAGATAAAAATGAGACCAAAAGTCGAAACTGGATGTAAAATATAGTGCTTTGCTATTATGCCCACAGAATGGCAACTGCTGGAGTATTTTAGTGCTGCATAGTCAAATACAACAGAAAGAGAGAAAAAAATGAATGCTATTCAATATTGAACACAGGAACAAACAGCACTCATATCCACATAGAAAACAGGTTAATGACTTCTGGGCCAAACTATCAACACTTTCTCAAGAACCTTGTCCTTAATGGGTGATTCTTTTAACTCCAGCAGTGAAGCAATTCCTCACTAAATGACAGCCTGAGACACCATTTTTGCCTTTGTCTCTGCAAACCTTGAATTTTGGATACAAGTGACGCTCAGGTCCAGAAGAATGTAAGAAGTAGGAAGCAATTCTGGACATGGATAAACCAGAAAATACTGAAAAGACTCCACTCTGTGCACTCCTGAGCAAAGAAAGAGATCACAGAGTGATAGAAGAGAGACAAATGTACTTTGGACAAATGGGTACAGTTCCACTGAAGGCAGTGGAGCTATGACCACTTACATTTACAGTTTACCCCATGGCAAGAGAAAAAGAGTTGCATATGAAAATGAGACTGAGAGGAATCTCAGTGAAAAGCTAAAGCTTAAGGGATCTGCCAAGACGTCCGAGGTCAGTTCCAGTTCTCCTTCTCCCCAGTAAAATATGTGATTAATTACAATCTATATTCTGTAAAAATAAATATGTTTTGGAATGATTGTTGATTCAGGTTACATCAGGCATGAAGACTGCTGAAATATTCATAACATGCTTGAAGATTTATGCAACTCCAGTAGTTTTACATCTTAAGTGAACCCAATTCATAATGGTGATGCCTAGTTCTTATCTGCAGTGTATTTTGAGAATATAATTAATATACAAAGCATTCTTGGGAAACAGGCAAAGCATTATTACTCATGCATAATATCTCTGTACATTTTAAAATTAATTAGTCAATAATTCTGCAAAAATTGTATTGTATCAGCCCAAAGTGGTATTAAATATGGTCTGCTATTTTACTTCACAGTAAAGTAAAGTTTAAACCACAAAGAGATAAATGCTGTCAGGCTTTTTTCCAGCATTTTGTGGAATATCTTCTTTCTATAGATCTTCTTTCTATAGATCAACAATATACTGCTCCTCCAACAGATTTTACTCAAGAATATCAGCAAAAGAAGTACACAAAAGACAACTGTCAAAGTGCAGGAAGCTCTTTTTTTTCCTCTATTAACCCATTCTGTCTTTTCTGAAGAACACCCAAGCATCTGTGCCAATTCTTTTTTTTTTTTCAGAAATGAACTTGGTTTGTTCAATGCCTACTAATTTATATGCTCGCTGTATTTTTCAAGCAATGCATACATCAGTCTTTGTGTATCTATATATTAAGACTGGCCTGATGAATATTTAAAAGACCAAGAGTCTTGAATCAAACTCCCGAGTGCATGTTAATTTAAGTTGCTACGTGACCTGTTTTTCCAAAGTGGTGAGCACTTCCAGGTTCAGTTAATGCCAAAAGCCATTTTCATGCTGAGGATATATAAATTTCAGCTCTAAAAGTTAAAAAAAAAAAAAAAAAACAAAAAAAAACCCAAACAAAACCAAACCAGAAAGAAAACTTTATATTTTTTTAAGGAAAGATTGGTCTGTTGTTTTGCACCAGACCACCTACCAACACTCTATATGACTCAGAGAGAGTGCAGGTTGAATCCTGTTACTACTATTTACTTCTAGTACTGCTTTACTTATTTTAAAGTTATGGAAATCAGTAAGTCTATTTGGTAGGTGCAGGTGTTGCTCAGCATAAGCAAAGAATCACAAATTAGGTATAGGGAATTTGTTCAAGATGAAAGTTAGTGGCACACCTGGAGTTAACATTCAGGAACTCTTGGTCACTAGATTCATATTTATGCCACTTAATAGTCACTATACCGTGAAGCCCTAATCCAATATGTTTTTCATAATTAATACAATAAGCTGAAAAAGGCCAACAGCATCTGAGCTTTCTAGGTCATTTTTATGACACTATTATAGTATTAGGCTTCAGATAATGGAAAGTACTTTGCCAGGCTTGAAGTGAACCTGTAACAAAAATATGATTCTTCAGCAATTTCTTTCCTTATACATGGGTTTGTGGATTATCTATAAGAATGAATGTTCATGTTACTTATATGCAAGTTTTTGTTAATCAAAAAGAGACTTTAAACTAATTTAACCGAGTGAGGTTTTGACAAAAGAGATCTTCTGTTGCTTAAAGCGTTACTGAGTAAAGAAAACTCCCCTCCCCATATATTGGCAACTTTCTTTGCTTATGAGAATTGTGTTTCTTGGCCATTTAGGAAAGAAAATTTGTTGTGTTCTACAATTAAGGGATGTTTTCACACAGTATGAAGAGAGGAGTTACTTGAGAGATGAATATAGCCCTTTTATCAAAACAGATAATAGCCCATAGCCCGTTTATCAAAACAGAAATGGATGAAAAAGTTGATATTGTGAGATTTCTAAAATACTTCTTCACAGTAGTTATATTCATGGGCATTTTCCCTTAACAGACATTAGTAATTTGATCTAATTGCATTTGAAGAAAAAAAAAAAATATATTTTTAAAAAGTGTAATCCATTCTGTCTTGAAAATTACTACCACTGGCATCACAAAACACCAAGTTTGACCTCTTATGAGGACTTGTCGTTTCACTTCACCCATCAAGAGTGACACATTTCCTGAGTGCCAGCCTTAGCCTGCAAGCTGAACACCCAGCTCCAGTCTCTCCTCCCTGCACAATACTGTAAGTAATAGAAACTCTGCAATCAGAAAACACTGCTGAATTCTGTTGACAGAGCTCAATAAAGACAAGACTGCAGTTCAGTCATTGACAGTTACACTGTGTTTGTGGTTGATGTTGCCTCTTTGGGTCACTATACAAAGCAAATTTGCTTCTGAATGCACACTTGGAGCTGCTCTACTGAAGCACATTTCTGTGACTCTAAATGCCCATCTGGAAATACTTCTTCAGATTAACTTCTGGTTGAAAAGCCCTGTCCCCACGCAGTAACTTTCAAAACACTGCCAGCCGGAGGGCAAACGGAAGGTAAACAATTTCAACCAGAGAACCAGAAGCTACAGATTTTGGCACATAAAACCATAAGAAAATGGAAGGTCTGAGCCTACAGGTATTTCCCATCACTTTCTTCCTCTCTTTCACTCGTCATCAGCAATACACACAAGGAGATCTCTATTAATGATGGAGAAGCTTTCTTTAGAAGAAGCCTTGGACTATCTCACTGGTTTTCACACTGCTTCTCCTTACGGCCTACATTGCTCTCTTTATTTCATTTTGACTTAAATCAGGTCTCCTTTGTGGCCATCAGCCGGCAACTGATAGAAGAAAAGCCATATTCTTTCAAGCAAATCCCTCGGCTGTAGCCATGACCTTCCAGGTGGCAGCCACACCATACATGCTCAGCTTAGACCATGGAGCCAGGTTAGGGCTGCCACCACAGGCACCACAAACATCCTTCTTCCTCTGATGCAGCAGACAAGCTTCAGCATTTCCCTCTCTGGGAAGTTCCCACTGAACGTGTTTATGGCAGAAGAAACAGAGTGAAAAGGGTAGAGCTGAAGAAACAGTGTGGAAAGTGTAGAGCTGAAGTCACAGCCTGTTCTTCAGAAAGGCTGCAGCTCCCCATGGGCTGTGCACAGGAAGGACCAGAGCTGGAGCATTGGAGCCCTCTCGACAGGAGCGCTGCCTCAACCAAACCCTTCTCAGGGCAACGGTGAGAAACTAGGTGATATGTGGGGAAAGCCAACTGCATAGAAAACAATGTTCTCAGCAATATACAGTCTATATAACACCACCAGCCCACAACCATCAGACAAAAGTGTGCTTTTTATTCCCTTCCTCATCCCATCAGACTCTTTGCTAACGTGTGGTTAGTGCATCTTCTTTGGGACAGGCTTCAATCCCTTTAGGCTAAAGTGTTACTGATTGTTAAAATGAAACAAGCAGGAATTACAAATGTGTGGGTTAAAGTGTTGTAGCTGCTGGAAGTTTAAATCCTGCATTATACACAATCTCTTTACTGTGGAACAGTAAGAATTTGGTCATGCTGGTATATGAATTAATTTATTTATCTAGGAAGTAGTCATAAGATGCTGTAGAACTTGCCTAGAAGGCAAAACTGCTAGAAACCTCACCTGCTTCAAAAGAAAGTTCCTACAGGGAGCTGAGTTTTATTAATCAAATAACACTTTACAAAAATCTTTTCTGATTCTGATGCAAATTTCAAAAAAACCCACCAGCTGCTCTTGCTAGGTAGTGATAGCTTTTTGATGCAGCACACCTATTCTGAAGGCAAAGGTGATACAGCAATTTACACCAGCTGAGCATATTATCAGTAGACTGTCCTGTCTTTTAAAAAAATGCATCTAAAATGTGTAGTTCCAAACCAGAATCAACTTTGTTAGAGCGAAAAATGCACCATTTCTATTGAACCTTATTCTCAAGGTCTATTTATATCAGAAAGAGTCATGTCACAACTTGCTGAACAAAAAGGCTTGCTTGCCTTACTCTAAATTAGAGTCCAGCGCTCATTAGTGGCTGCTTTTTGCTTTTGCTGCTTGCTGTCCTGCTTATCATCTTATTCTGCTGTGCCTGGGAACATTTTGATAACAGCAAAGGCGATGTGCTTGGGCTGGCAAATGGCCAGGGCATCGCCAGCTGTTTCTGTGCTGCTGCACTGGACAGGCTGGAACTGCAGTGTGAACTCCAGTAGAAGGGACTGTGACCTGTGGATGTGTCCACACGGGAACTGGACACAGTGAAGCATGCTGCAAAGCATCAAACCCCAACCCACCAGTGGTCCCAGAAGCAGCTCAGGACATCCAGGTCCCTACTGTCCTCTGACCATACCTTTACTGTTATGAACCCTTCACACAAGTCTTTCCTCTCACCTTAAAGAAGGAGTTGTGCAAGAAAATGAAAAATCATTCATAACTTGCTCTCCAGGACTAATTAAACCAGTCCACAATACTCCTGCTCAGAGCCTTGATGAATAAATTTAATGAGAGAGGAGCTTTTGATGCAAGGAAGTGAAACTAAGGTGCAGAAGGTCGCTGACTGGACAGGTTGGTGGCCCCAATAATTGAGATGCTATCCCTTTGAAAAATGACCACCAAAGTTTTTTTCTAATACTGTTTCATTGTAATAATTACCTGTCCTCAGTATCATCAACCATCTAGCTTACATACTTTTTTATTAATAAAAAGAAACAGGTGTTGAAAATGTAAACCACACAGATAAAAAGCACGATGAGCTCTGTCAAGAACACTTAGGTCAACTTCCTGTACAGAAATAGTCACATAGACATTTGTCTAATCTACTCTTAAAAAGCCTTCAGCAGGAGATTAGGTCTCCATTAAATCTCGAGGTAGCCTTTTCAGTGTAAAAGCCTAATACAAAGATAGATATAGTATCACAGCTCTGATAAAATAAATCTATCTGTAGTCATCTTATCTTTCCTAACCAGTATTTAGACACGTAACTTAGACTTCTGGCACCAACTGCAGTCACTCCACTGAAACCATGCCTTTGAAGAAACTTTAGAAACTAACTGTTCTATGTAAGGCAAGAAGAAAACCTCATCAAGTAGTACTTCCCTAATGCATGTTTTGAAAGGAGCAATATATGTAAGACAACTGAAATAAATTTTATTTTCACCTGAAATTTTTAAAAGATCTATACCAGAATACACACGTTAAAGCAAAGCTCTGCTTAAAGGCAAATATAACATAGAAATTAGTAGATTGCAATGTCAGTATTCTCAATAAAGGTTCAAAAGGTTCTCACACGGGATGTATTTATTGGTATTTATTCTTCAGATCTGAATCATAATAAAGTACAAAAACTTAAGTCACTATAGAATCACTACAAATCTATGTGGATTATTTGCAAAGTATAGGACTGCTGAGGGTTCAAAAAGGGTCAGTATTGCATCAAGTATTAAAGACAGATTTGGCAGAACACGGTCAAGAATACCTCTGTTATACTAGTGTTCTCATAAACTCTTAGAAAACAAACAAAAAGAACCAAATACACTTAATTTTGCAAAACGCAGTGTTTTAGAGCCTCTGTATGTACATTGTGCTTTCAAGAGTGTTTTCACTCCGGCTGTTTGTCTGAACTTCTCGATATAACCAGTGGTCATGAGTAACATCTTAAAATGAAAACAGATATTTATGTGGCACACTAATACAGATAAAATACCAAATATATTTATATGTACTTATAGTCAATAGCTGTTTCAAGTATACTATTAAGGAAATTACATTAGAGAGGAATTTTCTATATCGCAGAAATAATTTCTAAACCCAATGAGACTTCACATCAAATGTATACATGCAGCAGCCTCTGGATCTGGATTTGTAAGTGTAGTACCCTAAACCCACAACAGCCAGCATCTAAATAAGCAATCACCCTAATAATAAAGACCTCTGGCCGTGGTTCCATCTCCAGTAACCATGTCTCAAGACATTTGCATCTGCAAATGCGGATCATTATATTTTCTTGTTTGTCTTTGGAGTTTCAGCAAGATCTCCTCCCATGAATCCCACTGAAAGACTCCTGCCTTTCAGCACTCTTGACCAGTGAGGTCCATAGCAAAGCATTCCTTCCAAGTCTATCCCTGTGCCCATTCCCTTCTTCTGCCTTCCCAAAACACATCAACACAACAGACAGATTCTGGGAAGATACATGAATGTTTCTTTAATGGCGTTGTGCAATACACTAATTTTTCCATGTTCATATTAATGATGACATTGTCATCACCAAGAAGCCTAGCATTTTTGACTTTTGTTCTGTATTTACATAACACTGAAGAAAATGCAGGCTGCTTCTCAACCAAAGCTTCTAGCTATTTGCTAAAATACAAATTAAATGTTAAAAAGACAAACTTTTTTGTTTGTAGTGAGTTTTGTAGTGAGTAAAAACATTTGCTTTTAAAATTATTAGCTTATCTCTAACTGACGGAATCGATTTGCTGAATAAAGTATTCCTAATGTAAACAGACACGTAAAACCTGCTATGTAATACAAGAAAATCTTGAAAATCAATTTGCTGAGCATTACAGAGTCTTGTATAAAAAACTGCCTCACAGCAAAATTTAAAACAGGAACGGAACACTAAAAACCTTCTTCAGTTTTGAAAATAATGATAAATTATTTCCCTGTTCTACCATTAGAAAAAATATTATCTTGCAAGCCTAATGCACTTCCATCTTGGTCTTGTTTCAATGATGGCAAAAAGTCAAATTTTTTAAACAAAAATCACAGTAAGAAATTTCTCAAACTTTCCATATTGGGAGGAAAAAAATGTAAAAAAAAATTTTTGGCTTACTTATCTCCCTGCTCTTGTCACCTTCACTTTGACAAATTCCTGTGTAGCAGAGTTCAAGACTGCGTGCTCTAACAATCTCTACCCTGCAGCAGCTGAGAGTTTTTCTAGCTTAAAACATTAAGTCAATTTTATTTTCTTTTTTCTGGACTGAGAGATATTGTTTTGATTTTCCCAGGAGGAAAACAAAATTCTCAGAAAAATCCATGTTTCCATGGAAAATTTGAATTTTGGAGGCAGGGAAAAGCTTCCATCTAAAAATGAACAAGTTATACAGCTTTCACTTCTAAGTCTAATATAGCAAGCCTGATACAGTAGATCCAAGATTTACTAAAGGAGCAGAATTTAGCTTACAGTCTTGCTCATCTTTAATTTATATCTCCCTGAACACTGCTATATTGAAAGAAAATCCATGGACTCACAGGATCATGTTAGAGGCAGTATTTATATGAGAAGAATCGGCAGAGGTTGGTAATAAGCCTCTTCACTTGAAAAATGTACTGATGCCAACTCAAAAGCATCCAGTCTGTAATCCCATAGCTCCACAAAGTATAGGCTACAGTTTATTTAGATGCTTTCCACTGTTACAAGAGCCTATAAAGTATATAACAGTCAGTGATTAAGAACAATGAGCAGCTTGGAGCCCTCACAAAAATGCAAGTCCAGATAAAAATC
>JAOXNG010000001.1:135906495-135920658 GCA_028566535.1 Scolopax minor | reverse complement strand
GCTGAGCGGACCTCAGGAGTGCCTGCCTGTGGCCCAGTAAGCATCATACCATACAAAATTTCCAAGGGAAAGAACTGTCTCAGCTGCAAAGAGAGCTGGATAACCTTCTCAGAAAACTACTGTCACTGATTGCGCTCGCATCTTAACACAAACCCAGGGCACTGACCTTAGATTTCCCTCTCCCCATCAAAACCCTGTAGCCAAACATCATTGCCCTGCAAGTCACCTCATAATAATGCTGTGGATTTGTAGTTCTTACAATCTTGCCTCAAAAATAAGTTTTTCCAGCCCATATATCCCTTGTCCCATTATTCTCCGAGTTTCCTCTAATGAGCAAAACTCTGCTATTTATATAACTGAGAACAGGGATGTCCTCCTTCATGAACCCACTCACTCAAACCATGCGATGAAGGAACTGCCATTTCCAGGCTCTGCACAGCAGCCACCCTGCAAGCAAAGGATCTAAAACTCTTTTTTGGTGGCGTGCAGAAAGATAAAATAGAGTGACTGTGAAGAATCTAACTAGCCTGTCCCCCTCATTATGAGCTCCAGACAAGGTTAAGTTCCTTTACCTTGGATAAAAAATGTGGAACTGCATTAGAACTATTTATTGTAACCACAGGTTAGCAGCAAGGGGTTTCTTCTCAGAAACTGAGGAATCCAGCAATATTGGGTTGAGTTCTGTTTTGAACCAGGGTTCTTCAGATTATTCATTGGCTAGCAGTGTTGTCTGCAAAAAAGAAAAATGCGGGTGCTTTGGGACACACTGTCTACATGTATACAATTTTATTTTTGTATCATTTCTATTAGCTGAAAGTACACCTGTAGAATTATTTTTCCCCATTCCAAGCTACTTTTTTCAGTAACACACAGTTTTATATTTAAAAATATGCTATTCAGAATGGAATGTTATAATGCAAAGCGTTCAGTTTATGGAGTTTATATAAAATACACCCTATCAGCAACAAAATAGAAGAAAATGAACTACTTCTGTTTTCTACTTTGAATTCACCTCTTCCCAGAGGACTCAAAAACATTCATCTCAAAACTTTAAAGTGAACTTGGCCTAAACTCTCATTGAGAAACTGGTTAAGTGATTTTGATATTGTAACTCGGTCATTCACAGATACATGGTATGGGACTTCTAATTTGTTTCTTCATTATGCAAAATTCCAAGGACTTGATTCTCACTCCAAAAGGGCACAGGATTAGGAGAACCAAATTAGCAGGCAGCTGAGAATTCCTCTGGCTGATCTCTTGTTACACTAATAACGAATGCTGGCCACAAAAGCCTCACGGGACTGTCAAAAATAGCTTCAGAAACAGAATTGACCTAAAATCTCATTTTTTCAGTGGAAAAAATCAGGAGTTTATCTTAAAAAATACCCATGAAAGATATGTTTTCTGCGGAAAAAAAATGATGTCTTGGTTGAAGAGTTCAAAAAAAGTTTGCAGCTAAGAAAGATGTTCTCAGTCCCAAACACTCTGCTGTGCCTCACGGGAGCTGTGATTCAAGCATCTTGTGCTTTTCTCTCATGAGCAGGGGTTCCTGGGACAGTCCTCTTCCTTCACCTCCAGGGATGGCACTCCACCGTGAAAAGTCCCTTATGGCTCATTAAAAAAGAACCTGGGATATAAAAAAAGTCCTGCAGAGCAGATTCCAGGAATCACAGCAGAGTTATTTTGAATAAAAACACTTTTCATTTTCGTATTTCCACAAAAAGTAATCGAACAATGCTGACTACTTTAGCCTTTCCTGGATTCCTTTTAAACTGTACTGGAGAGCCCCAGAGATAAAATGGGCATCCATAGTCATCCAAGGTTATACAGATTAAAGTCAGATGACATAGTGCACTCAGAAATAAAAATAAACAAGAGAAGTACAACCACCTCAATTAGATTTACACTTGATGTGATCCTAAGACCTGTGAAAATACAGAAGTTGTAGCAAGTTGCATATGCAAAAAAAGGTACTTTAATTATATCTGAGCTGTCTGGAGCAGTAACCACAAAACACCCCATCTGTTCCAGAGTCTGTCTGCCTATGCCTCAGAAACTCTAAAAAGCAGAAAGCAAATAAAAACCTATTAAATAGATTTTTATCTCATGATTTTAAGTGTTACCCATTAGCAGAGACCGGGAACTCCAAAAGAGATGATGTACATACTCTGACAAGTTATATTAGACTCTAATAAAAGCCCATACAGTGAGATAGATTAAGAGAGAACGTGCAGCATCATCCCTGTTTCTAGAAGAGGAAAACCTCTGAAGGAGGCTAATGGAGAGTTGAAAGAGAAATTCACACCATCCTGGAGAAACCAAAGCTGGGTTTGCTTAGACCTGCTAGTGCTGCTGCCATCTCTGAATAACAGAAAAAGAGGAAGCTCTATTGTATCCTCTGAGACTGCTGAAAGCAGTCAAACATATTGTCAAGTCACTACAGTATCTTGAAAACCCCAATTTACAGCTTTGCTTTTCTAAAATCCGTAGAGTGGATTTTCCCATTACTGAAATTCTAAAATCCATGTGAGACAAACAGCACTAGGCATTAGGTGCCGCCCGTGTGTTATCGGTGGTTGAACCCCGAGGGCAAACTCCCATCTTTGGGCATGTTTAGATTTCCCAGGCAGGGAGCAGCGCATACACAGAACTACGGATTCAAATGATGTTTTGGAAAATGATGCAGTGGATTTTACAAGAGTATTCGGTGAGAAGAGGGTGCAGCAAGGACCTCGTCCAGCCCTCGGAGGGAGCAGCACGGCCAGGGAGAAGCTCGCAGCAGCTCCCGCACACACATCCAGGGGTGTCTGCAAGGCTCCAAGTCCCGTTCCTCAAACTAAAAGCTGAAAGAGTGCAGGCCCTGCTCCCAAAGCATTTGACATGACACGTCTCCATCCACAGTCTCCAAACGAAGGATCTAAACATAAACAAACTCAGAGGCAGACTGAAAACCTATTTTTAGATGAATGAACAGCATGAAAGCTTTCCAACATCCTCTTCTTACCCTCCTCTTCTATTTCTTCTCTCCTCTTCCCCCTATATGCTTTTGTTGGTGACTGCCAAATGCTCTCTGCTCCTATTTAGAAATTTTAATGGCAATTTAGCAGACGTCCTCAATCCAATTATTTTAATCTGTCTGTGTCAAGTGGCCACTGCATCTGTTCACCTCCTCTTATTGACATTATTAATACTGTAATTAAGATATACATTACTCAGCTGAAAGATGCACATAAACCTCTTTGAATTTTACTTTTCGTCATTGATTGAGGAAATTGCTTAGTGAAAACAGAAGGAACTGAGAGTAGGGGTTTTAAGAGGCGGTGTGAAGCTCTTGCTAAAAAAGGCATGCAGACACAGGAAGTTAAAGAGCTTCACCGCAATATCCTTGTAAAATCAACAATTTGCCAGGCTAGGTTTGCTGCTGTGTCTCACACTATTGCTGTACAAAGAGCTCCCCATCCCACAGACACACAGCACGCTTCTTTTGAACTTTTTATCAAACTACTCACTTTAAAATATCCCAGCATTTCAGCTTACTGTCAAAGATTTCTGGTAACACAGAGGTCTAGAGCATGAATTCATTTTGAGGTTTAGAGGACCTAAAGAGTTCTTATCTGCATTATGCCCTTTAATGACCTGAAGGAGATTATTTGATACAGCTTATTAATAATCACAAAGTTTATTCAGAGGAGACTCAAGCCATAAGCCTGTATTTTGAAATAAGAGGTATTATACACTTAAGTATAATTGCAATGTTCTTCTAATGGGCTGCGGATGAATTTTAGTTGATCGCCTTAGATGTACTCTTTGTTCTCCAAATCCCCAGGGATCTCCTACAGGAGCTGCTGCACTGGAGGTGGGGGATAGGGGAGATACCACGTGCCAACTCCTTTGGAAGTTACACTCACACACTTTAATATAATTACATGTACGTTCCACAGAAGGGTTCAGCTCTTCAGAAAAGCCACCCCAGCAAAGCAGAGGACTTTCTAAGCTTAGCTGCAGTACGATAATTTCCATTAGCTGAAGCTGTGGCTGTTTGTTCAGAACCAGAGGACAGAAAAAAACCTGATATAAATAAAGCTCTTTAAGAGCTTTTACTCAGGTCGGAAGAATTCAACAGCTGCATCCCATTCAAAAAATGGAACAGAAAAAATATCCTCAGCTACAAGAACTTTCCAGGGGCCAAGCTGAAAACTGGGTACATTTCTAAAAGAAGACATTGATTTCAAACACATTTGTACTACCATCACATTTCACAATATTCTTACAAGTTAATTTTGTGGTGTTTGCTATTTGCTTTAAAGCTTTATTTCCAGGATGTAAGGTATACACAAGGAATATGTAAAGCTCCAGCCATTGCAGGTGTGCTCTCTGCGCTTTCCCAAAGTGAGAACCTGAGAAAAGTAACTCAAATGCACTCTTTAATTCCAGCTAATGATTTTAAAGCCATTTTCACCATTCCAGTTTTCTCAGGACCCAGGTGGTTCTTCCTGTGAAGCATGCAGCTAGAATTCCTGGCGTTTGGAAAACTGTGGGCCCTCCTTCCCCAGGGGTAACTGGGCTGGCCCAGGATGGAGCCAGCACGTTTTTGCTGGTGGCAGATATCTAAGGTAACACCATCCTGACTGCTCCCAGCCCTGTCTGAACTTTGAGTCCCTAGTTGTCCACACAATGCAAACTGAAATCTGCCTTAGCAGTATTTTCTCATAACACAGTTCTAGGTCACAGAGAAGCATTCCATATTTTACAGGGCTGACAACTGATGAAATACATGACCCTGGCTGAATAAATTGTATACACTGTATACAAGAGATGTTTTGCTAAAGATGGATACAAATATCCAATAATGCTTGCAGATGGAAACCGAGGGAATAATAAAGAATGAAGCAGCTGTTAAATGTATAACTTTATGTTTATTATTCCACAGAAGGCTACTTCCCTTACACTTCTCCATTCAAACCGTGCACTGAGTAAACATTAAACATGCTTCTCCTCTATGACTTCTCACACAGCACAGAATCAGTTGATTACTTCTGGCGAGTTGATACTCCTGGCGTTATTACTTCTATTTTTATTATTCATATACCATTCATTACAGAATGAATTATCTTATCGTTGAGGAATCCCTTAGACTTTGTGAAGTTTTACCCTTTCCATTTGTCAGAGTAATTAAACCTAAGAATGGCAAAACTGCAGAGTAATTATGGATGTTTCAAATGCTGAAAGATTATCTATGGGGTAGACAGACCTACAGTGGGACTACTTTCAAAATACAGGTATCTCTATCTCAGTACCACTTCCAACCAGTGTTGAGAAACAGGAACTTTGGGGGAAACAATTAATTTCACTTGGTCTACAGAGATAAGAATGAAATGCCAGAAATGCCTTTTTCCCCCCTTCCTCCCATGCAGGGAGGGAGTGTCGGGTGGCCAGCTCAGAGGTGTATATCTACACTGTGGCTAAATAGCAGATGTTTAGTGAGATGAGCTGAATTCCTTCCTTAAATACCATCTTCTCTGTCTGCTGAGCACCAGTAAGTTTCCTCCAAGCTCTGACCTTCACCAGCAAGACAGCAGAAACATGATGAACATACTTATCAGTGGCCATCTCCACAGCTGCTTGATAAAACACGGGGTTTTGTTGCAAATTCACCAAAAAATTTCCTGAGGCTGAGCACTCATTCAGCCACAGCCCCTCCCATGGTCCTCCGAAACAAGTGGCTCCAATCAAGCTCTGTTGGATCACCACCACCTTCACTGCACTAACCCATCCTTACAGAGTTCAGACTTCTCCAGATGAAGCTGCAGCCCTTGCAATGTTCAGAAAACAGCTTGAGGTCATTCTTCATGTTATTAATTTCATGCCCGGCAGTGAAAATGTCAGCTGCAGAGAAACCTGCCTTTGCTTAGCTCATTGCTTGCTGTAATTCCCTCAAGTCCAATTGCCATTTATAGCGATGGGGTTGGGTGGAGCATCCCTGGGAAGAAGGAGATCACAGGCTGCATTCTTCAGCTGCTGCAAGAGTCTTTTCCCTTAGGAACTGGGCACACACTGTGCTATTACAAAACAAACAGTCAGTCACAATTTTCAATTATACTACTACTGGTTTTCAACTAATTTGATGCCAATCTCTACAAGAACAGTTTCCAGCACAACAAAAGTTTATCCTGAAAATCATCCCAACAAGTTTTGTTACTAAAGCCGTGAACTCCTGCAAAACTGAATGGCAGATTTGCAGTAACTTCACTGAAAGTAGGATGATGCATTTTGTGGTGGTTTGTGTTTTTTTTTTCCCTGCAGTATGGAGCATAAAATGCCATCTGAAGCAATAAAGTACTCATCATAAACATTGGTGTGTTGAACTCTGAGTTGCAATGTACCACTTTCCACTGTAACTAACACTGAGCATTAAAAAACAATATAAATTAATAATGCTTTAATCTTCCCTGCCTCTTACTATCTCTGCTCAAAGAAACATCCGTAACTCAAAACATAAGAAGAGGCAGAGCTCTTTCAAGTCCATTACTTGGTTATTGCCAGTCTGTCCTATACAGAAGACACTCACACTCCAGCAGACTACACAGGGAAGCATCCAATAGAGAAATGGAAAGAACATCCATAGATTGCAAGGATATAGTTAACACTGTCCTCCTCCCACATCTTTTCCAAAAAGACTAAATCTGCCTTCTATCCGAAGGCAAACCAAAAGACAATAGTACAAATACCATCCACAGTTCACACAGTTCGCACTTCCAAGAGTACTCTGTTTAAAAGCAAATAATCTCCTAAAATTGCCCTTTCCAAAATAAACTCCATTTTTCTACTAGTTATTAATTACAGAAGAATTTTCTCAAGTTTATTGATGGTGGGAAAGAGAAGTACAGTTAGAGCATTATTTTCTTGTACAGAACCAAAATAACACTTTTCCCAGATTTCCACAGAGATGTTCAGTGGAAAAATGCCCGGTATCCTGAAACACTTCTCTTTGGAAATTAATTTTACTCTTTCTTTCCCTTATAGGCTTTTATGGATGTGCAGAAAAGCAGACAATAAAACAATATGCAGTCTTTAAAAACACACAGAAACATTAATTTCTGATATCTGAAATGGCTATCTGTGAAGACCAAGTTTATTGTACAGTATTCCAAACCAATAAAGATTTTCTACCAACCTAGAAATTCTTAGGGGTTTTAAAATGTTTCCTATCATTGCTCCTGATGAGAATCAACAATTGGATAAGAAGTTTTATACAAATGAGTCACATAACAAAAAGAAGAGTAAACTCTTTTACCCAAGCCTTAAGCTCTAAGCTAAAAGACTAAGATGCCAACTATTAGAGCATGACCGCATGTCTCAAGTTCTCATTTATTATCAATTCTTCTGGTAGTTACAGAAGTAATTCTAAGAGCCATCCATCATGTCTTCTGTTAAAGACGTCTTTACAAAATGTGCCTACTTGTTTTTTCACTGCACCATGGGTGAGAGGATGAGAAGCATTTCAGACTGTGCAAGATAAACAGTTTTTAAAGCCTTAGATTACCTAGATAAAAACTTTCTCAGAAACCTAAGGGAGAGAGAGGGCAGGAAGGGGCAGAAAGAAGGGGAAAGGAGAGGAAAGAGGCACTGATGCAGCTCATTTATCTCACTAGAGAAGGGAGCCAGGATATGTTCCAGACTAGCTAATTGTTTCAACCGTGTCACCTAAACACAATCAATTTAAGTTTTTTGCAATAGGAACTAATGTGTGATAAATGTTACTAACTTAGTGATGAGCAAACCATCCATCCCACCGCATTGTCACTGTCCCTTTAGAAAACTGTCCCCGTAAGAGACCAACAGCTCCTCTCCAGAGGGAGAGCTGGCAGAGGCAGGTCTGCATCCACCGCCTTCAGTTGAACCCACTCTTCATCCCTTCAAGGCGCTCATGTCCCTCCTTCAGGAGTGAGCTGAGGGAAGAGCCATGAAGACACACAGTCAACCTCAGCTGTCACCAGTGTTAAGTTTCTAACCACATTTTCCTATTTTTCTTCAATGTTTTTTTCTAGTTCTACTGCTTTATTCTAGTCCTTCTGCTCTAGTCCACCCCCTTTCTTCTGCCCCTTCAGCCCGGCAGGACTGGCTCAAGAGAACAACTGCTGTACAAAGGCAAATGAGACAATTAAAACCTATTAATGTCACAAAAGAATACAACGATAAATCAGAGGGATGAGGAGGGAAAAGGACTATTTTTTACCTTCTGCTTAATACTACAGCAGATACTGTATTTCAGATGCTTGAAATAAACACAGGAAAAAAATCTACAACAAAATCCTTGAAAGGTCAATTTGTAGCACATTGCTGTTGAAGAAAACACATTATTAATCTGGATGTTACCGCATGTTTTTACTTGAGTATCTTGTTTCATAATTCAGGACACACATTTTGCATTTTAAAAAAAATTATCCTGAGTGTTTGCTTCCACTGGCCTAACCACCAGATTTGCTCATGCCGGTTTGAATTAATAAGGCTATTAAATCACTTGGCATTTGTCCTCAGGTAAACACAGTCAGAATCCACTCCTTCACTCTCAGTGACACTACAGAGATTCTCATAGACTTTTCTTTGCATAGGAGGTACCTTCTGTACAGATACATATCTTCTGTATAGAAGATAAGCTCCAGAGAGCAGACATTTACCTGGCCCATAGCATTGTGTTACTACCTAAAGCCAAGGATGGAGAATTTATTGGCTCTACTGACAGCCACCACAGATTTTCAAAGTCGCATGCCAAGAAACATTCATCTAAGCCATCTTGTGGGCTTTGTGCTGTGTTGGATCCAGAGCTGTTTTCTAAATCCTGGCCTCTGCCTCCTCACTAAAACAACCCGAGGGAAACCAGTGCAGCACACAGCTACAGCTGGGGCTCTGCAGAACCTGGAAGGACAGTTTGCCAGCAGGGACAGCAACGTCAAATTTGGAGGCAGATGCCTGTGTGTGTTAAAATGCATATTCATATCTGTAATGCAGCAGTGGTTTGAGAGAAAGATACCATACAACAGTTAATTATCAAAATAGTATTAACAGAGTGGGAATACTCATTTGTTACAAGTCGAAAAGCAAGGGAAAAAAAAAGACTATTAAAGGGATGAGGACCTTGTAACTTTCTCCTATGCCCCCACTTCCCACCCAGGCTGAGTTACTGTATACCCCCCTAGGGGAGCTCAGCCAGTCTGCAAAATTCCCCCTGTGCCCTGCTAACGCATTAGCAAACAAAAGTAAAACAAAAAGAAAATAAACCCTCAAACTCGGAGCACATTGTAACAAATTATTACTATTATTGATGGCTAGGAGCTATTATTTCTACAACTGCTGGTTTCCTAGGTAAAGATTTCAGTAGCAAACAAGACAACAGCTGTACAGTTCATTTGTCAATGAATACTTATGCTCTGAAGCCAGGTTGAAGATACTGGGCAATTGGTTGCCCCATACTAAAACAAACACAGAAAAATATGTTTCAGGTAAACACTCAAAATCCAAGCTGAATGAAGATCTGCACAAGCTATTCCCTATTAGGTACTGTTAAATTAGAGAGTTGATAAATAAATTTGGACTATAGAGTTAGAAATATAGTATGCGGTGTTTAGCTTTATTGTCTTTACCTGATGGTTGTGAAAAAAATAATCTATATCACCAAATTCTACTACCATGATCTCTCAGATAGCCACTTGGCACAAATTGTCTTCCCAGTCCAAACCCAGCTGTGTGCAAAAGAGAAAAGGGTGTGACAGCAAAAAAAAAAAAAAGCATAATTTCTCAAACTGAAGCAAGTGATGAAGAAAGATCAGCTTTTGCACCCAAAATCTAAAATATTTACTTTTTTATCAAAATATTCATTAAATAAATAAAACTATTTAGGTTAGTTGGTGAGGCTTCTAAACTTTTAAACTTCTATAAACTTACCTAAATGTAAAGGGTAAAAATAACAGTCAGAAATGCTCTCACTCTAAATGATGATCTACTCTGAGATTGCCATGGTTATGTATTATAAGTTGCAACTGTCAAAATGCTGGGTTGCTGGAAGTTTTGACAAAATTTTTGCAGACGTTTAATTTATGTCACTATTCATTGTGTTTAACTATTTCAGAGACAGATTCAATAACAAAAATGAGTGAGCTGTACGTGAGCATTGAGCCCCTACAATATACCCTGCTCACTTCAGAAACATTTCGTGGACTTTATGTACCGAGCACACACCAAACCTACCATTCATGCACCGAGCCTCTCAACGCTATAGTGAACTGCTGATCTGTTGTATTTAGGTTATGTTGCAGGAGGGCTGGACATCTGCATGGCTAACACCCACGTGAAGCCTGCACTGGCACACACCATCTTGTCCCAAGCTCCTGGGCTCCATAACTGCATGACTCAACTGCAGTTCCTGCTCCCTTCCAGACCCACCAACACTGACCACACTGCATCAACCTCTGAGCTAGGCCCCTAGGTAGAATCTAGCTGAAATACAGGTATTATGTCGGTGTGTCTCTCTTCAGCTCCATTAAGTCCCATACTGAACCATACATTCCCCCTTGCACAGGTATGGGTATGTATATGGGGGATGGAGGTACCTAATTAGAAGGTAGAATTCATACAGCCCAGCAATAGACACATTACAGTATGCCCAGGCTTACAGATTTAGCTGAGCATCAACATTTTAGAGTACCTTTATCGGGCTTTACATTTCATATCTCTTTGATATTAAATATAAAATAACTGGATTATCTGGTAGCTCAAACAGGTGGCACTGCATAACTGCACAGTTCTTCAAAATCACTTGGGAGCCCCAAGGTTAAAAAAAAATTCCACTCAACTCCACTTCCCCACAAGTGAAATCCAAATTGCTGAAACACAATTATGCAAATGTAGATCCGCAATACATGTTAATGTGTATTTAATATGTTGACTTCCTTTAAGCTTAACCATTTAAAAATAAATACTAGAGAATTGTTTACATTAAAATTTTTTTCAGAACACTAAAGAGACACATATATTCATACATTCCATCCCTATTTTCTATGGAAGACTTCCAATCTTCATTTTCATTGCTTCTTTCATGTTGGCAAGGAGAAATTAATTGCATTAATTCCTTAATTCTTCAACGAAGGAATCTAACTTTGATTTTTAAGATATGGTGGTTTTCTAATTAATTTTATTTGAGAAATTTCTTCCCTGAAAAGAACTTCAGGCAAGGTTATATGTAAGTACATATTTTGCCTTTGTTTGAAATCCTTATAGCATTAAGGGGTTTTTTTAGCACTTTCAAAGTAATTAATGAAGTCAAAAAGTCTCTCGTGACATCACATTCCGGCCATGCTAAAGCCTCCTGCTTTAATCTCCACTCCCTGAGCCTGAAGTAAATAAGTGGTACTTAGCTTAGCTAGTGAAATAAATTAGTGCAAGAAAAATTAGGTCCACGATGTGCCTTGTTCTGTAGTCTTACTTCCATGAAACTTCATTCCAGTGATGTACCTCTCCCAAGATAAATGTAACAGCATTCTATACAACTGCAAAAAGGTTAAAAGAAAAGGAGGCAGAAAAATCTGGCATTTTGCCAATCCTAAACAGCACAGAAAAATACTATACTCATCCATTCCAGGTTTACAAATTTTGCTGTGAGCAAAACACATTTTTGCTGCATCCTTCCCTAAGTAATTTTCCCAGGGTAGAATATGGATCTTCCTTGAAGAATTTTACTTTGCAGAAAAACTGCTAGAACTTTTTTTTCCTCATTAAAAGCAGTTTCATGGAGTACATTACAATAAAATACCCTCTCCTAACCACCTAATTATTCCAGCATCTATAGAAATCAGAGACAGGTAGTGCCAAAGTAACAGTTCTAAATTCTTCCCTAAAGGTTTCTTTTCTCTTCACTTCCCCAGCCTGCTGGAGCACGTGCTAGCCAAGTTGCTCAGAGACATTCAGCTGAAGACACGAGAAGATTCTTCTTTTTGGACTAGAAGTGAGCGAACAAATAACCATTCATTCTGGTGAGATTCAAATTCACAAACCATCCTTTTCAAGTAAAAGATATTTATTAGCATTACATAGTCCAAGTTATTATGTTATTCTTTAGCAACAGTGAGGCCAGCTGAATGGTCTGGAAAAAAGAGGAAAAAAAACCTTCTGTCTCACAGGTACCTAATTCACTGCAATTGAGGCACCTCCTGGAGTGGGCCAGTTATATCCCATTCCTTATACAAAATAAGGAGCAGATGCTTTTTCCAGTCATATGTGAATGACATGAGAAAAAACCTCTTTTCATACTACTAAGAGCTGTCTATATCACAGGACATGTAGTTATCTTCAAGCTAGCAAGGTCATATAGTCCAAGTAGTAGAGGCATAGTAGCACAGAACCCAGCACGAGTTACAATAAGCCTGTGAAAGAGAATTCCTAAGAAATAAAGTAAATATTCAACAATCAGCCCAAACAGAGCTTTTGTAGCTGCTATGGCCAAAGTGTTACTGGGCCTTAGGCTAGGTTGCTTAAAGCTGCTAAGGAATGTCTTAATATATAGGCCATGTCCTTAGCATTCCTTAAAAGGCTGCTCCAACCTGACTGGTTGCAGATCCAACAAGGCACTGCTGAGGTATTTTTTGTATGAAGTTGGCAAAATCAGGTATATCCAGCAGCTAGATTCCTCCTCTACAGCTCTTTCATTCCATGCCAACTAGGAGGTTTTTTTGTTCCCTGATCTGACATGCTGGAAGGTTTGCTTTTTTTTCTTTTTTGTTTAGATTATACTAATTAAATGCAATCAGATCTCATGCTTGTTGTCTGAAGTGCTTACCAACGTACTTTTTCCCAAGTGGTCACAGAAAAATAGCACGTTAATGCATTTCATCAGATGAATAAACATAAAGAAAGTGTGGCTAAAATAAGAGCTAGGAAGGCTCTTATTCTTAGCCCTAAGAATAAGGGCTCCGAGGCTAACATTGACTACTTCCTGTTTCAAAAGTAATTAGTGTTGGTATATGAGGATGGAACTTCCAGGAGAGAGTTATGGTTTCTGCTTGGGCTCTGGTCTCACGGCCCTCAGAAAGTGTGTTTGGGTTATTTCAGTGTCCTCTTTGTGAGCTGTGAACCTTCTAAGGGTCATTTTTACCTAATTGTAAATTATTTCAAAGCCTTGATCTCAGGCCAACACAGCTGAATGCACCCTTGCACTCACAAATATAGTGGATCTTTATCTTAAATCTAACCTGAGGCCACCAGAACAGAAGTCAGGCATCTACACAGTTAGAAGGACTGGCAAGGTTATGAGGTAGAGACCATAATCAACTTACACACCCTGTATGGTCAGAGTGGGATATTTAACGCTCGCTCGTTGGTGGGTTACACATGCCCCACTGACTTCAGCCTAACTCTGCACTTACCTGTGAGGCCACCCATGCACATGCAAAAGTGTAAGAGCTAAAGTTTAAAACTCACAGTTGACCAGGACATCTTTTTTCCATATGACAGAAAACCAGACATGCCTTACATACATATTGAATCCCAGAAATAAATCTTTGAAGATGCAGTGTTGCTAAAAATTTCTGAGTTGCATGTACTTTGGCAAACTAGATACACACTCTATATGGACCCTACGAACTTTCCTCTGCTGAACAAAATCATGCCTCCCAACTACTTCAGAAATTAAAATACCCCATGCAGTTTATATTAAAATATGTGGAAATGTATAAAACATATACACAGCCAAACGCAAAGTCTAGTGTTAAATGCAGCATTGAGGTTGCTCAATCAACCACTCAGATCAGGAAATTCCAAAAGTTAATGGTCCATGGTCATCTCTTCTATAACTCCATTGAAGCTATTTTGCATTCCCAAAACTCACTGACATAAAACACACAAAGCATTTCCATTCATTTTAATTTATAAATGTTTGTATTACTTAATTTGTGGCTGAGGCTAGTAGAAGAGCGAACCTCAACCTTCTACCTCAACAAGTTAACATTATGATAAAACTGAGCTAAATCAAATCTGGATATATAATCTTTGCACAAGGAACCTGAAATCAATACAAAGTGGTCCAAATATCAATGAAATACTTAATAGCTCAGGAGTTAGGTTAATTTCCTATCTCTGCTACAGATTGCCATGCAACATTTGGCAAATCACCTA
>JAOXNG010000001.1:135865342-135876383 GCA_028566535.1 Scolopax minor | reverse complement strand
CTAGTAATAATAAAGCTAGTAATAATAAAGCTAGTAATAATAAAGCTAGTAATAATAAAGCTAGTAATAATAAAGCTAGTAATAATAAAGCTGCTACAGGCGTTTCCTTGTATCTGAGGGCTAGAAGTTTGCCTTTGAAATGGTGCTGACAATGGTGGCAGCCTTAGGAACTTTATCCGACTTCTGTTGTAGCAGAAATAGAGAAAGACAGTCAAGCCACCTGCCCCAAAGAAGAGGGCAGCTTTTGCATGCTTGAGAAAAACAGGCAGCCCTGTAGCTTCCTCCCAAAGCTCCAGGAAACACAGGGAGCAGAAGAGAGCCTGCAAAGCATCAAAACCCTGCACAAAGTGTCAGGCACCCCCGCACCAACCTGCCCAATCTCTCAGGGGCTGCACCACTTCTCAGGCAGAGTAAGGACGTTGTGCAAGAAACTACTGCACAGACCCACTGCTCCTCTCCCTCTCTGCAAACTCTCACCCAGAAACTCCAGGTTGCACAACCTTCCAAGTGCTCTGGTAGCCCAGTCCATTTAGCTTTCACACTGTCATTTGATCTTAAGCCGTATTTTCTCTTGAAAACAGCACAGGGGCTGCAGCAACAGCTGGTAGAGGAATGGGGATGAGATACCAGACACTTAATAGCAACAAGGACCTAAAACCCGAGATGCCTGCTCCTCAGATAGCACACAGCCAGTGTCAGGCACCAGCCTGGCAGGTCCATTTGGTGAAAACACTTTCCCAATAAACATCAAAAGCAAAATTCAGCCACTTTTGCCATATCAAATATTTTTTCTCCTCTGTAGTGAGGAAGGGAGCAATCTCTTCTCCCAAGTAACAAGCGACAGGACAAAAGAAAGTGGCCTCAAGTTGCACCAGGGAAGATTTAGGATGGATATTAGGAAAAATTTTTTCACCAAAATGTTTGTCAAGCATTGTAACAGGCTACCTAGGGATGTGTTTGAGTCACCATCCCTGGAGGTATTTAAAAGATCTGTAGGTGTGGTGCGCAGGGACATGGTTTAATGGTGGACTTGGCAGTGTTAGGTTAAATGTCAGACTCAATGATCTTAAAGGTCTTTTCCAACCTAAATGATTCTCTTGATTCTGTGCAATAACCAAGTGAGCAATGTGGGCAATTAGACATGCATGACTTACAAGCAATCTTGAGATATTCCAGCACGATTAGCATTTGTTAAACATGAAAGGAGAAAGGAAGGTGAAACAGCACCATTTTTATATTATTATATAAGTATCAAGATGTGATGTCATTTGTGAAGCTGTGGCCACTACTCATGTATGCATTCAAAAATGTAACATATTCTGAGCTTTGTCCTGGGAAGAAATATTCCAGAGTTCAGGGAGGAAATGACTTCATCAAATGCCCTTACTAAGCATGATTCCAGTCTTAAATTCCCTGTGAAACTATATATATACATAATAACTCCTGCCTTTTCTTAAAAAGAAACCTCAGTATTGTAAATTCAACAGAAACTTACCAGTCAGATGCACATATACTGCTTTATCTTGCCAACACACACACAAAGCATCAGAAAAATAGCTGCTTATGACAAATGAGCAACAAGCTTTGTTCCAGAAACAAATTATTTTAAAAACATCAGTAAAACTGTTGCTTGCCTGTAATCGTCACCCCGAATTGACATTGGATTAACTCACTGTTAATATAATCTTTCCAAAAATTAAGTTGTGTTAAACTGTATCTGCATACAGTTATGCATACGTATACACATACCTTGTATGTAGATATAGAATACATCTGTGAATATGTATACAAAACACATCTGCAAATGTTTAAAGGGGCAATATTTTTCTGGCCATTCCCTGTTCCCCTTTGGACTCTTAGCTGCTGTTGGCATCTGCTCTCTCCTGTTTCAATTGCTATTAAAGTTATAGTAACCATTTCAATAACCGTCATGGATCAGGTCATTACAAGTGGGTTGTCCAAATGCTTAACAGTAACAAATAGTAGCAATAATAATAATAGTCTCTGCTGCAAGGAATAAAATTTTAGAGCATTTTCCACATCTGGATGGACACATGCCATGAACTTCTATGCAAAACACACTAATCTCAGAATCACAGAATTGTTTTTAGAAAAGACCTTTGAGATCGTCACATCCAACCATAAACCTAGCACTGCCAAGTCCACCACCAAAGAATCCACAAAGCAGACGAGTTCAGAGTTACACTTGAGCGAAATTTCCTGTCTAAACATGACCGATTCTGTCAGATACAGTTATCGGTGGAGACAGCGGAGCAGAGTCTGGTCTCTCTGCAAACACCCCACCAGAGTAGGCACAGGAAAAGCAGCAGCAGCTGGACACAGCTGAGCAGAGGACAAAGCAGAGGACAAGAGTGAGGCTGTACCGGCCAGCATGACAGACAAAGTTCAAGGGGAAAAGAAAGAAAGCGTTCTACTTACCATGTCCCCAGCTAACACCATCTACCACTGCCTCCCTGTTCAACTCAGAACTGGATGATGACTGTCATTTAGTTGGATTTTCCACTCTAGCACAATATCAACTCCAAGATGTTTCGAAGTACCCAAAAAGCAGCAATTCACAGTAACTTCCAAGCCCAGTTAACTTTGATGAAGCAACTCCATTTAATTAAAAGCTATAATGGTCTCAGATTACAAAAGGGTGACATTTGTGGGAAGAGTCTTCTCTTCTACTATATTAGATTGTCCAAAAAGCTATTTCATAACCATTTCATAACTAGCCTTTCACAGCACTCAAAGCATAAACACACATATATATACACTCACGAATGCTCCTAAATTATTCTCTGGGGAGAGAAGAGAGGAGGAAAAAAAAAAAAAGTTAAAAAGTCAACAACAGGGAGAAGCATCTTCAGAAGAAAGAGAAGCAGTAGCAAGATTTTCAGTGACAAGTGTAGAGAGCAGCCAAGAGGGAAATGGTAAGAAGCACAGCATCATCCTTTCAGTCATGTTTCAGAGCCAGTGGGCAGATACAATGATGTCTGCTGAGTTATCTACCTGTCCCACCATCTATCTCTAACATGAAGGGTCTCAACTAAAGGGTCAGGAAGGCAACAGAAAACATATGCTGTGCCCATCAGAAAAATAATCAATCATTGGAATAATCAATAATAATAATTCCAACAGTGAGTTATTGAAAATGTGAACTTTAGCTGAATCAGCTGCACGAAGACATCTTATCTTTGTGTCCATGTATAAAATTTTTAAAGCTCAAGTGGGGTGGTGGTTTTTACCTTAATGCAAAATATCATGTAAAAATTTACTTTGGTAGCCATCTTTTTGGACTAATTAAACTACACACAAGTCAGTTTTATAAATGCATACCTCTAAAAGAGATGTGCTCTTCTAACAGTTCTATAAACAAGCTTTGTAAAGCATTTATGTGGGCTCAGCATGTGGGCAAATTCACAAATAGACTTGCTAACTCCCTTCTTCCTGATGACCAATAACCAGAACAGGAAAAAGAAGAGAAGATTCTTTTTAGAAGAATAGTCTAGACAGATCAAAAATAGCCTCTGTGCCCTTGCCAGGTGAAAGGGAAATTGCAAAGTAGGAAGCCTGGTGCTTACTAAAACCAGAGTGTTGTTCTGACTGTATTTTTCATCCACCCTCAACCTTCTGGATTTCAGCAAGGAGATTCATTCCCATACAGTTCACAAAGAAGGCCACTCATCCTAATGCTTAACTGAGAAGTACTATTAAGAGGTTTCCAGGTAGCCTTCTTACAGTGCAAAAATCCTGAACATTAAGAGTATTTGTGATGCAAAGTGGCAAGAGGTTTCAGAGGCTGAGATGTCTTCAAGGCTTTAGCTCATTCTTTCCCCCTGTTTTTGTTCCAAGAAAAAAAGTCTTTTTGCTCGTTTGCTTTCTTATGACACGTGTTTGACCTGGAGAAGGAGTTAAAAGTAGCAAGGAAAATAGTTTTCCCTCTTCCTTGTCCTCACTTTTCAGAGAAAATGGCAAAGAAGAGTTGTTTATTCTTTCAAGTTCATGTGTACGTTCTGTACACTCAGGATGACATTCCCTCAGAGGAGACATGTGTAGTTAGATAACATCAATTTATGTTAAATAATCTTAAAATAGAAACACATACAGCGCTGTTTTTAAACATACTAGATACTGCTTTCACATAGTCTGGTTTCACGTTTTTGGGTTTGTTTTTTTTCAATGCGTGGGAGACATATTATCTCATGTTTTAATGGATGTGGTCATTTTCTCTCTCTGGCTAAGTTTCCAGATTCTTGCAGGTTCTATTCCCACGTCTGGGGACTCTACATTTCCCTCAAGATCCTGCCTGGGTCAGCAGGAACCTGTAAATCTCTGCTCTGCCAGTGAGCCTTCACAAACCTGAAGTGACTGAAACAAGAGAGTGCAGGGACAGCAAGGGTGGCTGCAGGAAGATTTATCACGCAATGGTCTGGGACATTAAAGACTCCAGTTCTCTAAGCAGAGTGCTAACGCTGCATATCATATAATAAACTAAAGCTGTGGCCATCAGATCATATCGTACCTAGGCCAATTTGAACTTATAATATTGAATTATAAATTATTCTTAGCACCATGAAACTTCTTCAAGTCTGTAAAAACTAACTCCACTCTGCTCTGGCTAGCAGCTCTAAATACATCATTAGAAAGTTAGCACTGTGGAGAGACAAAAAAGATTAACTGCTTTATATCTTCTTGACCTGAAGTTTTCTGTTATGATATTGGAGACATGAAGACAGATCCGCAAATGCTCTGTCATAGTAAGCATGCTGTTTAACTGCTCCTCTCCCAGTCTTTCAGCATGTTGTAAATTTGGAAAGTAGCTTAAAAAATGAGAAAAAGACACTATACGGAAGACAAAAAGAGATTATGCTTGAAAACACCAGCACAACTAAAAATAGAGAAAGTGAGTCTAAATTTAATAGGGTAGGGGTTTGGTTTGGTACTACTTTTTTTTTTCCCCTCCCCCTTAAACTGGTATAAATCAGCTCTAACTTCTTCCCCAAGGTGCACCACCACAGCCACAGTCAGTCTCTGGCCTTGATTTCTCAGAGTGTACGTGCAAGTCTCTAAATTCAGAAGCATTGCAAGCGGGAAATACCAATGCTGGACGGAGTCCAGATCTGATGATACAAACTACAATTAAGCGCTTGGCAATTCCACAAATGACAGCAACAGCCCGAACAGATTAATAAATAACTTAGAAAGCACATGCATCGAGGGACATTTTCTGAAACTTTATAAATACTCAGTTTCTTGTAATTTACACCCTCCAAACAGCTACTATTAATGGTCCCTATAAAACACTGCACACACAAACCAGACAAATCAAATACTGCCACTAAAGGTGATTTTCCCTCCCTCCACCTCACCTTTAGAAGCAGCCATGCATACACTGCTGAACTGTTCATACATTTTGCAATGCTGCTGGGAAGGAAAGGAAATATACACTTATTTTAAGAGAGTAAGGAAATAAGAGTGCCTACAAATATATTTGCTTAATTCAAAGAAGCTAATGTTTTACTCTGTGTGATGAAATTCAAGCAAGAAGCAAAATAAAAGGAAACAATAGAAAATTATCAAACTGGGAAAAGTATTCTTATTACTCAGAAGAATAACTAGCTTTATTTAAGAATTCCAGCTGCCTGAGTTTTGCTAACAAGCACAACAAGTTATCTTCATGGAAGATCTATACTTTAAAAAAATAAGCAAATGTTGTTTATTGGCCTAATACCTCTATCTGCTTGGCCTAGTAAGTGGAAATAACTCTATTTTCTAAACTGAGAACAAAGCATGCATGGAACTTTGTTTTTAAGCTGCATCACAACTATAGATAGAATTCTAACTTTGATATGAGGTATCTCACCACTGTATTTAAATTGTTATGTTACATAAGGAAACTCAGCGCAAAAAGAATTTTCACAAAGCTTATTGAAATAACTTGAGGTAGTAAGACAGGGTATTATGGAAGGGACTAAAATCTTCCCAAGTCAATAAAATCTTACACCTATCCCACAAACACTAGACTTCCTTGAAAAGCTGGTATTCATCATCCAAATCTTAGGCTGCAGAGAAACACTGTGTATGAAATTAAACACTCTGGTATCACACCGACAAAGAAAACAGAAAAAAATGTTTTGACCCAGCAATCTTCCCCATAATCCTGACTAATTATTTATTCACCAGACACATAATCCAAGCATCCCCAATACTACTGCTGGACTTCTGTTGCTAATTACCACAGAAATTGCATTTTGGCACTTAGTACATATGTCATAACAGCTGATCTTTTGTGTTTCAGAGATCAAAAGTCTGCAATGAGTACTGCTGCTTCAAGATAAGAAATTATCATTTGCAGACACATTCAACTTGATCCCACCAGGTGTTGGACTGCCACAAGTCAGCCCTGATGACGTCTTGTGGACAGACTTGAGGTTTGCAGCAAGACGAAGAAGTCCCCTCCCATAATACAGTGCTCAGGATGTCACTTCAAAGCCCAAGAGAAGCTTCTGACAATCCGGAGTTTATGCTCAGAATCAGACATCTCTGGCAATTCAGCATCAAAACCCAAAAGCTGATAAGGTATGGAAGTGCGTCTGTTCCTGTAACAGGAATACCAGGAATGAAGATGAATGCTGATCATATGCACGGTTCCTTGCATTTCTAGGTCTTCATGTCAACACTTAAGCTTTTGTCTCTTTCCAGTTAGATCTGAGAGTTCCCAAAGCACTGCCCACATCTAAAACGCATGAATTGGCTTCCCTGAAAACAGCACTCATCTGGAAAAGAACAAGAGTCATAAAAGTAAAAACTGCACCAGGGAATAAGAGAAAGAAATCTTTTGTGTTTACATTTTGTATTTATGAAGCACTTTGTTGTCATCAAGATTACATAGCATATGAAAATCTTGGTGGGCAGACTGAAAAGAAGCCAAATTTTGATGTCCAGGTTTTCTTATTATTCTTTCATTCTATCATCTTCCCTACTGCTCAGTCATTCCTTCCCATCATCCATACCTTTAATCCATTCTCCCTTTCCACATCACTCTACAGAACCACAAGCACTCTGGCCACCCTGACAATGCATTATCCTGTAGATACAAAGCAGTTCAGTTTCACGTACAGCCAGCCAGGAGTGGTGGAAGACATGGATTATCCAAAAACCTAGACATTTCCAGAAAAACACTGCAAACAGCCAGTCATCATTCCCTCAGAAGGATGTGCTAATTAGAACCTGAGTACATTTTTGCAACTTCTTTAAAACATCATCTCAAGATCTCCTTCAGTTTTCATGAGGAATGAAATCTCCTCTGGCTTTTTGCAACAAGAGCTTTAAATCTACTGTTGCCTTCAGTAGGTTTTCTACAGCCAAGGGCATAACATGTTCTCAAATTGCTATTGATGTTCTAATTAGGAGTGTAGCATTTGCCCTAGAAATATAATACGAACTCAGATTATATTATTGAAATTAGGTCCTTTTTTCCTCTCCACTTTTTTGGTGACTATGCCAATTTAAGGCCTTACAGTTCATGCCCACTCAAGTCTACATGAACAATAGCAGATTTGCATGTAAGTAAATGCATCACAATTCTATAACGTCACAGCTTTTGGTTGATGGTCAGTTTGCAGTGAACTGCAGTGAATTGCAGTGAAGCTCCTGTGTTTTTAAATTCAACCCATGATTACATAGAAATCTCAATTTCACATTTTATTTTGCCTCTCAAAGCAGCGAAGCCTTCAGAGCTGTGAAGAGAAGTTCGGAAAAATATGAATGTTTAGAAAAACAAAAATCAAAAGAATCAACAAGTATGTTTTTTACACCTATCTCACGATTTTTGGATGCTCCAGATTGGACAGTCAGGCTGCAGAAGGAGGAATGTTATAGAAATTTAAAATAAAGAAATATGGCAAGCTACAAGAAGGATGTAAATACACGCATAGCTTCCTTTCTATCGAAGCGTGGATTATGCTACTCTCATTTGCAGACCTTTTGATTTAAAAGGCAGCTGGAAAGTATAATTTCTCTAGGGATCATTAGTTGACGAACTGATTTGCTGTTGGGCATTTGTGAATCTTGTAGATATGTTCCCAAGTACCAAAGGAGGAAGCAACTGAAGGAGGTGTCCCTGCCCATGGCAGGGGAGTTGGAACTCAATGATCTTTAATGTCCCTTCCAACTCTAATCAGTCTAGGAGTCTATGACTTCTGTTATTCAGTGTTTGAATGGCAGAGTTCTAGTGTACTGCATGTGAAAATGGATACTGAAGTATTGGATTAATTTTGTCATGAAAATTAAACTACATAAAAGCCTAAAAAAGCACAGATATTGTATCTTTTAACATACCAGCAGAAATTCATCATTGCAGTGCTGACACTTGGAAATAAAAAACAAACTGAAACAAAACCCCCAATGACCATCAGTAATCACACATTTCGTTATTGGACTGTGGTTCTACATACATTTATGTCCAAAAATATCCATATTCATGCCACACTAAATAAGGCGTATCTGTTCAGGAAAAGAAGTTACAGGTCACTGCAATACTGGAATCTATAGTCTACTTCACGGAGTCCAGATTATTTTCACTAAAGTGAAAATAAAGCACAGGAAACTGAGATTATCTCAGCGGTTTACAAAAAGAAACAAAGGGAGATAGAGTTACGTGTTAAGCACAAATCCTATCTCTCTGGTTCCACACCCATTTATACCTGCTAAGCACTGCTGACTGCAGAACGTTTAGATGACCTAGGAGGCTTATAGCTGTTTATAGCTACATTTGAAGCTGTTTTTTATTTTTTTATATATATGTTTATATAACTGCTTATAGCTGCATTTGAAGCTTTTTTTTTATTTATATATATATATATGTTTATATAATTGTTTATAGCTGCATTTGAAGGAAATACATCCTTAACTTTTGCTGTCAAAACCCCAACCAACCTAACAATGTGTATAAATACGTGAAGTAAAGAACTACTCAATATTCTCTGAACGGGCTACAATTTCAAGGCTAAGCATTGTAGACCATAGTCCACTTCAAATTTAGTTTAGTGTATACATTCAACTGTTAAACATTATGATCTTTTCTAGCCTTATGAGCTGATGGGTGAGCTCTCTTTGAAAAATATGTCTCACAAAAACGTGGCTGTCAACTTCTTTGAAGTCCATGGTCAAGTTAACTCTTTCTACAAAGCACTTAAAAGTAAAGTCATTGTGAATAACAATTTATACTAAATATAGACATAACGTGAAGAAGATCACTACATAACAAACACATTTTAATAAACCTACACTTTAAAGGGATGTTGTGCCATATTCTTCCAACCTACTCTCTATTCCTAATCTCCATAGGATTCTATATATTCCTCTCAGAAATATAAATAAAAGCAGCCTGAAAAAAATTCTCTAGTTATTTACAAAGGAGATTCACTGAGGAGTTAATTTTGAATAATTAGCATCATTAGCATCACATTTCCTTCTGACATTTTATAGTCTACAGTAATAACAAACAATATTTACAATGCATAACTTTGATATGGCTAGATAGCAAGTCACAGCTCTGACATTATATTCAGTGCAGTCTGTTTCCACTTCTTCTTAGGATAACAATTCAGTCATCAAAAGTAATATTAAATAAGATTTTAAGACAGCAGGTGGCATCACTTAGTTATTTTTAACCTTTTTACAATAACCATTTACTATGCAGCACAATCCATTTTTGAAGTTGAATAAATGGAGCTCTATGAACAGCACAGAAAAGTGACACTTCAAAAAAGAAAAAAGATATCACCATTTTATCTGTCTGGTTGCCTTGAGTTTCTTACAGGCATCTTAAAAGCCCATAGTTTCCCACAGCTGTGACTGCCCTTCTTTGATTCACCAGATACTCCTGAACTCCCACATGAGCCTCCTAGAAGCCGTGAGCTGAAGACATTCATATCTTCACCAGATAGGCCAGAGTAATGGCTGGCTTTCTGAAATCTGGCAGATGTGACTACAGATTTGTGGTAATTTATAGACTCTTTTCCTCATCTGTTCCCACTGGGATCACTAATAGAGCTACATCATACCATCAGGCACAAATTCACAAAATATTTCAAACTACTGGGAGAGGAGCTGCCCATTCAAGAAATCAGAGTTAACAAAAACAGTGAATGTTAGAAAAACTCTTCATGCCCATTCAGCATCACACAGGAAATAACAGCCAGGATGAAAACGGGCACAGCTCTAAGCTTTGCAAGTGGCTGCAAAACAAGATCTCCTACTCAGTCTTCTGTCTGTAATTTCCTTCTCCAAATATAATAGATAGGATGATTGGAAAAAAAGGCAGAAAGAGACATTTCCTTTCTGTATTCAGATGATATAAAGATTTGGAAAGGTAAACTATACAAACAAAAGCATCTGCAAAGGTTTAAACTGTACAGAAAATGGGAATTCAAAGAAGGCAATGCACCAAGTAATTTTTCTGATCCCTTTTCAGAACAACAAAAACATTATGTTTTACTCAGGGTGTTTAGAAAGTGGTTGTCACAGTAGTTTGTAGGTGTTACAGGAAAAGCCCATGATCAAAAAGGTTTTTCCAGGTGCCAAGATTGCACTGTGGGGGTCTGGAGCTTCAGATGCCATCAGGGAGCCGTCGGGTGGATGTCCTTGAGCAGCCTGTAAATTCAAAGATGGTAGTCCCTGGTGCAAACCTTAGGCCAGAGGTGGCCCTGTGCTGGCTGATCCCTGGGTAAGTGCCATTGCTAACTGAGCCCTCCTGACCCACGCACTGTTCCACAGAGCACAACAGAGAGCAACAGGAGAGTCACATCAAACATTGCGTGACAGAGGTACGTGGGAAATGGGGAAAAGGCCATAAAGAAAAGGGAAGAAATAAGCCAGAGCACAGGAGAAACAGCCTTCCACGTCCACACATACACAGCTCTGCTTTTCTTTACCCACTCCTAACTTTTTCCCCTGGTCTTGCCTTTTTAAAAACTATCAAATAGCCACACTGCATGCACTGTATGAATTCGGAGATGCCAGCCTTGCAAGA
>JAOXNG010000001.1:135831937-135842977 GCA_028566535.1 Scolopax minor | reverse complement strand
CAAGGCAACTCCTGGGTGCCCCCCAAACCCAGGCAAATCCACCATCTCGTTCCCTGACCAAAATGACTCTTCTTCAGCTGTTGTTTTCTTCCAACCTCTTAACGCTGAAAGTGTTCCTTGGAGCTTCCAATGATTATTCAAAATGGAGAGAGTGCTTTGCTTCTTGATTTTAAGATTTGTAAGATTTAAAGGTACACTGGCTTTATTTGATTTTGCTTTGAGTCATTGTGTGAAAATTAATTGAGCGTTGACAATCTATAGTTAGTACTAGCAATTTTAATCAATATGCAATGATGCAGCATAATGACAAAGTATTGGTTTATCTGTTTTGACTGATTTTTTTTCTATAAATAAAGCAAACACACGCCCATATATGTGTGATTTATAGTGATAGAAATAAAAAGGAGTCAGACTATTAACCCAGCAAATATGGTAGCCTGCCAAGATGCAGTTGGTAGACAAAATTAATGTCTGAAACAGAACACATTACAGAGATAGAGAACATAAAATCATTAAACACTTCGCGCACCCATTTTTACTAGAAAAGGATTTCTCAGTTTCCATGTAGTTGGAAATAAATGGCTGCAGAAGTGCATAGGGAGGCTACTAGACAGAAAATTGCAGGCTATTCAGCAACACCGGAGCAGATGTCAAAGTCAACGGGAAATTTCGGTGCCTTCTTGGAGAGAGTTGAGTGGTAGGTATAAACCCTTCCATTTAAGCTGTTGAGGTGCTGAAAATTGCTTGATCCGGTGGATACCAGCCCTCTAGAGTAGAAACTACTTACAGTGCCTACAAAAATAGCATTCTTCTAGTTCCTCACATCCATCTCAGCCTGAATGCAAATGCTTCAGCGCATTGTTGGCAAAGTATGTAGACCCAACAGAATGGGGAGGAGGTTTGGTTTCTATAGCTCTTACTGGATTAAAAATTAAAACAGCGGAATAATCTGGGAGTCTCAAAGCACTCTGCCTTGAGGCCTTTCATAACCACGGTGCCCAAATATCTTACAATATTTTTTTTAGGTTTTATGTCCTCTAGCACATTTTTGTCTCCATGGATACACAAAGCTTTATTTCTCATTTATTCAGAGTGGAATAAGAGTCTTTGAACAGATACACACAATGCTAGAAGTCCTTAGACAGAGAAACCACCTAATCTAAAAAGATTCCTTAATCTTTTTAGCCTAAAATAGTTTTTCTTTGAAAACCAGTATTTCTTGTGGACCCCAGGAGTTCTGGTCAGCACAGGTATTTCCTATTCCAAACAAGACTCTTGATGAAAGAACAGGAGATGAGGAATATGAGTATCATCTGACTGAAAGGCTGTTTGAGATACACCCTGCTTCTATAGCAGAACCCTCATAATTGCTAACCTGAGTTTATTTATGCCTAGTTTATTACTCATTTGTTGTCATCATTATTACTCATTTGTTGTCACTTTAACAGAAAGAATTCTTCTTTTCTGTTTATTCCCTTGACATAGTCATTAAGAATAATCACACCCTTCTCATCTTCCCTTTTGCTAGGCTAAGCTCTGTTCTCCAGTCCTCAAGATGATAGTACCTCTATTTCCTTAAATGTTTTCTTTTGATTCCTCCAGACATTAATTTCTCTTTTGTGAACATAGGGCACTGGGAATGTATGCAGATTCCCAGTGAAAATGCACCAGTGCTCTTTGCAATGGTATAAATGCTTCCCTTTCTCTACCAAAAAATCTAACACCTGATATATTCTACAAGGCTCATGCATAGAAAAGAAAAAAAAAAAAAAGCAACAAAAAAACCCACTCCACACAGTTTTCAGAAGTGCAACAACTATCAAATATAACCATCAAATTATGGGACAACCTGGCTATGGCAAAATTATGTTTCATTTTCCTCTCATCTTCCATTCATCATTATTCCTTGTCTTTAGTAATGACTTCCTTGTTCTAAAGCCCTTTACACAACTAATGTCCAAAGAAACAGTTTATAGGTGCCCGAGTCACATTTTTGCTTCTTTTCAACAGCACAAAGTATATTTGTTTTTCTCCAATCATATGTGAGCAGTTATGAAATGAGTGATCTGTCAAAAATGCTTGAGATTAGATTTTAAATTTTACGTGTCAGCCCCCTATGATATTTTGAGATGTCTAACGCAACAGTGAAGGCAAGACTTGCAGGGAGAAATAATAAAAATAGGAAGAAGAAAACATACACACGTTTTGACATTCTTACACTCACTTAGGGATGGCTATCATATAGTTCTCAGTATCCAGGAAGTTCAGACACTTGGGTTTTATTCATAAATCAGAGACACTCTTTTTCATGCTCTCACTCAGACAAATTATCTTGGTTTTAATACAGTACCTCCAATGCAATTATTGTTTTTGTGAGTGGAGGTAAATATATCTCAAGTTGAAATATCTATATTATTTTTAAGGTATGCTACACATTCAATGCATTGTGGCTTCATCTCAATCCTCATTCTTATGTCTGAAGAACCTCTTTTATTTGCATCAGTTTTGTCTGTAAAGAGCTCAGCTTGACTCTTGGAAATTTTCACCGAAGCCTTTAAACTCCAAGCCACTGCTTGCTTTGCAGGATCTCTGCTTGCCCTTTATTCTAAAGCAGTTAATCCATTTGCATCTCCAATAAAACATTTTGTGAGGTTCAGGCAGTTTGGGGACTTTGTTTTAAAGAAAAAAAAAGTAAAACGTTATCTCCCCCTGATCTCTTTAGTTAATGTAATTATTTCTACTTGATTTCTGATTGTATTTTGTCCACTTTGTATTTCAAATTAATTAAATGATAAGCATTTCCTTGAGGACTGCTTTCTTAGCTCTTACACAAGGTCATTCCTACATACCAAAGCTAAGCTTGAAACGGAGTGATCTTTTCATTCAATGACTATTAGGAGAAGAAATATGTTGACTACTACATCCAGAAATAGCCTTCCTATCATTATTAATAGTATCTTCTCTAAGAAATAAAAGTTTCCCATAGACTTGTATGTCCCAGTAGTATTTCTTTCTCTAGTAACATTAAAGACTCGTAGAGCAAAGATGAGCTTGGCATCTACAGCAGACTCCTAACACCATCCCACTGCACCTCACATCTTAAACCTGCCCAGGAAACATCAAGCAGGACAAGGGAGAGGGCAGAGGTATTTGCTCCACCACACCAATCAAAAAGTCTTCTAGGCCACCAACAACTGGAATAACCTTCTCACTGCTCCCATGCCTTTCTGGCACTGCATGAACAGGTTGGGAAGGACAACTAACATAATTGTTTGTTTCATACAGAACTCATCAGAATCCATTTTTAAAGTGCTCCTAGTGTCAGAAAAATTGAAAACTTCATAAACTTCACTAAGGTTTTTAAAACTTCTTAAACCCCGCCTGCCAAAAAAATGTCAGAGAATTAGCCAACCTGACCTAACAGAAGGCTGTTATCTACAATAGGCAGATGTTTATAGACGGACAAGTTTGATAACAATTTAATCTTGACTGGGTGTTTCAGAAGCACCTCTCACCTGTGTAGTATAACGGAAGCAGGTTTTAAGCAATTTGAGTACAGTTGTATTTATTAACACTTTGCATGAGTCAGTACATCAAAATGCCTTATGCTGTCCTTAAAATCGTATTAGCATGTATTTCCTTTGAACATTTTGCTAAGTGCTACTAAGATTTTGCAGCCCTGGGGAAAAATATGTAGGAGAGAGCTGGCACACTGACACTTTAAACAATAAAGCATACATAGATCTGTTCCTCTTCTTCCCCATTCCGATTCATGACATGAAAAAAACCCAACCCTTTGCTTAATGTAATGTCATCCTTAAAATTTTACAAGCATGAATTACATTTCCCCCAGAAAATGCAACATATCCCTGCTGAGCATGCACAACACAAAGGTCCACTGCTTTGCACAAAGATAATGATTTTCAGTCTTAAGTGTAGCCACGTAGGAGAGGAATAAAGCCAATACAAATGGAAAATATATGCCATTTTTAAATTAACTCAGTTCTCAACAGGTTTTCTTTAAACAGAATGTACTGTTCTTTGCCCTTTAAATCTTACATTTTTGTTTTCTTGAATTCAGCAAAACAGAAAGAATAGCACTAGTGAAGAGAATGAATTAGGGGAAGAAAGGAGACTGAAGAAGTTTACTTTATGTCTTCAAAGTGGTAGTCATCTTTGTCAAACACGTAGACGAGTTCCAGGAAGAAGAGCGATTTTGCCCTTGACAAGGTATCCATAACTATGGGAAACGTAAGAGTTGGAGTTTCTTGTTTGCTATCCACCCAAAAAATTAGTTATTGTCACAGTAGTAATACTGCAACCTGTCCAAATGAGCAGAAGTTTTCCCCACAGCAATAAACATCTGCTTCGCTTATTATGGTTTAATGTGGTAGGGAGGCACTTGGAAGCAACTGTAGAAGATGCTCCTAAGTGCCAGGAGTTTTTAGCTCCAGGGGGGCAGCAGGGGCTGCAAGACACCAGTGCTCAGGCACTGCCTGACTTGCTGACACAACAGCAGTGAGGTCTCCTCAGTTATACGCTCCTCTCTCTCATCAATACTTTGCCCTTTTTCTTCCTTTTTCACTGCCTATATCTACAGTTTGCTACCTCCCAACTCCACCTCTCCCTCTTCTGTCCACAAAACCAAGAGTGTTGCAAAATGCACTTCAAGAGAAACTCCAGCAGAATGAGAAAGACGGGGCTGGGGCTATGTGTTCAGCTTCCCTCTTCTCCTCTGCCTGCAGTGGCAGCAGATCCCAGTCTCTGCTTCTTCTGAGGAAGAATAAGGCTGATTAGGGCACCTATTTAAATCATGGGAAATAAAAAAATAAATAATTTTTTTAAAAAGGTCATGAGTTAAAAAGGTCTCCATGGGTGGTTTTCATCTAATTGAAGCGCACTGAAATGTTGATGCCAACTGCTACGCCCAGGCTCCATTCATTGTTGGGGTGGGGGCGGGATTGAGACAGAAAACATTTTCTCTTTGACTTCAGGCCATAATAAGAGCTGTTGTCACTCTGATCTCCCAGGCAGCCACTTATTTCCACTGTGCATGAAGTCTACCTGAGAAAAGCAGCAAGCGCAAAAAAAAGTTTCTAGGTAGAGGCAGAGAACAAAAATGTCCATCACAGCGAAGAGCCAGTTCCCCTTCCTCAGCCAAAACAAAATCATGGGGGAAAAACATGTGCAAAAGTGCAGTTTAAGATAAAATCTCATGTTGACCCCAGAATAAATTTAGGCCAATATGAAAAGATGACTGTCAGTCACAGAGCTCTGGAAGAGCCCTTCAGCTGAAGGAATGAACTGAAGAAAAACTATTTCTGAGGCACAGAGCCCGCTGTGTCTATGTAAGGGATTACACATGGCTGCGTGCAACAGAAAGGGGCAGGGACCCACCGCCCAGGTGGTCCCCCAACGTCTTACATTCCTAGATATTGGCCAAGTGAAATTTTATTAACTTTCCAAACATTTTCCTTCCCAAGAAGTCACTTTCAAGCGTCAAACATGTATGAAGAATTACAGGCTTAAAGAGTGACTTTCTTATTAAAAGTTCCATCAAAACAGAACAAATATGCTTCTTTGAAATCTTCGGGAAAAGATAAGTCCCCTAATTTGCCCAACACATGAGTAATAATTACACTAGCTTGTTTCCAGAGCACTTTTTCTGTTTGCTTTTGCCATTCTTTCTGGAGAAGAAACAGATTCTCAGGGGAACAATAATTAATAGACTCAGTCAAGAAATCATTTCCTCTGGTCCCTCTGCAGTGCTAAATCGCATCAGTCTTCAGGAAATAGAGCAAAGTGCGAGTGCTAAAAACAATCTAAGCCTACTACAAATGGGAGGAAGATGTGTAGCAAAGCAATAGGGGACATGCGGATGTTTAAAGGAACTCAAGGAAAGCTATTCTTCTTTTTTTATTTTCTTTTTTTCCCCATTGTACAATTTTCCTTGGTGCTCAAGTTACACCTACATAGATTTACTAGGACTAGAAGTACACATTTCAGAAGTCATTTAAGAAGTAATGTACATACATTTAAGAGGTATAAATCCATGGGAAGTGTAAATGAGCCAGGAAACTACCAAACACTCCTGACACAAATAACAATAATAAAAAAGACTCTATGGTGGCCTGTAGGATCATTGCAGACTCTCCCCAGCACAAGGTCAAATGGCAGACACAGTTTTGATCCTGAAGTAGGGAAGATGTACACGAGCATCAAAAGACAACAACAGAAAGCAGGCTGTCAAAACTATTATGCAACCTAAGAAACTTCTGGCTAAATTATTTTTATGCATCAGATCCAGCCTATGTGCTGTAGAAGAGGCAACCTTCTACAAGCACAGCTGTGAGTAAAAGTCAAGTTCATAAATGTTATTACTGTTAAGTTTACCTATGCTTTACTTACACACATATCTTGGCACTTGAATTTTTCTCCAAGTTGGTATAATTTTCATTCCCAGAACCAATACAATTACTTCTGCTTCTGTCAAAACCACAACTTTCTTTTTTAATTCCTTCTTTTTATTTGAAATTATTTTTGTGGAAAAACAAAAGCTGCCACTGAAAAGAGAGGGCTTTTAAGAAAAAGGATTTCTGAGAAATAAATGTTCAGAACTCACAGGTGAGGTCTCAGTAACACCATCACTGAAAATATCACAAAAGTCCATAGTCACAACTAGGTATTATGCCAGCAAATCTAACTTTGCATCAGAGCATGGCATGCTGCTGTCTTTTTATAGGATACAAGAAATGCCTGTATTCATAAACAAAACATTCCAAAACAGATAACTGGACTTGGTCTCAGCAAGGTCACTTAAGCATCCTCTAGCAAGAGAGAATGTTTTCTGTAACACTCTCAAGAGGCCAACCTGAAAACCTTGCTCGCTGTCTCGTGTGGTGTTGATGCCAATGACATTTTTTAAAGATCAATCATGATTGGGTAATCTTGTGGATAACCTCAAATGAAATACTTCCAGCAGAGAAGAAATAAGAGGACAGTTTATACAAACATAGCAGTAAAATGCAAACAAATATGTAACTAATACATTGCAATATATATACACACACAAGAGAAAGATACAAAGATGACATCATTGTGATCACAAGGGTCTCTTTTCCTAAAAAAAAAGGTCATCGTCTGAGCATTGCTCCTCGCTGACATGGTGGGAAGGTAGGTCTGAGTCCTGGCTCAGCCTTCACTTATGTGGCTGTGTCGGCAGGGTTGCTTATAAGCTAGAAATATTTATATGAATGTATAATTTAATCTTCAAGTGTTACTCTTCAGTGATGTTGAACAAACAATGCTTCAGCTGAAGTCTTTGGGAGCTAACAACCTCCAGGACTAATGAAAACCAAGCCATTGGTAATTAGTTGAAAAGACTCAGGATTCACCAAACACAAGAGGATAGCATTTTTTTCCACCCCGTTTTTGAATGTCAGCAAAGTTTCTATTCAAGAAACTCTTTTCAAGTGTTACACTCATGCTGGCCAAAAAGGTGGTGGTCTTGCAGCAAAGCTGTTGCCTTGCAGGCCAGAGCTCAGGAAGACAACCAGTTATACCATTATCTAGAGTGCCCACCCAAACACCCTGTTACTTCCCTCATTTGAAACAAATGAGAACACGCCTGTAGCTGAGAGCAGGTCAATGAAGTAGGGCAGGAATACTCCTGACCTTCAGGCTTCACCAGGTCTCCTTATTTATAGCCATCATTGATGACAGCACCATGAGTAGGGCTGGAACCATCTGAACTGCGTGCAGTAAGAAGGACAATCCCAAATGCAAAGAAAACTATACAACCTAACTATAAAACACAACTATGAGTGATGGAATACACAGCCATTTGTCTTCCCACTTCTGCTTCAGGCAAAGAAGCTCTGAAGAGATTCAAAGAAAGTTCATGAAAAGCAACATAATTTGCCTGATCGATGCAATCAAAAAAATGCCTGTTTCTTTATCTGCTTATTTGGAGTCAGATTGAGAAACTGCACTTAGAGTTAAGTATCTGTCTAAACACCTAAATAGGCACTGGGATGAGTCAGAGTATTTATTGTTGCCTTGCTCCAGTCACCCTGCTTAAGTTGCATTCAAGCTTGCTTTAAAATGGATACACAAAGATAGCTAGAGGCCAGTTCAAGCAGAATTGAAGAATATGAATAGCAAGACACATTAATTCCTCATGGTAACTCCATTAACTGCAGGTACTTACCCCAGAATAAATGTGAACTCCTCTTTTCCCCCTTGCTTTTGCATCCTTTCTAGATAAATATCAATTCTATCAAGTTAACAGAGAATTGAATAGTATTACCACTAGTTGGAAAAAAAAGTTTCATGCCAGAAAACAACAAGATGAATCACCAAGAACATAACAAGGTTATTTGTGAAAACCAAGGACATACGTACACACTCCTAACTCTATTACCTCTGAATGCACATTAAACACAAAAGGGGTTTGACAAAATGTCACGTTTTCAAATGTAATCATATACACAACATAACACCAATATACAAGGCACACTAGGGAAGGAAAAAGACCAATTAGTCCACAATTTGAGTGCTCATTATAAGATACAAGTTACTGGCTGGACTACTCGCAAAAAAAAAAAAAAATTATAAAAGAAAAACCCAGATTCAGAAATCCCCTGAGCTTCCACAGAATCTTAAAACAAACCTCAGAGGTACAAGTTAACACAGTAATTTCTAACAGATGACTCAGATGCCTGTGTGAAAGAAAGAGGTACCACATAAGCTTTTTTTTTGTGCTGGGGAGAGGAGGGAGGCTACACACAGGGCATGATGCAGCAGAAGAGAGGCCATATACAAATGGAAATGGAAAGAGGAAATGGATAAACCTTATTTTAAGCAAAGACTGCACAGGTAATTTTGAGAAAACTGAAACTTTCATCCTCACCCTTTTCAAACAGGCATGCAAATGCTGGGATTTTCAGAAGCAATGACTGGAACCAGCTTTCAGTGAAGATGAAGTTTGTTTCACTCCAGACCACAGTGTGAGCAAAGCTGCAGCATTTCAGAGAACTTCAGATAGTGCATTTGTAAGATATGGTGTAAACAAAACACTGATGCATGTAAAACAAAACCTTGACTTAGCCTGGCCTAGCGCCCTTACGAGAGGAACAGTGTTTGATAAGAGATCAAACATACTAGTGTCTCAAACACAAGACTAACATATGTAATACAGCAATGAACCATACAAGACAAGAGGAAAAACAAGGAGGGAATTATTTGAATGTCAGCCCTCCAGCACAGGTGACTTTGAAGCATTCAAATCAAAGCTCTACCTTGCAAAAGGACACCAGCAAAATTAAAGGTAATATAATTAACAAAGGAGAACAGCATGAAGATCTAAGTTCTAACAAACCTATCTTGGAGAACATGTGTCAGCAAATTAAACATGAACACACACAGAACTTGGGAGAAGTGGATAACCCTGCTATTACCATGACTTATAGTGAAAGGGATGTTCTAATTTGCCACAATTCACACACTAGAGTAAATAATTATCAATAGTCAATTGCATTATATTAATTCTAACATCAAAGATGTAGTGAAGACCAGAAAAACCAATTAAAAAGTGTAAATATTCCACCAGAAACAGTACAGGATCAGTTGCCCTGATAATGTGTTCTGCCCAGAGTTTTTATGAAATTCTTGTGATCTACAAAGCATTTGTGTTTCACAACAGTTCATTTTCTCACTTTTTTGCAAGAGACAGAACTTAAGAAAACTTTACAAAAAAAGCGATAAACAAAAAAACCATCCTCAGGACCATGTTACTAAAGGAAAGGAATTCAATGATGTTTCTCCACTTGGAATTCCTTTTTCAGGCATGCATTCTACATAAAGGGCAAGTGATTTAAACAACCGGTACAAAATAAGCCAAAAGTAAGAGATAAGTAAACTCTGTTTAGTGTTACATGCAAGTTAAGGTAACAGGTACCATATTTATAGCCATAGATAATAACTGTAAGGGCTTCCTGGCAGTAATATTTCTTGCTGAACACTTTGGGGTCATGATCAAGAGACAGTGAAAAAAACCAAAACAAAACCACACACAAAAATAAACAAACATCAGAAAAAAAAAAACCCAGCACCTTATTACTCCTCAGATGTGATCTCTGTGCATTTCAATTACACTCTATTTAGTCTAGGGACAGAAGTAATGCCCTTCACCCTTTTCAGCCCTGCAGAGAAACAGAAGCATTAAAAGAATTTTGCTACACAGTAACATTTACTGAGTATTTTGTATTGGCAACACCGCATGAGAAAGGAATAAAACACGAAGAAATAGCCCGAGGCTTCAGCGGGCTAAAAGCGCAGGGCTGCTCTTGGCAAAGGCATCTTTTCAAATTCAGCTGTGCAGATTTAAAAGTCACTGTAAGACAACAAATACGAGAGTCCAAGGTGTCATTTCCCCACACACACACACCCCATCGCTCCACAGAAGAAGTCTGAATGCCACCATGACATACCTAAAGGCACAAAAAGAGCTCTTGCTTACCTGGGTTTGAGAAAGCCTGCACGCAGGCAAATACAGAATTTCACTGGCTTTAAACGGGTGATGGAAATGCATAAATGAAAAGTGACACAAAATGGTGCGACATCCACTACAGGAAAACCCAAATTCATTCCACTGCAGGAAGGGCCACAATCTTAACTCCAATTCAGTCTAATTTACAGTCTAGTAGGCACGCTATGACAACTGGAATTTATAGCCAGAAATGCTCTTCCAGCACTGAAGGATTTAAATACTTTCCAGCCATTATGTACCTTCTCCAGAAGTAAAATATCACTGACAACAAACAAATTCTCCAAATTCACGCAGAAAGGCTCAAAAAATGAAGATTCTCAAATCTCTCACATCAAGGAATGCTTTCAAAGACTTCAGCTCTATCGAATAATTAAGGATTTGCAAGGACCATTTCCAATGCCATGAACTGGGGCAACTATTCTCCATTAGAAAATTCACAGCAGGGTGAATTTCCCCAAAAGTCTCCATAATTAGCCAGAAGGCAAATCATC
>JAOXNG010000001.1:135794316-135805141 GCA_028566535.1 Scolopax minor | reverse complement strand
AGTGCACGTGATGGAATCAATCAAAGGGGGTCCTACTCACGTGTCCCACTTCAAACATCACTAAAGCTATACTCAAAAACCTAATTTGGGAAAGACTATCACAAATTAGGTTTTCAAGACTTCGGATTACTTCCTAACTATTCAGTTTCTTTGTTCTTATTAACTACGCTCAGCAGACAAGCTTGCTGACCTGACAAAATACCTGCCTAGCCAAGCCATTTCTTACCGTCTTCAGAGTAACCAAGAGCAGAGCCCTACAGACATCGCTCATAGGCAAGAAACGACAGTGGCTTCTACAGATCCTCCGTATGTCACTACAGATGGGGGGGAATATACCATGTAGTTGGGTGTCAGGAACCAAAGAATATCACAGTAAAGACTCCATGGGCTGGCTTGCTTCCTCCTCCAGCTGATGATTCAAATTAGCCAGCTACCATAGCCTTTTGCTGCTCATATGACTGATACAGCTCTATGCTTGGAAACCACATTCTGACAAATCATTCCTCAAGACAAACAGAATGATATTTTCTATATTCCAGCACATGACAGGAAGATTTGCATGTTAAGTGAGTAGGTCTGTAGAGGCAGTTTAAAATCAAGACCCAAAACATACATCCTCAACAGAAAAGCCCATGGATAACGCAGCTACATCTGGGATCCGCTCGCCAGGAATGGGCCAACTTCCATCTCGAAAAACAACGGATTGAGGTGATCGTAAGACGCTAAATTCATCACCGCATACACCTAAAAACAAACAAAAAAAAGCTGTCAGAGTTTTCCCCATCTTTCTCTTACATCACAGAAAAAGAGCTTATTAGAGCTTTGTAAGATTCCTTATTCCTCCCTCTCACACCTATCAATTTATGTAACACAAGTCATGAGAAACAATCATTTTAATGCTCTGGAATACAACATAATGTTTCTGTACGGCAACGACTAGGGATGGACAAATCCAAATTAACAAAAGCAGGACAATTATTCAAGCAACAGCACAGTACTGTGCTGCATACTCACTAGTAGGATGTGAGCAGTGTTCCAGTTCAGACCTAGGAAAGCTCTATAGAGCCAGGCAGACTCCAAAATCCTGTTAGCTCACAAGCAGCTCTGCACCAACACGGTTCTGTTTGCTTCCAGAACCGCTTGGCATCACACCTCTTTTCATGCAGGCAACAGCCCGAGCCACTGAACCCAGAGCCAGGAGGATCAGCAGAGTTGGTGCTGGCTTCAACAGAGTACTGCCAGGAACAATCTGGCTTCTGCCGAGCAGCTCCGGTGTCTCTGCTCTGCCTTCTCAACCACATGACATTGTGAGATGTTTTTCTTCCTCAGATGCCCCCAGACCTAGGCTGATAGTGTGAAGCCACGGTCTGTAATACTTCTTATTTTGAGTTTTCACTTATTTGCCATTCCCCCATACCTCATTACCTTGAATAGCAAAGTTAACTAAAAGCATTCTTTCTAATCTGTATTATGACGACAGCAATTTATTGTGTAATGAAGTCAGAAAGCACTCCACAAAATAAAAATAGGAAGCTAGACTGAAATAAGCCTGTCTCTTAAGTCACTTAGGCATAACTGCAATACTGTGTGCACAATTACCTAAATAAATTTGAATATGTATTTGCTGAATAGAAGCAGTAATACACATAATGCAAAACTTCAGACAAATCCACCCCAATGTGCAATCTCTGTATGTTCCTACAAGAAAATTAATCTTATACAAGACTCGAGAAAACTAAGTAGGAGAACAATAAATATTTACAGGCCATCTGAGTTAAGGTTCTAATTATATAATCAGTCTGACTATATACTCCAAAATTACATGAATAAGACAATCCTCTAAAAAAACAACAAAAAGAAGTATTTACTCATATGATCACTGAAAATTAGTTATCAATTTAAGCAGCTACATAAAACAGTTTTCCAGGGCATCTGCAAATCTAAAGGCTATTTACAAAAACAATGCAATAGTAAACTGATGTGTTGTGCAGTTATAATCCTCCCTAACATTAATTTAACCAATCTGACCTTGAAGATGCTGTTTTAAAGCCTGGATCATGATCATGCATACAAATGTTGACAGTAAACCCAAGCTATATTATGATAAACATACTAAAGGAACAAAGTATTGAGACACAGGTCACACAAGGGTGACGGAAGGAAGGAAACGGGCCAAACCAACAGATTTAAATGGAGACTCAAGAGTTTTTTCTTTTAAATTGGCATGTGTTCACTGGATAGTCTGCTATCCATTTTAAGTGTATCAACCCACATTTGGAAGAATAGAAATGTTTCCAGACCAATTTGCTTAGAAAGGAATTTATAAAACTGCTGCAAATGTTTTTGCTCAGTCCATAGGATTTCACATGCTCCTTTAATTTTTCACAAGGCTTACAAGGCAGCCACATGCATTATTTATTCAGTAACAAAGATGCTTCTGCACAAGTCACACACATGACATTCAGTACACAGCCAGCAGAAGGTCAGACAGTGCTCACGTAAGAGACTGCTTTGTCTTAAAGCATGCTGACAGCTCTGTCATCCCACAGCTGTTTTTTTCAAAGACTATTAGATTCTAAATATCAAGGACAACAGCACAAAATACCAGAACCCAAAAACTATTGGCTAAGATCAGGTCACACAGCAAGAAGAAATTTGAAAAAGTTGACTTGTATCATAGAAGAGTTGAAGTCTACCTGCTCCCTGAAGCTGTAGGAGCTATAGGCACGTTCTTGGCCACCAGTTGCTAAGAACCAATCTACTGCTTGTTATCAATTAACCACTCATTCAGTAACTCTTTGCTGACCAGTCAGACATTAATTAGGGAACATTCTGTCTCAATCTTGAGACAGAACTACAGTCAGAAGCCTCTAATGCAAAGTAAGGTCATATCACTTATTACTATCCTCAAACAGGCCTTTAAAAATTAACAGCCAAGCATTGCACAAACTGTGAAAGTCACAGCAAAAGGGGAAAAAGACATACATGCACACAAAAAGCACTAACAACAGCATCTAGCAACACCTACACAGGACTAAATCTTAAGGTACTAGGGCAATAACAAAGTGCTAGCACTCCTATCTTTTTGTGGCTGGTCTACATTCGGTTATGCACACTAATGTGCACTTTCAGAGATGATCAATTTTACTACTAAAACATTGGGACTATTCAGACAAAAATCTTTATTTCCTTCTATATTCAAATGATTTACCATTGGGCCAAGTACCTTTCTAAGTCTCTCATTTCTACTACAAGTTGCATAAGGAAATAATTTCACAGGGAAGTTGTGATGATTCATTTCTATTTGTCTACCACAGAGCTAAAAACAAAAACTGAACAGAGAAGACTGGATTACAAAAGTGTCCCATCAAAACGATGGAAGCCTTTGTAGTGTTTGAACCCCACAGAAGCAACTAAGTATTATAATTTGTGTCCTACACATTAATATGCCACTACCTGAAATATATGTGCACGCACAAAAATATTGGAACTTTGACAAGAATGTAATACTGTAAGTTGCACAGAGAAGTTTTCTTCTATCATATACAACAAAACCTGAAATCACCTACTAGCGCTCTTCTCTCCGAAATGCAAACACCTTAGCTTACCAGATTCCAGATAGCCAATTTTGTTTTTCAAATATTTAATTTGCTTCTAAAAAAAAAAAAAATAAGGATTAGTTGACCACTCACCGAGTTTTTCTGTATATCTTGCTCAACTTTAGAAGAAAACACCGAGAGATCACCATTAAGTATAACCTCAGCCAATGAGTTCACCAAAGGAGCATAATGTATAATTAGAAAAACCTATTGAAAGAAGGGTAGAAAGAAATATCAGACATATATTCCAGAACACAGACAGTTTCATAATTTCAGTCAGTGAACATACTTCTTTGACCTTGTTAAACTGGCATGTTAAGTTTATATATACTGTAAAGCACATTTAGTAACACTAATAGTTCATAAAATCTACTTCAAAACACAGGAGACCCTAATCCCCTCTACAGATATGACATTTCTCTACATTTTAAGCTACCTAGTTTTAATAATTCTTCATACTCTTTCCCCCTTTTGAGAAATATAAATTCTCTCTCCTCATCAACTTTGAAATGAAAGTTGTGTGATATTCTAGCAAGAAACCATAACTGCACCAGAAAATTGGTGTTTTTTTGGGAAGCTACACATACTGATTATGGTACACAGCATCCACTGACTTTGTATGTCAATGACTGGCAGGACTCCAATAAATTCTGTGTTGTGCACACAATTACTTTTCAGTGATTCACAAGTAAATATCAAGCAATAGGCTGAACTGGATCAGAAGTAGTTTTTCTGGCTATAAACACGCCATGGTCTAGCTACAAAGCAGCTACATACCACAGGAATAAGGGGCCTACAACATTAAAGCACTTACCCAGAAGTGCTTTGGTGCTTTACCAGGGTTCTTCATTTACACTAACCACACTGAGGCAAGGCTTACAAGGCTAGGCCAGCATAAAACTGGCTTCTGGACAGAACCTGTTCACATCCAGCCACAATAGCCTTATGCCAGCTTATATCCATTCCCTTCACAGCAATATCACAACAATATCAAAACTGCCAGTAGTTCTAGCTGAAAAATCTTCAAATAATTTTTAAATCAATAAACCTAATCATTGTTTTGACAATATTTAGCTAAACATGATCTTCAGATGTTTTCTGATTAAAGTCAGAACCATTCTAGACCTTCAAAAGTAAAGTGATTATTAGCATGTGGTCGTCGTGACCTTATGTAAAACTTCAGAAAGTCACATACTTCAAAAATACTTTGAACAACCACACAAATCGATCAAGCTTCTTCTAATTCAGAAAGCATAGCTTGACTATATACAGGCATGTTTTTGCATAAGTATGTTACATGTTCACTTTGTGAAGAGTGGATGAAAATCCATGATGAAGTGATACCTAGCCAATAATTCCAACTGAAATCAGAGGTTAAAAAAGGTCAAAATATTCAACCCCATGGTGCAAATCCCTTTAGTTACAAGAAGCTGTTGCTTCCAAGGTTTTATCTGTGGTAAATAACTTCCACAACATCAGAATTTCTTAGATTTAACTTAAACAGCATCAAATTAAAATCATATGTTAAAAAAAATATTAAGAAAATGAATCTCATAGCAATGCACCAAAGACCACAGGGAAAAAAAAAAGGTTACTTTTCTATACAATAAAATAGATAAATAAAACTCTCTTCATTTGAAAATAAGTTTCAGAAATTAAAAAAGTGGGACTAATAAGAGTCAGAATTAAGTATTTAATTATAGATTTAAGGTATAGACATAATGAAATTAAAATTATGGGACAGTTTGAGTTTTTGGTGGTGGTGGATTTCTTTGGTTTAGTTGGCTGTAGTTGGCTGTAGGGTTTTTTGGGTTTTGAGTTGGGATTTGGGCTGGGGTTTTTTGGTCTTTTTTTTTCCCCCAACAATCAAAAAAACCCCATGAGTTCATTGCTCCCTCTATATTTCAAAAAAGAAGAAAGAAGGTTCAACCTGGAATCTTCCATAGCTTAGGCAGATTCAAAGTACAATATAGCATTTATCTAAATTTCAGCTGCAATTTTACTAAATTCTCTCCTAGCCAGTTGCATGGTTCTACCATGCTCCACTTGTCAGGTGGTGTACATGAACTATAATCACTGAATGTTCTGAAGGCTACCCCATGCTATGGGATCCTCAGAAGAATGACATTAACTCAAGTAGAGAGCTATTTGTTTGGTCTGTACATACAAAGACAAATTATCTTTTTTTTTTTTAATGGAAATTGATAGGTTTATATTTTTTTTTGTGTCAAACTGTCTTTAACAGCTTTGCTAAAATAAATGAAAATAAAGTATTTCATAAATCATAACACTGCTGCAAAATATGTCCTGGAATAGGACAAAATACCTAAAGTACTTACTTGAGAAAGAAGATAGAGAGAAACTTGGAAACTTATTTTTGGACGCTCTCCACCCTACAGAAAAAAAAGGTTGTGGAAAATGCTGATTAATTTATGCAAAGTTGAAGCATTTACACTGTTTAATATTTATTTAGAGCAAAACTTTTAATATTGTATTATTCCACATTGTGCTACAAAATATTCAGCAAGTATCATGCTCTTGAACATTCACTTCTTGTAAAGTATTTCAAATGAAGACTCCCTGAATAAGCATATCCCTTACCTTACATGCTTGAAAATTGGCTGTTGGTTACTGTCTTTCAGTCACTTCAGTAATTTAAATTTAACAGATGAGTATCTGAGAAGTATCTTGGTTTTCACTATGCTACTATTACTTCAGAAAGTACTTCTCAGTTAATGTTCATTAAAGACTGATCTAAAAATTTGCTATTCAGAAGCAATGAAATACTACCCACATAATAAAAACACTTCTTGACATATACTTCTCTGCATCAAGTGAATCACATTAGCCAAAAATATTTGAAGTATAACTTAAGCACAACAGCGGTAAATTTCTATACCAGCAGTAATGAAAGTGTTTCTCAAAATAAATCAGTGATACTTTAAAAACTATCACCAAATAAATTCATCAGTTATCTCACATAGTAAGAATAGCCCAATTTTATGATCGCAAATATCTCTGACCCCTTGATAATAAGACACATATGCCTGAAAACAGGAGGAAAAGCACACGAGTAGAAAGAGTTGGAGTAGCTGAAATGAAAGTCAGCAAGTCTGCTTTGCCCTATTTCAATAGCAAGACAAAGAGCTGATTGGAAAATCCTTCTCCTTCATACAACATTTTGCTTCTACTCCTGCCCCTAATGTAAATTATCACTAGCAAACTTCAACATTTAGTAACTTGTCTTTAATTTAAGGTAACCTCCTGACAAAAAGTTACTATTTTAGTATGGCAAGCACTTCTTGAGACAATACTGTGTTTCAATAAAGACCGGTGTTTCCATATAAAATAAAGTTTCCTTAAACCCACTCTAAGTGCTAAGCTCATTTTGAGCACACCAAACTCCATGGGTGATGCAAATCCTTCCTTTTTTTCTGACTGGTCTTACATATTTTCCTTAATACATAGTCTGAGTCACCCTTTTTCTGTTGGCTTATTTCTTTGGTCACCTGCAGTCATTCTTTTCTTTCTGTTACTAATTTAAAAAATACTATCATTATGTTTTAGAATACCTTTGAAGTATTCCTGGCCCTCTTCTTACACTGTGTATTTCCAACTCTTTGTGTCTTCTCATTAAAGCTGGCCGTAAGCCTAAAGTTATTTTTCCTAACTTTTTGGGCTATCCCTGTGCTTTGTTCACTGAAGGACTTTTTATTTGTCCTCTGTTCTTCCATGGAGTATTCCTGGTCTTGCCTATGTTGTTCAGAGAGAAATGTTCACTCTGAGGACTTAAAAGGAAGACAAAGGATAAATATAACTCAGAACCATCCAGATGCATGTTCAGGGCACACACACACAGATCTTACTGCATACAACTTGAAACAAAAATATGCCATTACTTTAACACACATTATCTGTGAACTGTGTTTCTTGATTCTGCAAGCTTTATGTAAAAGAATGAGGAGGATATAAGACTAAGCCCCTGCAGGGAAGAACTGGAGAAAATCCTGGATCAGATGTAGCAGAAACATTGGGAAACTTGCCCAGAACAGTCTTTGCCTTTTTGCAGATTACACCGTGGTGTGTTTAATTTGCTGTCTATTAATGCCCAGATCCTCTTCCCCACTGTTGCTATATAACCATTTTTTCGCTGGGTTTTGGTTGATGAAAGTCTGGCTTGGGATTTTTTTCCTGTCATTGACCTAACTTGATGACACTGAATTTCCTCTTGGAAGTTGCAGGTTTTGCTAGAACTCTCCACTGCCTTTGGCAGTTTCAGTGCTCCAAAACTGCAACCTTCCAGAAATGGCAATAATCATCTAGTTTAAAATTCCAGATCATTCGTGAAAGCAAAACACAAACAAAATTAAATACAGATTTAGACTTGACACAAAAGTATCTGCATAAATGTCTTATTAATTCCTAAAGTCGGTTTTAATTTGACATCAACCATATCAACTACCTTACTAAAAAGCTTGTGATTGCTTCAAAAATATAGAACCTTTGCAAAGTTTGCTCTGTCTTCTAAAAAATCATGTTCCCCACATGTATATCAACCTGTTACCCTGTGAACGTTTACAGAATAACCTCTTTATTTGCTTTTCGCTACACTAGATATTGAAACGAGACAAACTGGCCAACAATTTCCCGGGTTGTTCATTTAACTATTTATGAAGAGGAGATCACAGCAGAAATACATGCTGGTACTGCCCCAGATCATCTAATCTGAGTGGCTCTGCTTCTCCCATCAGGACAGTCCAGCCCAAATCTCCAGGTCCAGCTTATTCTGAAGTGTTTTCTTATCTGGAGACTCGGGAGTTTGTTATTATGAGTAATGAACAATACACTGCTTTTCCTCATTAAAGCCCTGCACAAACATTGGCTTGGTGTGAGCTCTGGGGGCTGGGAGCAGGGAATGGTTCCAGCTGGGTGTCTCTCAGCACCAGGACAGGTTTCCTGCTTGTCCCACCAAGCCCCAGCTCATTCTCTGGGGAGCGTGCACCAGTGCCCTGGCCCCACTAGCCATTTCTGAGACATCGTGCATTGGGAAGAGGATTCTTTGCTGGACAAAAAAGCTGTTTTCAAGTCATGTTTGGCTACATTTAGTAATTATTCTGCTATGCATACTGCATTATAAAATGCGTTCAGCAATTCATAAGCCTAGTGTGCCAGAAGCAATACCAGGGTTAAGGACTTCTTGACACCCAAGAACCGTCTCCCAGCTGCATCAAAGGCAAACCTCACTTCCATACCAGTTTACACCACCCTAAGCACAGTGCCAGGGGTGGGAACTCGTTCATCCAGCGCTGCTGCCAAACCACTCGCGCTGTGGAACCACAGTCCAAAACATACAACGTTTAATCACAAAACTTGCTTAGGCAGCTGCTGAAAAGGAGAGACAAGTTGCTTACACATGCATAGTCCTGAATGACCTATCTTATGTGGACTTCAAGATGCTTCATAAATATCATCTAAAACCAAATATTATTTAAACCTTCTAAAAAGAAACCACATCTCTGAGAGTCAGAGCCCAGTTCACACGCACCACGGCAACGAAGTGGGTACTGACATCTACCATCCATTTGCTGCCAAGACATAAGGTGCAGCACCTGCAGCAAGAAAAGCTGAACAGCATCTGAAGCAACTTCTGGACCCCACCATTGCTGCCCCATACTTCAGAGTAAATTGAAATTACACCACTATATGCTCTCAGGCAGGGGATTATTGTAACCCACTCCTCTTTCAGTTCACCAAATGCAGCTAAAAACATGACTATGCTTTCTGAATGCATGTTCATTTTAGGACAACGGTGTTGCAGTCTCTAGAGGGAACATGGTTTGGAAGCTGAAAGCACAAGCCATTGCTTCTGATCGCCTGGAGGTCCCGATCATGAATCACAGCTCCCCTGTGGACGACGCAGTATTGCCACCAGCTCACTCCCCTGCTTGCGCACGTTTCTTTTTCTGTGCTTATCACTATGCTATTACTGTTTTTCCCCTTATGTTTTAACAAAAATCATAACCTTATTTAGCATTTTTCTGCTGTATTCTTCTAGTTACTGTTATGTTTTTAAAGTTTCATTTGAGTCTTTTTTTTCTTCCCCAAAATATTGTCATAGCCTGGAGAAAGAGTCTGATGTCAAGATGGGCCTAGCTTTGAACCCGGGGTGGAGAAACTTTTGATATAGTTCCAGGCCATTTAATTCTCTAGTCAGATATCTCAAGTAGCTGAAAAAAACAACTTTCCCAGGCCCCGCATGCCTATGAGATGTTGGAGAGTAAAGCACCCAGTCTTTCTGAGAGGTAAGGTGCTGATTAGACAACTTTCAGCACATCCTGAAAGCTGATTCCAAAAACTAATATTGCTTTTGGCGTCACGCAGAGTTCTTCACATAGCCTTTTGAGGAGAAAGTAAGCACAGGAAAGTTAGGGTTTTTTAATATAGATTGCAAAGAAGAGAAGTATAGAGTTAAGAAATGAGACCAAACAACCCAAGGTACAACTCAGATTTAGACAAACCTCAGCTTCATCATTTACGACATTTTGTTTCTGTCCCCTCCATTCAACGTGGCCATACATCAAAGGTCTCTCTGCAAAACAAAGTTTTACACGTGCTTCTCTAGCTGGTGCCTGTGGGGGGTGGATGTGGTGCAGACTGCAGAGCAAACTGCTGTACTCAGGAGACAAAAAAACTACTCAGACACAAAAAGCTCAGAGGTGTCAAAACTGCTCTTAAGACAAAACTTCTTGCCAAACTGATACCGTGAATAGTTCTAAGCACATACAGCAGGTAGGAAGATGATCTATCTTTCTGCAGCACAAAGAGCTGAGACTAATTTGCGTAGCTGATCAAAAATGACCAAAACTTCAGTGCATGTCTTGGAACAATTCTGTTGTTAAAATAAAAGTTGTTGGTTAGACACCAAGCATGCTTTTGTAAGCAAATAATTTCTGTGTATATCTATATAGATATATACACATAGGGGAATCTAAATTTCCCTTCTAAGCTCAAAGCAAGTTCCATTATTGGCAATTCTTTCCCTGCCAGACTACCTTTGGAAATCACTCTGGCTTTCCTTAAAATGTAATATAGTAAAAGGCCTTTTCTCCTTATGTTTTTCATATTCAAGTTGTCCCAAAACAATTTACCAAGCAGGCTGACACAGCAGTGGCTGCAGACCAGAACATGGCCTCCTGAAGGCTGCTTTTGGTTAACGTAAGAAGGAC
>JAOXNG010000001.1:135753399-135764620 GCA_028566535.1 Scolopax minor | reverse complement strand
GCCAGACAGGAACGTCCTGCAGAGGGGAAAGCACCACAAAAGCCTTTCCTAGGCACCCCCAGGTCAGCTAGTGAAGTAGACCAATGCGCTGACCTGGATTTAAAACATTAACCTGGGTTCGTGCTGGTTCAATCTTAACTGGGAAGGCAGCTCGGGGTGAGCCATTCTCGTGTGGCCTCCTGACACAGCACGAGGGGGACAATCTGGCAACATCCTGTTGGGGAGGAAAGAAAGGACATGAGTCAGAGCCACTGAAGTGTGCAGTGGTCCCTCCTACACGGCGACCTGTCCACTTGGACACTTGTCAGTAAAGTCTTGTTTACTGTGTGGTTCATAAGCCCGTGGACAGCCAAACACCATATGCTCCTTTGCCAGAAAAAGATGAGTAATCTGCAAATTCCACTGAGAAAGACTGAGTTTAGCTCTTTGCTTTCCTCATGGGCTTAGCCTTGATGACTAATATGATAGTCTTGGATTCCGAACAAAACAGTTTGTATGTGACTGGTGCACATCAGGGCTTCAAGGGCACATCAAGGCTGAACTTCCTACTTCTATGTGATCAGTAGGTTTGGTTCCAGTAATTTAGATTCTTGAAGGGGATCCATCCCTTAAACTGTTCAGCACTGAAAGTTTTAAGGCTCTGGAAGTGCAGTAAGAAGTCATAGTTTTTTAAAATAAAGACATAACATAGGTGCTTTCCAGGCCACTCTGAGTGAAAAATGACTAAAAATGGTACCTCAGAGTTCAGTAGCAGTTAATAACCTGACACACAAATTAATTTTTATTCACTGTAAGTTAAATAGCTCTTTGTCCTAGCCTTGCAAAGCCTGCATGAAATCAGCAATGCAGGTAGCTTTCCTTTATTCTAATCAATTATCAGTGGCACAGACCAGTCTATACGGGGCACTATTCCAGAATAATTATACATAAGCTAGCTCAAACACTCATGCAGAAAACTATCCAGGGACAGTTACTTCATATCTCACTCTACCTTGAATGGTAGAACAAGCTTGAACGCTTAAATTTTGTGATGAGGCCTGAGACAACTTCATTCCCTCACTGACAGAAGGAGGAGTTTCCAGGTAACTATTTCTGCCACATTCAACTCTCTAAAATGCTAGAAGTATAATCTGGGTTTTAAAAAAAAAAAAAAAAAAAGTATGGTTTTGGGTTTTTTTGCTATGTTTGAGAGCTGAACTGGTTTACCATAAAGAAATACCAAGACCTGGAAGGGGGGAGAAGACGATGCTTTTAGGCCATGGAAGGAAGATCAAGTGAGGAAAGAGTGAGCCTGACCCTTCTGGTAGAGGTCAGCTTTTAGTCTGACTCACCCATAGGTGACTTAAGAGCACTGTGAGCCAAGGCTGGTCCTTAGTTATGTCCCACACACGCTTACATTAAAGATTCTGCTTTCCCTGAGCCTTAGATTTATTCACTTGTGCCAAGCTTAAAAGGTGATTCACTGTTGCATCATAGCAAGTGCATTTCTGTGATAATTTGACAAGCAGAGTAATAACTCTCCTTTCCTTGTATGATTCTAATCTCTGGCAAGAAACTGGAAAAACCTATTTCCAGAAAATGACTATGATAAGTGCAAACAATTCAGTGCCATTTTCATAGCAATGTGCTTTCAGCTATCATTAAGTCTGCATAAGAAAAACAACCACAAAACTACTGGAGCACTGAACCCCAATTGAAGGTTGTACTGTAGCTGTCTGTTTCCACTGTATAGTTAAAAAAAAAAACCACAACAAAACCACCCAAAAGTTAGCTAATGTTTCTTTAAGAAATGTAAATGTATATATGCTGATTTCTACATAATGACCTAGTTTAATTGATCTCACTATAATTATCCATTTATATTAAATTTAAGGGTATGTAAACTTTTGAAAAACTGGGACCTAAGCTAGCATGTTCTTTGGAAGTACTTGGGACTAAGAAGAAAGAGGAGGAATAAGTGGATAAAGAGAATATCACAAACTCCTACTTTCCACACAAACCATTAAGGAGAAATAGAACAGTGAAAACAGACAACTATGTTATACAGTCTTTGGACAGTTACGTGTATGTGCTCTAAAATGGATGAAATCATCAGTTTTAAAGGCCTCCTTCCACTAACACAGATGTTCATCTTTGTGAGTATGTAACAGAAATCAGTCTAGGCTTTCTATCCCTGCAGAGAAGATTGCTATTCTAAACAGCGTGCCCTTCACAACTCACTACTGGACTTATTCCCTTAGGAAAGATCACATCAGTGCCAATTTCTTCACTTCCTCACATTTTTTTATTGAACTCCTTTTTGAACCTTTTAACGCTACTCTTCCACACAAGAAAGTTATGGAACAATGAAACATAGAAGAACACCAAGGGCTTGGGCAGTGAGAGATAATGACATCAGGCTGGCCTGCCACCTAATGAGAAATTAATTTCTTTCCGAAAGGGTTCAACTGCCCACATTAACTCATTACTCCCCTTCTCTCATACCTCTTACTGCTTAAGGAGATAAAACTACAACCTCAGAAGATGTTTCTCCCAGGCCAAATAAGCAGTATAAAGTACTGAAAATAGGAGATGGGATAGAAAATAAGCATGGGACTCCCAGTGATTCTGAGAGAACACAGATTCATTCCTGAATGAATTAAAAACCAGATTGCCACACACTTAATTTTCTTGTTCAAATTTTTTTCTACCAGAACTTAAGATCTTTACTGGAATGCAAAGGATATTATAATTTATTCATTATCCAGGTATTTAGCAGCCACTGCTCTTTTGCTCTTATGGTGGTCTCAAAAAATATATTATCCACTGTATTTATGTAAGGCCTATTATTTTAATGCATGGCTGTAAACCTCATGAAAATTGTGACGACGCATAATTTCAGCTTAGTCAGAATTCCCTCTGGCAACCTACTTGGAATCAGTGCAGCTGCAGCTGGACTTATTTCCACCTGTACCTTTATCTTCTGTGAGATCTCTGCTTCGCTAGCTGGAGGAAGCAAAATATATCAGGTTTCTCACCCTAAACGTAGAGGAGATGATAAGCAATATGCTGTGAATGAAGCTGGAGAGACCTCTCAGAAGGAAGACATACCTTTCATCTCACACTTCCAATGGATGGAGCACTGTGCAGAGGCATTGACAGCCAAGCGACGTAAGGCAGGGGAGAAAAGACTCGGGGACGGGAATTCAAAGACTACATGGTACTGTAGGAGACAGCAAAAGGAGGTAAAATAGAAGCTATGGGAGGAAAGAGATGCAGTGGGTAAGGAACTGAGGATGAGGATGGGTAGACAGCCATTTTGAGACAACATGTCAAGTCTATCCAGTGGATTTCAGAGGCATTTCCTTAAGTGTACGAGCAGAAAAATAAAATACTTTTCTTTCAGGAGGAATTAGAAAACAAGTGAGACCAAAATACAGTTGAAATTGGAAAAAAAAATCCTAGTTCTATAAAGCTAATATTATTTTAGTCATTATTTTACACCAATGTGTTTGTATTTTGGTTTGTCTCATACCTTTCAAATTCACAGGCAAAATATTTTTCAGTACATGATTAATGCATGGTATTTCTCTGCCATGTGTTTGACTTCAGTACTACTCATAGTTTCTGAATTTAAAATTTTGCTTCCAAAGTTCCTTGGGTTTTGAACTTGCAATGGTTCCTTCCATCATCCTTTACCTCACAAAAGTATTTTGAAGATGTGTTCCCCGAACACTAAACCTACAGCACTTTAACCAGTATTCAGCAAGAAACTATTCTGCGGCTAAAGGTTTCAAGCCAGTTCTCTTTCAAACCGTGTGAAAAAGCATTCATGGCATTTTTAGTATTCCCTGCCCTCACAACCCACACTTTACAATATTTTTGTTGGAGGCAAGAAGAAGGAAACATACAGAATAACCACATTGAAAAGAACCATGGTTTAACACTATAAAATGCTAATTCTACTTCATCTGCCACAGCATATAAACCCTACTGTATCCAGTCCAGTGGCAGACAACATTAAAAGTGTTGGCATTTTTATAGTGCTTTCTATCTTAGGATTGCTGGCCTAAATTAGACATCAAAACCTGCTAGAACCTTTAGAAAAACTAGAAAGATTTTAAATGAGGTTATTTGTTGCAGACCACCTTTTCTGGGAAGCACGCATTAAAGGTGCTTCAAGCTGGGCGAACAAAATCACCCATGACTATTTTGTAACGCCTCCAGATGCTTGAAAAAAAATGTGATTTTTCATTGACAAATTGAGGTATTGAGGGCTGCAGCCCTAACACGCAGCAGTGGAGTATCAATGGAGATAAGAGCAAGCTGATGAGAAAGCTATTACATACCCCCAAGTGCCCTGTTACAACTTACTTGTGAAAATATGGGGAATCTGCCAAGTCAGATTTCTAGATTTCCCTACCCCGAAGCTCACAAGTGTTTTACTCTCACAGGAAGGCTGATCTGTTAAACCTGCCTCTGGTTTGGACACCCACGTTCCAGCAGCACTGTGTTTTGCTGCATAGGAAAACCTCCAGCTCACAAGAGAAACAACCATGGGGTTTTGTGCAGCTTTGCCAGAGGGACTACCTGAACATGAGATGTTCCTGCCAGGAAAAGCCACGGATATTGAGGCTCGCACAGCTTCACACCCCAGCTGTGACCCAGCTACCTTGGCAGAAGTCTGGAGCACAGAGCTGGCCCCAGCCTTGGTTTGTAACCACAGAGGCAGCCTCTCCCTCAATGGGGTGAGTCAACTCATTTAATTCCTCTTGACAGATGGACTTTCATGCAATTTCACCTGGTTTTCTTTCACCCAGAAAGAAAATTGTAAATATTTAGGCTTATAAAAAATAAAGAAGGCCAACTTCCTGAATGTTATCCATGTGAAGCTCTTTTACTGCTACAAGGAAATCGAGAGCAAAGCTATTTGAGTGCCATCTGGACAAACAACTTCCATCTACATAAACATGTCTCAGCAAGTACAAGTCCCATGGGCAGGATATTTGCCACCAACTTTCAGATTCACATGACCCTTCTGACAAACATCTCAAGGCCTTTAGATTAGGCGTCTCTGTTCCTGGCACAGCCTTTTGGTGCATATTCCCTTATGGCTGTGGAAGAAGGGGCTTATCTACTCATCTGACTTTTTGGTCCTACCAGCTCCATGAGACCCCAATTACAGAACTGCTGTCGAGTATATGTAACACACTGTTGATTTGTACTTTTGCCAGCCCTCTAACCCACGCCTCCCCTTTTCCGAACAGTAATGCATTTTAAAAGCTGTATTCAAGTATGGTTTAAACTAGTACATGCTGCTTCTTGCCAGGTCAGGACATGATGGTGCATGAAGGAATGGGGCACTCCAGACCTGCTGGAAAGACCTGGCATGTTATCAGGCTGACCTGTAGCTCCAGGTGGTGAAACACAATGTGCCAGTCACTGTTCTCATTGGTCATAGCTGTTCCCCTAAAACAGGCAGTAATTCCATAAGGCCGTGCAGAAGGAGGATGGCTAAGTCTGTCCTGGCCTCACTGTTGTCCATAGTGGAAAGCATGACCAAGAGGAGTCAGTGGGAGTGAGGCTCAGGATGCTTTTCCATTCCCCCTGCTCTACTGTAATCACCTTCCTCTCTCTGAATCCCTCGCCCACTCAGTCTCTTCTGCAAGATCATACCTATCCCACAAACAGTCTTGTCATTCCCTGACTCCTTTTCCTGCCCTTCCAGCATCTCCTCTCCCTCAAAATGGAGTCAGGCTTATTCTTGCAGTGAGGAGCAGGAAGGAGGGGAAATCTCTGAACAGCAGTCCCTCTTCTTCTCCAGAATCACTCTGCTGTATGCCTCCTGTGTTAGGGAAGAGGTGGGGGAATACAAGGTAATCTGTAGGTGTGCTAAACAGCTACAATGGTAATTGCATTATTAAAATCCTCTAATGTAAGACTGCCTAGAGAGAGGCAGGAGAACAGCTAAGCTGCCTACTCAATACTTCTTTGTATAAACAAGGCCATGGAAATGTACGCAGTGTACCATGGAGACTGGCTTATGAGAGCCTCCTTACAACCTCTGACGCTCTCTAGGGTTGCATTTGCTCTGTTGTTCACTTGCCTCTTTTGTTTCTTTATTCAATGTTAGCTAATCATCCAAAACCAGTAGATCACATTCAGTCACAATAATGTGCTACCTTTCTATGAAAACCATTTATTTCCTACATTAGTATTTTGCAAGAATCAAAGTCAAGAATCAAGCAGAGGAAGATGTAAGAAAAAAAAACCCCACAACTTTAAGTATAACTAAAGGAACATTTTATTGGTGCTTAAATGAAAAAAAAAATTGGAACAGAAAACCCGACACAACTATCATGTGTTGATTTTGTATCATTTTTACCAGTGCCAGGTAGCCATACACACCTCTTTTCTCCTAGTTGATGGCAAGAAGACTCAACATCTTCCTTAGATAAACCCTTCCTTCTGCAGGTTTCTCAAAGCATGCTGACCACATAATCATTTTGAAACACTACTATTCAAGAACAGAATTCAGAGATTCATTAACCACCTATCTGGGGGCGCCCAAGCTCTGTCCCTAACTCCACCACACACTCAACTGCCCTCGCTCCCCGTACAGTTGTCATTCATGGACAAGATAGTCAGCAGCAGGAGGTGCTGCTACAGAGCATCCCATGATGTTTCTTCAGCCTTTGAAATCAAAGCAACAAATCCTGAAATCCTTTCAGCCTGCTTAACGCATATATCAGGGGTGCAGGCTGTTTGTGGCTGGTGGCTTTTCTGGATATCCAATCATATTGGAAATGAGAAATGAGTCATGTGGAAATGAAAAAAGAAAATGTATGTCTGGAAGTAAAACAAGCTTGGTATACCGCTACAAAACCTTTGGTATGGGGACTGGGAGGCACCTCTGAGCCAAGAGTCCTGAGTATTGGCAGCTACTGCAGCAACTGAATAGGCCAGTCACAAGCCGCCTGAGCAGACAAGTCTCTTCATAAACCTGTTGCCTTTACTCCCATATTTTCATTCTGAAGAGTTTCAGAGCCTGATTGTTTTGATGGCTGGAAACCACCACCTAATTTCTGTACTCAGGTTATTCAGAGCCACATTATAGACCTTTAAATCTTCAGCTTAAATAGCTGTGCTCTCCCATTATCATCCCTAGTATTCGGTCCCTACTAAGAAAGGATAATCCTACCGCCTTCTCAATGTCCTTCTTGTGCGAGGCTAAGCAATCTAAAATCTTTTGATCTTCCTCCTCCCTGATTTTAGCAGCACTTACTTGGATCTACTCCAGCCCTAGGTCATTGTACTTGAATATGGATGATCGGATGATCGAAATTGTACATGAAGTCTTAGTCATGCTTTGTAGAACAGAGTAACTCTTTTTCACATAAAACTATATATACACATGCAAATTAACAGTTTTCTAAAGATATTAAGGTATTTCCAAAATTAAGTCTCATCAAAATGCTACAACACAGATATTATTTATGAGCAAAGGCATGCTAGGGCTTTTATTGCAACTACCTGCAACATAACTGTAACTGGGTCTTACTCTTTCATTTACTGAAGTCTCTTCCTCTCTTTAACTCAATGCTGAGGTAAAAAATTCCATGAATCAAACTCAGGTGTTGCTGTAAGTGCATCTGATGCTGCAGTATACAAGTACTAGATTCCTAGGTGAAGACCCTCCCAGGAAATCAAATTCAAATTACAGCTGTTATTGTTCATTAGTGTATGAGAATCAATTTTTTTGGTTAACTTTTTTCTCTAAAAATTTCACAGTCATTGTTCAGTGCACAAACAAGAAATCATCTTCCCTGTGCCATTTCATTATGCTCCAGTTGCATCATTTTAAGTTTCCATCTGAGAAGCCATAACAATTCCTTGAGAAAAACAAAAGTCACAATTACCAATATAAACAATTATTTCCCATTCTTTGTTCATTTTCCTGAAAAGGAAAACGCTGCTTTCATAATAAGCTATGCCAAACCATCTAGGAGAAAGCATGGTTAGGTAAATTACACCTCATTAAAAGAAACAGCTTATTTGTAGAATAATTTTCCTTTTGCTTCTAATGTATGAGAGCAACATACTTACCTCTAGGTGGTCCCAAGATATCAATGTCATATCGATATCGATGTTGAGAAGGGTAATGCAACAGATAAGTATTTGTGCACTTACTGTGAAATGTTAAAGTAATTTCCATTTTTAACCCATTTTCCAGTTTTCCAAATTCCCTTACAGTAGGCAGCTCCTCTTCTAATGCAGCTGTCAGAAGTCTTTACAATATACTAAAATTATTTCCAAGCAGCTGTGGCATTGAGAAGGCTACAGAATCACAGAATGATATGGGGTTAGAAGGGACCTCTGGAGTTCATCTAGTCCAACCACCCTGCCAGAGTAGGTCCATCTAGAGCAGGTTGCACAAGAATTTGATTATGCAAATGCCCCACCACCTGAAAGTCTAAGGATATCTCTTGGAGGACCACAGCATTAAAAAATAACTTTGCTATCCTGTGAATAGACCTCTCTCAGGCCTGGTGTGTCAGAGCAAAGGCTGGCTTGACCTCAGCCACTTCAACTCTCACAGTACTACATGTTTAAGAAGACCATAAAAGCAGTGAGCGAGTATGAAGTTATTCTTACACTGGCTTTCCCCCTCAGTTCCAACAGTGCAAAGTTTAAGGATTGCCATAAGCTATATTCAAAGCATTTTGTTTTATTATCTAATCCAGTTTTTAGCTCGTTTATACTCTTCCCCCTCCTAATAGCCTGAAAGAATTTAATCATATACTCTTAAAAAAAAATCTTTCTTTCATTCATGATAAAAAAAAAACTGCTGCCCAATACTCCGACATGTTTCACCCAGCATCAGAACAGTAACTTCTAACATCTGAAATATAAGAAAAGGACATTATCTCAGAAAGGGCAGAAATATACAGAAATTAACCGTGAACCAACAGGTGACATTACAAGATTTCCACAAATATATACGTGTACATATGGCATTTCTTGGGGATGTTGCTACTGCTATGATATGGTTTGTGACAACAGAATGGAAGTAGCAAGCCAGGACTTTAGCAGAACATATTCCATGTGGCCCTTAACTGAGCAGAGTGGCCAGCAGGAGCACACAGTAACAGAACTGTAAAGACCAGCAATGGTGGCAGCACTGGAGGATGATGAAGACAATATTCCTGCAAGTTGCTCTGGGGCTCAGACCAATGATCTGTGACAGAAATCTAACATGGTGGCACCCCTCAACACAAGAAGTATGTTGTGAGCCCCAGCTGGAAGGGATCTATCCCTGCAGCCAGCAGGTACCCAGGTGTTGTTGATAAATTCATTATCACTGCTATTGTCAGGTTCATTTGACTGGTTGTAAGGCAATAACTCATTTATCTTCCTAAGAAGCTGAGCAGAAGGTTAAAATCCTTCTCATAATCAGAGGCCTAATGTACCTTCAGCTTTCCTGGTTTATGGACCCTCCTGATGAAAAAAGATGTGGCTGAATGCAGAGAAGTTGTACAACTGTGTGTCTTTGGAAGATCATCGGTTAGATGGGCATGGCCAACTTCCCAACTTTCTGTTTCTCAGAGGGGACCTGTCTGCAGCAGTTTGCCCAACATCTAATGAGCAAAATCCTGGACAATATACAACAAAAGAAACTGAAGAGACTTGGAAGTTTGGGGCAATTGTAGAGGCCAGCTTTGGGACAAAAAGTGAAACTTGTCAAGGAAATACGTCACGAACACGTAAGTGTTGACACTTCAATGGCAAGGGCAGTTGTGGCTAGGAAACGCTTTGCTAGTCAGGGAATACTTTTGCATGTGGAAAGAAAGGAGAAAAATGGAAAAGGACAAGTTAGGTATAAAGAATGGAGAAAGCTGGCATATCGTTACTTGCAGGTTGACCAAACTATATTAAGTTTTGTGGACATACAGTTAAAAATGCACTTGTTGGTTTCAGAAAATGCAAGCATTCGTTCCACAAAAACTGGAAATTTTTAAACTTGGGAAGAAGAGAAGTAAGTCACGGCAAGGAAGATTTTATCTCCTGTGGGACTGAGTATGGTGGAAACAATCTGCAAGTTGGCTGATTGAAATGGATATTCCAGTGTGGAGTGCTTGCTCAGTTTTGCAGGGTGTTGGAGCATAGCATTTGATCTTACAGTAAGAGGTGCAACCTACACATGTTCCTCTGTAGGTTTTAATCCTATCACTATACAAAGCCACGTGTTATCATTTGCTCCACTGAGACCGCTCCAAGAAGCTAATTCTCCATAAGTCTGATTTCACATCTCTTAGTTGGGATGAACCAAATATTTCCTGGAACGATTTGGAGCTATTTAGGGAGTACTGAGCGAGTTATTTGATCATTTACTACTGCTGTCAAACAGAATATTTTTTTTGCCTTAACTCCCACATCATACCAAACTGAAGGGCACTGCCAAAGTGACAGATGACTGTATGATCACCACACAGGACAATGCCTTAAGTACATTAAAGAATTTTTAATACCTTGCAGTCTTGCTCAAAGACTTTGAATCAGGACCTCTGAAGTTTCGTGAAAGAGGAATGGACAGACGAGATACTGTAAGAAATAAAAGATAAAATATTTCCATCTCCAGCACAAAGGCCGCTTGTGAAAAGCTGGCAGTAGGGGGCTAAAAGTCACACAGGACTAGAGATGTACTTTCCTCTACCCAACAAAATACTAGGACATCTGAAACTAGGAAAAGTAGCAGAAATACTCAATGTTGAATTACACTGCAGGGAAAGATCACACTACTGGAAAGACTCACAAAATAGTGCTTTGAAAAGGACTGTCCATTCAGGGTTCTCCTGGTAGTAGTGGTAGTGAATAATGTTCCTCTCCAGATTGATTGGCAAGTGATTGGCTCTCTGCAGAGCTCTTTACATTTCTCTTTCAATGTGTGGCAGCAGTTCCTCCAAGAAAAAGGTTCCAGTTCCTGAACGTAAAAGTGCCCAAAGTCTTTGACTGCATCTACCCCAGAGGCTTCATTTTAACACTTGAACAGTTACAAACCCTGGCAGTGTCCAGCAGCCACCTGTCCTATGGGACTTGCAAACAGGGCCATCAGCTCTAGTCATGACTTCACATCACAGGGCTGGAGACCATACCACTTGCTACTGCAAGGGGAAGGGCCATCCTGGTTGCCTCAAGAACTAGAGAAGAGTCGTAGAATCATATGGGGTTGGAAGGGACCTCT
>JAOXNG010000001.1:135688870-135699404 GCA_028566535.1 Scolopax minor | reverse complement strand
CGATCTAGGGATATTCCCATAGGGGCTATCAGATGCCCACATACCATCACAACGTCTTCGCTAGGACCAACTGCTGTCTCTCGCTTTTCTTCTTCAGCCAGGGAAACACTATAGGGACATCTCCAGAGATAGCAAACCATCTCTTTTCCCCAGGGATCCTGTGGACATTTGGTTGGAAATGGTGATGTTTTTCTGTGAGTCTTCACGTAGAGGTAGGAGATGCTGCTGAAGGGACTGAGCGGACTGTGTATCACCCAGCCCTAGCTAGAGACAGTGACGGAAAAGTCGGTTCCTGGAGATATTTTTCTGACTGTAAGTCTAGACAGGAAGCTTGAAAGAAAAAGAGTTGCTTCACAGAGGTTGGGGATTTTCTTTTCCTTTTCAATTAAAAGGATATTCCTTTTACATGATATCATATATCCTATATACAATAAAATAGACAGAATGACTCAGGCATATTAATATTTGCTGCTTTCTTTTTCTTGTCATAATAAAAGCTATTAAAATTTTTTGATTGCCTAAATATGAAGTATTCATGGAACACAACACAGTAAATTTTCTAGCTAAATGCTACGTTAAACTAGAATTAAGATTATTTTAAGATACTAATTAAGACAATTTACTCATTATCAGTAATTTACAAATAGAGACGTAAGCCACACGTTTTAATTTCCTCTGAAACAAGTACTGTTACCCAGAAAAAAAAATCAGATTCCAGTGTGAACTGCAAAGAAAAATATCAAGCATTACTACAGAAATGTATAGGAAAGACAGCAAATGAGTAACTATGTTCTTAGATCTCCTCAAGTTATAAACCTGAGGTTTATATGGTCCCAGACAGCACTAGAACAGATGTTCCAAGTCACTGGATACAGTTTTGATTATTTATTCCCACCAGACATGGAAAAAAAGCATATTTAAATCAAGCTGACTTAACTGCCTTCGATCACCATGCTGAGNNNNGGATGCCCCATCCCTGGAGGTGTTCAAGGCCAGGCTGGATGGGGCTTTGAGCAACCTGCTCTAGTGGGAGGTGTCCCCGTGCCCATGCCCATGATAATTAAGGTCCCTTACAACTCTAACCATTCTATGAAAACCATACACCACACAACTGGCAGTAGGGACATCTGTGCCCACAAGCTGGCATTCACATGTGGATCTGAGCCCCTGGTCTCCTTATGGTGCAATCATCTTTCTTTCCCCTTTAGCTAAGAGATCTCCAGGAATGTTTCTAGGTCTGATAAAACACTATTCCTTAAAAAAATAAAAAAGGCAATATCAAGGGAAACAAAAATTAGAATAGAGAGAAATGGTGGTTATAAAATGTGTATCACAACTTCCATTGCTTTTTACCATGGAGCTGGAACTCTCATTTTCTTGGACTGGATTACAACCTCTACCCTTTTTTCTTTTTAACAAAAAGGAAATTTTTCAATACTAAACTGTTAAGGGAGGTCAGTGACAACAATTGTCATTTTCACTATTTTAGTCATTAATAAGTGGGAAAGAAGCTAAAAATTGTATTTGGATAAAAAAAACTTCATATACCAGTGTTTTGGGGAGTATCAGAGTGGCTACTAGATCACAGTTTGAGGAGCAGAAGAAATAGGCAAAATAAAATTTGTGGGATTCTCCAACTGCAACTGAAGTGCAGGCTGCAAAGCTGCAGCAGGAGAATGAGAACCAAATACCAGAAACCAAAGAGTGAAAGGACAACATCACAGTGACACTACCAGGACCTTCAAATGCCTCCACAGGTATGGCTGATGTAAAAATCTACCACCTTATTTATGCACTGAAGCAGGTTAGCAGTGTAGTTCCCATACATTTCATTCAACCTTGACTAATATCTTTGGCAGTGTACCTTTCATGTCTCTGCCCATGGCAGGCGGGTTGGACCAGAAGATCTTTCAAGGTCCCTTTCAACCCAAAGTACTCCATGATTTTAAGATCCTATGATCATCTCCTTACTAGCTCATTTACTCACCTTATTAAAAAAATGTCACTGCAGTTGGCATGCGTACCAGTAACCTGCAAGGGAAGCCCAACAAGCTGGCCAACAAGCTCTCAACAAGCTCACTCACGTGGACAGCCATGGTTGTAGCCCCATGCTGGACACAGGTGGCTGAGAAGGCTTTACCATGGCAGTAGTCCACCAAGAGGGTGCTGCTGACCATACTTTAAAAAGCACTTTATAGTTCTACTTGCCAAATAGATGAAAGCTGAAGTGTTGCAACAAGCTTAGAAAGTACTGGTGGTTTTTTTAAGGCATCGTTATTATGTAGATAAGAAACGGAAAAATATCTTGTTTACTATAAGCTCTACTTCAAGGACATTTTTTTAGTCGTGTCTTACTATTTAATTAATAGTCACGTTGAAGTTGCTGTGCTGAATCAAGGGCGAGTTACGAGGCAAGCAGCTGTAACACACATCAGTGGAACTGGAAGCCAAGAAAATTTTTTTTCATATCTCAGAAGCAATGATGTTTTTTATCAAGATTGGCAGCAAAACTTTGTATTTCTTCTTCAGTAGTACTAGAAGACACAAGATCAACACTGTAGAAGAAAAAAAATCTGACATTGGAAAATCTGGTTCACTATTTGTTTGGCTTATTTTAAAATAGCCAGTAAAAATGGCTTCTATGACCTTAAATACATTTTCAGCATTAGCACACACAGATTTAAAGCCTTGAGAATCAGTGTTCAACACTGTGGGGCAAGAAAAAAACTACTGAAAAATTGCTGTTCAGAAAAGTTTCAATAGGAAAATATTTTTCCATTGTAAATTTTCTTCAGTTAATAAGTCATTTATAGGAATACTGTAGGAAGATTTACACAGTTTGACTTACATGCAGGTGGAAGTTTCATAAAGGAGCACTACTGAAAGCTATGTGAAAAACAATTCCATTATAAAAATTCATCTGAACATGAAAAAAGGAATGTTCCTGGAAGAAAGTCATTACAGTGCAGATGACTCACCTGCTCATAAAATGTATGATGAGCTAAGGCAAAATTTAGAATAACACTGCTTGCTTCCTCCCTGTGAAAGAAAAGTATGGACTTTCAAGGACTTCACTAAAAGAGGGTGAAGCAGATCAATATCAGTCTGGTAAAATTAATTATTTAACAAGCTTATGATGCAGGAAGTCTCTGTCCAAGGAGACAAGTCATTTTTAGGAAGGACATAATCAATGGAGACTAATTTACAAGCAGATCACAAGGCAGGCTGTTGGGCATCCTAGATAGTATTGCAAGCCCATTGCAAAGAGTGTCAATTAGCCCATGTGTCTAACTGGCACCAGGCAAAAGTCATGCCCACAGCTTTACTGGTGTGCCACATCCCAGGTACTAGAGCCATGGGTGTACCTCACAGCACCTGGCCCAGGGCAAAAGCCTCCCCACTCCTATCCCAGTAAGACAGAAACTATCCAGAGGAGGGTTTTGTGCCTGGGATGATGACGACAAGCCCCATCACAGGTACCTTGGTCCTGCAGAGTCTGCAAGGACCATTAGAATTGCTTACTGGGTTTTGCTCCACGGGGGTGTGCTTCCTGCCAGACAAGACAACCAGTCATCCTTGATGTGGAAAGAGGACAAGGACAGAGCAAGTACTGTGACTCTGCTGAAGGAGACATCTTCATTTCTGATGTTGTGGTTCCCCTTATCTGATTTTATCTTCTTGTTGCTACTGCTGCTTATCGATACGTACAATTTCCTTCTCAAATATTTTGCCACATGGTTTAGTAAAAATAAATGCAACCAGCAACAGTCACTCAGTTTAGCTTGATATAAATGTTGAAGAAGGTTCACTGCTGGGCCATGTATATGTTGCAATATATATATTTATAATATATATCCAGCTAAATAGGAGAAAGAATAAAAAGAAAAAAATAGTAAGGAAAGGTGATCTAATGAGACAGGCACATTGATTCACTTTGATCTCATCGTTTCTGCTACTCTGAAGGTTCTTTGGGTCTTCCATCCGGTTTCAACTACCAAGTGAGCGTTCAGCATGAGCGAGCCATTCAGCACTTCTCCCTCTGGAGAAGTCTGAGCAAGCTCTGCTGAAGGATACAATCCTCCTATTCCCCATCCTCAACTCTGCATCCCAACAGCTTCCAGCAGGACAGGTGACTCACACTATGCAAGCTTACACAAAGATCGAGGCCTGAAGGGATTGAGTCTCCTGAGTCATTCCAGATTTGCTGGGGTAACTCCAGCTACATTGAGAGATGAGAATTTGATCCTCCGTCCTTATAGAGATTAGTCTCGTGAAGCAGTTATGCAATTCAGAAAAATGAAAGCTATGGATCCACATTCTTCTTCTCCTATTTTACTGTATTTAGCCAGCCTGTCATAATGCTGTTGTATGTGATAAACAACTGAAATGTTCTAGTCCACCAAGGGCATTTTATGGTGGGCGTGCATGGGCAATTGCTACTTCTATATATGACGCACTGCTTTCAAACACTGTGACACCAGTGCAAAAAGTCAACTTGCTGACAGAAACACACCGGCATTTAAATTAAGTAATTGAAATGTTCTGTATTGCAAAAATCCCATCAATCTCAAAATATAAGGCTGCCTTCACAGCAGCTTGTGCTTGATGAATTCCCATAATCTCTTGCATATACTTTCTCCGCATATTTTTGCATGATAGAGTTCGGGCATTAAGTTTCTATCTTTCAAATAACACCAAGATTTTTCTTCAGTTTCTTCAACAGAGGATAATATATGTGTGCTGCATATCACTACCATGTTCCCAAGCTTTACAGAAGTATGCTACGAAATCCTGGTGTTATCTTCTTACAAATGTATTTTTGTGTCACTAATCTCTGTGATATATAAAAAAAAAAAAAAGGGCAAGAAACTCTCCCAGAGTTCCCCTCTGACTTTCTTTTCCCCCAAGGAGGATTTCCCCCCTTTGCTTACAAGATGCAACACCCACTCCACCTGAAAGTGGCGAATCCCGTGGCATCACAGAAAGGCAGAACAGAGCCACAACATGTCCCTTCCTGCAACCTAATGCTTTCATGCCAACTTGCATCACCGAAGAGACTCAAATACTCAGGAGGGTGTCCATGGAGGAGACTCAGAGGCCCTGGGAAGAGGGAACAGTGCTGAAAAGAGGTATCTAGCAGGTGCCACCAGGTATCTGGGACCTGGCAGCAGAGAGGAACAGGAGACTGGCATCTTTCTCCTCCCTTCTTTGCAGCCCTCCTGCTTCCCATTGTGGCCCTGACCTCCCTGCTGCCATCCATGAGGACTTCTCTGCAGGAAGCACAGGCTGTCCCCCTCCAGGAATCCAGCATACAAAACCCACGGCCACACGGTCCTGGCTCCTTGTTGGAGTTCTGCCACGAGTGAACTGACCCTGATGAAGTGAGGACTTGAAACAAAACCATGGAAATGGAAACAATTAAGTTTTATGCACTGGAACAAGTTATTAATTGTAGTCCACCAATGCTGTAAGCATAGTAACTGCAGACAAGATAGACTTTATTACCAACCATCTGATTCAATGCCGTGCCCTGAATCTGAGGCTAATCATGAAAATATTTCTCTCACACCCACTCACTGCAACAACAAATGCAGCCAAGTGTAATAAATTTTCCTTTTTTTGTTGATCTGCCTGTGTCCAGAGTCTGCTGCCTTTCAGTTACAATCTTTCCAACAAGACCAGCATAAATCCTTCTCTAGCTGCCACATTATCAGTAATTACGTGGCCTAAGAGTTATTTTGCCTGGGTCTACCACCCAGAAGCAATTATAAGATAAATGGAAACAGTGGAAAGATGAAAAAAAGATCAATGCATTAAAAAATGAGCACAGCCAGGTCATTTAAATAAACAAATGCACTTCAGCCTCCCACTGGCAATACACAATTTCTGGAAAGTTACGTGCTTCACTTGAAGGTCTTAAAGTCCTAATGGAGGTGCCAACGTGGCTCCACTGCTGTTCCTGTGTAGCTCAGCAAGCTAACAGCATAGTTGTGTCTGATTTTTCTGCCTCTGTCTCCTCATCTGGCCTGTTCTGACCAGATACACATCAACCCACACTCAGGCCCAAGGCAATTCTCGCAGTTGGTATCGCAAAACTTACGTCCACCAAACTTGCCATGCTTTACTTACCAGCGCTCTCAAGTCTTTCTTCACCATGGTCCAACCACTAATAGCCTTCTCCTCCCAAAACCACTCCTCAGCTATTTTCATAGCCACCTCCCCTTTTGAGGAGATGATTGGTTTGTGGCTGTAACACTTCAATAATCTCAGCCAAGGTCTCTGAAACCATTTGTCACAGTTTCCCACAGCCCAGCAAACATTCTTTGACCATTCCTCCTTTTCAGAGCTTTTGTCTATGAATCTAATGCTTACAGCAAACTTCTATCCATCCATTTTTCATAATACAGGTGTTCAAATAACAAAAACGGGATTAGTGAGGCAATATACTACAGTGAGAAACTCTCAAGGTATGAAATGCGTTATGAAGGTTAATCATCTACCTACTAGAACAAGCAGATCTTTTACAGCATTAAACTGCTTTTACTAACACAGAATGCAGTTCTGGAATGCAGCAAATGCACCAAAGCATCACAAAAGAACAATTTCATATCCATAAATACATATTTTCCATCCCAAATGAAACTACTCCTTCCCTCAAAGAAACAGATGTTATGGCAAAGCTACCTTCTCTTTTAGGACTGGATCTTTTTGTCAATTTATCTTTTTAAGCTGGTACAATGACTTGATTTTGACCAGTCACTGCTTTACTGCGGACGTGGAAATGGAAAGAAAAATGAAATCTTCCTGAGATGGTAAGTCTTAATCACAGCAGGTAAAGGGAATATTTTGTGTTACTTCTGTAGGAGCAGTGATAAAAGAATGAAAGAAAGAAAACAGAGTAGACTGGCAGTTCCATCACACAGCATCACTGAAAGCAACAACATTATTGTTCAAAATATAACATTGCTCCGAACTCTACTTTGGGTTAAAGTGATAGACCAAGACAAATATTTTAAAAACTCTCAGTGTCCTCATTTTATTGTATTTTCCCTTCGAAATTCCTAAACACCATCATTCATGATTAAGTAGTAACACAGTGGTTGGGAAGCATGCCTGAATTGTTATGAAAACAATATTACTTTTCCATTTCTCACTTGCAATAAAGTGAGATGATATGCAAAGATCATTGGTATTTTCTCTTCAATTCAGTCTCTGGTAACTGAAAATACCTGTCAAACACAGAAGTGCAGCACACAGCCAGATCATATGGCATGAAACGTCAACCTTTTCTAGGCCAAGCAGACTCTAAGACAGAGGGGTTTATCATGGAAGCCTTGGAGGTGCCGTGTTGCCTGCCTGAGACTGCACACTAAGTACTCAGAGAAGTGTGGTCACCATGGATTTTTAACAGATATAATCTGACATTTGCTGGTGACGATCCACATTTCAGTATGGACCCTCTCATTCCTAATCCAATCCTGAAAAAGACTATCAAAATAAACCCAAGGGAGAGCCTTCAGCCACGGTTCCATGCTCTGTGGTACCCATCCTGCACACTGCTGGATAAGGCAGCAAGATAAATTCGATACAGACCAGGCACAGACACACAATTACATTTTTGTTAAAGAAGCCAAATCATTATTCTTTTATGTGGGCCAGAACAATACTCATGAAAATCTTGTTGGCACAAGGTTAACCTCCAAATTTTGAAAGAGCAGAAGAAGTCAAGATTGATGAGAGCTTTGCTCCACGTGGCCACAGCATTTCTGATCTGATTTATGATGGCCCTTGCATTTACTGTGAAAGAAAATAAATCTTGCAACAGTGACTCGTTTAGAAAGAGAAGAACTTGTTAACCAAGGAGTGGTCTTGCCTTCGGAAAAGTTACTAAGGTGTTCAATAAACTGTCTGCGTTTCCCATAACTCATCCTGACTGTACTTGATAAACACCTTATGAGATTAGAACTGCTCAGTCAGAAAACAAACAGAAATTCAAATTTCAGGAATACACATAATTAAGGAAATGAAGATTTGACCAACAACTGGGAGGAGTGGGGAGGATCTGCCACAGCCATTTGCCCTCTGTGTGTGCTCATTCAGGTCTGTGGGAGGCAAAACAGTTTCCTCCACTTTCACTCTAAAGCAAATTGTTCCAGTCTGAACCTCTCTTTCAACAAAAGCCAGAGTGGGAAATAATGCCCTTCAACACAACCCTATTAACATATTACTAAGTCCCCAAATGGCATCTTTTTAAGGAGGTTTCAGGTAGGAATTACCACTCACTGCAGCAGCCTAAGATAATTGTTACTGTGCGGTTCTCTTCTGTCATCCTCCATACACTAACATTAACAGAGCTAAAAATAGCAACACGAATTTACAGAAGGATATTTTCCAATGTATACAGTTTATACATTAATGGTCTTTCTATATTGGCTATGTATCTTCAGCACGGACAGTTAAGTATGGCACAAAGCAAATTGTCCATGAAAATACAGGAGGACCTTACGTGTTTTCTCAGCCTGCTAGAAAGAGAGAAAAAGGACTGAAATTGTTCTATTTCCTGCCCGGGTCATTGGACTGAACTCTGGATAACATCCAGGAACATAAAGTCCACTCTTTAACAAAATGTGTATTTTCTAGGATGTAGCTGGAATCAGACTGCAGCTACATGTTTCAGATACACCACCTTTAAGTTATGAACCAACTACTCAAAAATTACTCATTGAAAAGCAAGGAACAGATCTGGAGATTTTTATTTGTGGTATGACCAGTTCAAGCTACAAATCCACAGACTGTCTTCTACTAAACACCCTCCCTTGCTGTAACTTCACTAGGGGCACATGCACATTACTGAAAATGCACAGTCAGAACAGCATGTGGTGAACCAGAAGAAACATATGGTTTGTGGTTCTTGCCTATGCCTGATTTGAGAGCTGTGGATTTAATAAAAGCTAGTTGGCTCTGGTTAAAACCAATCACCTACTGGTGCAAAACCAATCAGACATACTTGGACACGTGCACATGCCCACAGGGGCAGGGATCCCAATGCACATGTGTGGGGGTGTGTGTGTGTGAGTGTGTGTGTGTAGGAGATGCCTGCACATGGTACGTGTGTACACTCGCCGACGCTAAGGGAAAGATCCACGGTAAAAGACAGCAGTCACCGAACCATGGGGAGAAATAAGGCTGGGCAAAGGCAAAGATAATGGAGAAAAAAGAAGGGAAATTGGGATACAGAATAAAGTGAGGAAATGAAAAACTGACGGTATACATAGCAGAAGGATCAATCTGTGGCTAACGTACAGGACAAAGAGTGCTTGCCAAGCACCATGTGTAACCGCAGTCACATCTTCCCTTATTATTTCAATCAACGCATCTGCCAAGTGAAGGAATTACTGAGCTAGTGCAGGTAGGAAATACCACATGAAGTCCTGGGAGTAACGCTGCTGATTTGCTGTTAGCACTAAACAAACTAGTGATGTCCCAGCCTTTTTGGTTCAAAAGCCAAATAAAACCTGTTATTTTAAAGAGGTCAAAGCTCTAATGAACCCCTGCTGATGAGTACATTGACCTATTTCACTCTGCACCTCAAAATCACCTGGCAGGTTCTAGCTCTCCCCTCCTTCTTCTCAGTCCTTGGGGATGCATCCATGGGGAGTCAGGGATTGCTGCTGCTGGCTATCTCAGGGCAGACCCTGGTTGACAGGGGCTGGTGAGGACAAGTGAAAGCAGTCCCCAGCCTGTCCATCCTCAGTGGGAGCCAGGACCAGCAGCTCCCCCTCAGTTTCTCTTTTCCTTCTTCTGCCATGAATAACTCAGGGTGGTGAGGATGCAAAGCCACCACCTGCAAAAGGATTTCCTGGGCAAGAACAGCTCCACTTGGCTCTTTTGGCCATGTCCATAAAGAAGCAAGTGTTGGAGGAGGCCCAAACCTGTTCTCCCTCCCTTCCACCTGGTGCAGCAGAGGAGCAACTGAGCATGGCAGGGGTAGGGGCCAAAAGTGATGACCACCCAGCCTTAAGCAAAGGAAGCCCCAGCCAACCCAAAAACACTTGCTTGCTTTTACTGCATCCCCAAAAATAGCTGTTGCTCAAGAAACTACTTCAGGCTTCTTCAGAGCAGCTGGCGGATCTGAAAGATGTCTTTTACATTTCCACAGTATCTCTGCTGACCTAGCCAGCAAACCCGTCTCCTAATTTGGTAGCAATCCTCTGGCTTCTGCTGCCGTGGGGTGCATGTTTGCTTCCAGCCTGAGGAAACAGCTGTCAGGCAGGGATCTGCCTCAGCACAGCAAGGGGCAGTGGAGGAGGATCTCTAAGTCAAGGAAACCTGTGCCCCAGATGTCTCGGATCCCCACACGGTAAAAAAGTAAGCAAGCTGAAAAGAGAATGAGGCGTTTGGTACATCCCAGACCACAAACAAGACCCTTAATTTTTTTTTTTTTTTAAAGCAATAGTGGTACCTAGTTATCACAGAATTGTCTAGGCTGGAAGGGACTTTTAAGACCACTGAGTCCCACCATCAACCTAACACT
>JAOXNG010000001.1:135675605-135686880 GCA_028566535.1 Scolopax minor | reverse complement strand
GTTCAGCCCAGAGAAGAGAAGGCTCCAGGGACACCTTATTGCAGCCTTTCAGTACTTAAAAGGGGCTTATAAGGAAGATGGTGAGAGACTTTTTATCAGAGCCTGTAGTGGCAGGAAAAGAGGTGATGGTTTAAAACTGAAATAAGGTAGATTTAGGTTGGATATAAGGATTTTTTTTTTTTTTATGATGTATGGTGAGACAATGGAACAGGTTGCCCAGAGTAGTTGTGGATGCTCCACCAATAAAGTGTTCAAGGACAGACTGGATGGGGCTTTAAGCAACCGGATCTAGTGATATCCCTGCCCACAGCAGGGGCATTGGACAAGATGGTCTTTGAAAGTCTCTTCCAACCCAAACCATTCTGTAAGACTGTGATTCCAAATAGTATGTGGGGTTGGAAAAGAGAGCTATGGACTGCCAGTGAGTAACTCGGAGGACTGTCTGCTATTTGCTGTCTGCTCTTGAACAGATTTCAAGTAGCCAGAGTTTAGTTGCTGTTGCAACATGCGGCAGAAAAAATTATTGCAATTTACAAGCAGATGGTGGCAATTAGCTATGACACTATATTCAAGTTATGCTCTATAGAATGAAGATGGAGCATCACCAGGAGGCAGAAACACTCTCTGGGATCAAAAGAGTACAGAGGGAAAATTTCAAGGATGGATAGCGCTGGAGCACATCTTGGATGGGGGATCTCATTCCCAGGCCTTCACTAACAGCATCACTAAAGCCAGTTATGGAAAGAGAGATAAGCTTGTTCTTGATATGGGATGTGGACTGTATTAACAATAGGATGGATGTTCTTCTTTCTTACATTCAGAAAGGGATGCAACAAATATACCACTTCTAGGTATACCACTAGGTAAGGTCCCTAGTGCTCAAATGACCAAAAAGGAAAAAGAATACAGCTATTGTTATTTTTCAGTAACTCTAATTCAATAACTTCTCTATTAATATCTCCATTAAAAATATCATAGAATCATTTTCGTTGGAAGAAACCTTTAAGATCATCAAATCCAACTGTTAACCTAGCAGTGACAAGTTACCATTAAACCATGTCCTTCAACACCACATCTATACCACTTTAAATACCTCCAGGGATAGCAACTCAAACACTTCCCCAGGCAGCCTGTTCCAATGCTTAACAACCCTTTTCCAGAGAAGAAAATTTTCCTAATATTTAATTAAACCTTTCCTCGCACTTTACCCTTTTTCCTCTTGTCCTATCACCTCTTCTTGGGAAAAGAGGCCAACATCCACCTCGCTACAGCCTCCTCAGGTAGTTGTAGAAAGTGATAAGGTCTCCCCTCAGCCTCCTTTTCACCAGGTTAAACAATCTCAGTTCCCTCAGCCTCTCCTCATAAGAGTTGTGCTCTAGATCCCTCACCGGCTTCATTGCCCTTCTCTGGACATACTCCAGCACCTCAATGTGTTTCTTGTAGTGAGGGACCCAGAACTGAACATAATATTCAAGGTGAGGCCTCACCAGTGCCAAGTACAGAGGTTCAATCACTTCCCTAGTCCTGCTGGCCACACTATTTCTAATATAACCCAGGATGCTATGGTCCTTCTTGGCCACATCACTGGCTCATATTCATCTGGCTGTCAATCAATATCCCCAGGTCCTTTTCCTTCACACAGCCATAATAGAACAAAGTATTAGGTCCCCAGTACCTGGAGACACCTGAAGAGGAGCACAGGAAGGCAGCAAGCACAGCTCTATGGCATGCTCCTCCACACCACAGGCCCAGAAAAGGAGCTTCCCCAGCTACCTCCACATCAGCAAGTACTGCTACACCAGATGGGCAAGTGGACAGAGCAGAGGACATGACTCTATATATCTATTCTGGGGGAGAATATTTTGGAATAGATCAGACCAAATGCTCACTAAGCATATTAGGTGTGTTTCTGAATGCACCTTTTGGTAGAGTTTCACCTAAAATGATGACTCATTGTGGTCCCTGAGCCTGCTCCCAGGCAAACCAAAGCACAGCAGGCAAGGATGGATCAGGCAACTGCTTCAAAAGCTCTGTTTCTGTTTGTTCTTTATTTCTTCTCTAAAATTCATAAAATTCTATTTGCATTTTTGACAGCTACTGAACTGTTTGTACAGAATTATCTGCTATAAAGCCAAGATCTTATTCCTAAAGTGCAACAGATTACCTAAACCCACTATCAGTGGTGAAAAAGTAGGCATTAGCAATCAGAACTGTGCCCAGCTTTTTCTTCTTTTCTTTAAGGATCAGGTCACAATTATGGTCAAACATATGGTATTCCCAAAGCCACAGTTAATCCTTCCATCAGATTTTCTCTCAACATTCCAGATCACCAGTGAGCTTCAAATGAACCACTTATTTTAAATAAGTGTCTCAGAGGAAGATGCTATTTTCCTCCACTTCACAGAAAGAAAATTTTATGGTTGGAGGTGCTTGACAAACCAGACTCAGTGCAGTGAAAAGTGGGAAGAGTAACTGCTCTCCTACTAACAAGTTCTACTTGCTCTACTTCACTAAATTATGTCTGGCTGGCATCTATCTCTACAGGACTGAAGCTGGACCTTTACGCCAACAGAGAAGTTTTCCAAGCTTAAACTGAATAAGGCTAAATAATCTAACCTTGGAAAGAGTGGGCTTTCGAGGCAGAGGCAACATGTATGGTTTGTTCAAAGCTCCTAGGGGACCCTGGAGCAAAGTGACAAAGTATGCCAGTAACCCAGGCTGAACAATACAAAAGAGGCTCCATTACAGCTGACAAAAATCATGTGTGCTGGCTCACCGGCCCTTTGTGGCCCTTTGGGTCTTGCCTGCGTGCTTTGAGTGCATTTATTTTCTTTCTTGACCAAATTGGACTCTTATTAAAGACATTATAAATGAACTCTGAGCTAGGTATGTTCTTCCGCCAAAAACACATAAGCCCTTTGATTCTTCTTGTGCCTGCTCAGCAAAAAAATCCTCTGTCAGTATAGATGCAATGGCAATATGTCTAATCAGGTTGAACTAAGGGTGCTAGGACAAAGGTGGGAAGTAACAAGACAGGTGAGAAAAGGGTCAGGAAACCCTGATTCCGGGATAGTTTTAGTTAGAGCACCTCCCACCTCAGGCCCAAGGACTCTGGAGTTGATGGCTTCACAACAGACGACCATACTGGAGATGGAGATGTGGTCCTGAAAGAAGTTGGTCAGCAATACCATCTAGTCAAGCATCTCCCAGAGCCTGCCTTGGTTTGGTAAGACTTCATCAAACCTAAACTTCTCTAAAAAACACCCACTTGTCCAATTGATTTGCTTGTTCTAATAAACTAACATTTATATTTTGAACTAATTCTAGTCACAAGAAGAATTAAAATTCTTGAAATATTCCTCTGCCAATACAGCGATTTATGTGAGTTATGCATGATAGAGAAGTTTCTTACAATAGTCTCCATCTCATTTATCATGTCTTGAATAACTCATTTGTGGCTGTTGCCCAGAAGTAACAGAGCTACCCCTGTGCTAATGCTGATAAAGCTTTTCTTTACATCATCCTGGATTTTCTTCTCTATTTGACATTATATACACAAGAAAGAAACATGGACAGATACATTAAAATGTACTAAATTAAGGAATTACAAGGAAACAGGAAATAGGTTTTCTGCAAATTTAAAAAATGGAAACAAAATGTGGCCACATCAAAGCAAAGCCCAGAGCAGGAAGACAATCAATTCAGCATGAAATTAAACAAATATGCAAGGAATGAGGTCTACAAGAAGGCCCAGATTTCATTCGAAGATTCACGTTCAAAGGGGAATGGAGGTAACAGGGCATAAACCTTCTCACACCCACGGAGGGTAGGAACTGGTTGTCTACAGAGAGAATAGAAAGCGTCCAGCAATATCCTACAGAACTAACTTGCTACTGGTAGCAGCTTGCTGAAGCAGGGCAAAGGTATTTAGGGACTGCAAGAGATTAATACCTCTCCCTCTGATCTGCAGGCTGCAGTATTGCATGAGGACCATGTCTATCATAAACGGATGTGTATTCTGCTTCTGCTCTCCCATCTTTGAGTTTGGATCCAAAAGGACGTAAACACTAACAACGGGAAAATATCAATCTGCTCTCTTTCCCTTTTCAGTAGAGTCCACCATGGAAGATTAACTGCAGCCCAGTTTCAATACAGATATCAAAGGGTTGTGCAGAAAGGTCTGGGGGGAATACCTGGGAAAGAAGTAAACCAATAATTGGATAAAAACATTGCAAATAACACAAAAATCTAATGCCCAAGCAAAAAAAAAAAAAAAAAAAAAAAAGGAGCAAAGTGAGCAAAGCAAGGGCAGTAAGGAAAGCCAATGTCCCAATGTCATATATTGCTTGAATATACCAGGCACAGGACTAGTTATTTATGAGCATACATTGTTTTGATTACATGCCCAACTACTATGTAAAAATGATGACAGTAACTTTAATGAGAACTTAGTGCACCGTACCATAAATGCCGAACAAAGGTACAAAACTCTACATATATTTTTCTATTATTTTGTTAGGAATAGTTATTTTAAAATTTAATTGGCCAAGACAAACAGCTGCCCTGAATCTCTTCCAGTACATGAGCAATTATGTATGAGCAATCTTATTCTAATATTTACCAGATTGTGGGTTTGCCTTTACAAAAAGGCAAAATAAAAAGATGTCCGATTTTCCACATAAGAAGTCACATGCACAACACCAAGTGTCACCTCTTGCTTCATCATCTCCTATACCATATAGGTAAATTCCTCAGCCAATAGAAACATCTGCATCCCATTCTGAGGCTGAAAGACCAGCCTGACATTTCCGTCAGACAGCAATGGCACTCATCCCAGGACAAGCAGGTGATTTTTTTCAGTCTGCAGCATTTCACGATGGCACTGTTCCCTCCCAGTGTTTATTTGCCAGCTGCAAGCGATAGCATTTCAAAGTTTGAACAAAAGAAATCAGAATTAAGATATTACCCGGTCCTATGTATTTTTAGAACTAGGTCAATAGTTCTTTTATTTTAGAAGCCAAAGAAGGCTGAGCAAAACGAACTTGGCCAATCCATACAAAATGTATTCATTATTTTTTCATGTCTACTAGCTTACATACCTAGCCCTGCTTTACCATTTTACTACTGAAATACATTATGCTGAAGCAGATAACTCTATTCGATTTTGAACTTCACTACTAGTTAATTTTTCTGTATCAGAAATGTAAATTCCATGTATGCTCAAGAGTGTGCATATACTGCATGGAAGCGTTTATGCATTTCTGCTCCAATTCTGCTTTGTCAGTTTACTTCTGTCAGAAAAAGAACACATAATGGAGCCAGGCATTCATCTGATAAAGCCCAACACTCTTACAAAAGCATGGAATGTCCTTTTCCCTTCTACACAATACAATCAAAGAAAAGTTACCAAATTTTCTTTGGTAACAGTTCCCAACCCTATTCTGCCAACACTTAGCCTGAACAAAACCATGGCCACAATTTTTATCCACTCATCTTGTTCCTAGTACTTGTTCTGATTTTGTGCTTGGTTTCCTAATGCTTTTCCCTTCACTACTCGTGTTTTCAACATGCTGTCTCCCCATCCCAGGAACAGCGATCAGATGGCAGGGGATGCTCCTTCTGCCTCAAAGTTAAATGTCTGTACCAGCTAAAGGACAGGATTTTGGGGACCAGAGGCTCTTAGGCTTTCAGCTGTTTTCATAATGCCCTTCTTACTTTTACTATAAGATAAATCAAACATTTAGTAAGGTTTCATCCAGTCCACAATAGCACGTTTTCTATTCAGTATGAAAAATAGGAAGCTAAGGGGAAAAAAAAGGAATCAAATTTTCAAACAGGTTACGTATGTGACACGTGGAACTGACATATCTTACAAGAATTAGTGTAAGTGTTCATTTGCTTTTAACACATTTAATTTTGTACTTTAAAAAAAATGTATCACAAGTTGTTTTATTTCATCCACAAGATGCTGGGGTAGATACAGGAACAACTGGCCTCACTGGAGGTCAGCCCGGATCATCATGTTCTGTTCTTGACCTAAGGTCTAATACATTGTTCTGGAATAAAACAGAAATTAATGTGAAGACACGCAGGGAAAGTTTCTTTCTGTATCTCCATTTGAAAAAAAAATAATAAAAATGCTGAAGCAGAAACATATACTGTTGACTATTGCCAGTCTATTGCAAAAAACATATTTTAGTCTTCAAAAGTCTCACTGCAGAAAGGTCCCAGATAGGATGGGAATTGGCGTAAGTCTTCTAACTTGTAAAGCAGATTATTTAAGGATTTGATGTCTCCTCTGTGATTTTACTATCTTATGTTCAGACGCATTATTGCCCTTTTGTAAAAATAACTTTATTTATTTTTAAAATATAAACTCTATATGATGAACAAAAATAACAGTGCCTCAGCTGGATTTCCCGTCACCCCAATTCCAATGCTGAAAGATATGGAGGTGCAAAATCTTAACAACTGGATGTGTGCTCAGATTTAGCAAGCACAGTGAGAGAAGGGTGGCAGTGGAGATTACATTTCATCAAATTAGCTGCTCTCACCTGATATAAATACAAAAAATTTTCCCTGTCATCCACCATGCAATAATCACTACAGGTTTTCTCCAGCATGCATTCAGCTAACCAAAGAAATCTCAAAACTCAGATAAATCCAGTCCGAATTTTACAAAGTCAAAAGTGCTTTCCAGGTGATACAGTTACTGAGTTTGTAGTCCAATGAGGACATTCTCTGGCACTTGGATAGCCCCTCATATGCAAATTTTCACTTCATGATTTGCAAACGATACCCTGGACTGCAGTGGAGTAGGAAAATGGACCTCTTCTGCTTCATTATATCTACCATGAAATGGCAGTGAAGAACAGCCATTCAAGAGTTTCTAGAAAATTATAACAGAGACTGAACACTGTGAAAATTAAGGCAAACTACAAAAACTACAAGTCACTTTTGTGTTAGCCATAAAATAAATTGAACTCCTTGTTTTACATCAGCTCATTCTGCAATGCTGGCACAAAAAAACCACAAGGACAGCACAAACTTCCTTTGACAGCAAAGATCAGCAGATCCTTCTGGGAACAGATGCAGAGGGAATAAGGTAAGGAGATGCTACTGTCATTTTTGGAACTACTTTATATAAATCCACCATCACACACAAATAAGAAGAACATTTAAGGAGGAATATTAACCTGCAAGCATCACATTTCTAGATTTTTCTTATTCAATTATTTACTATAAACTGCTGGAGCCTGAACTACATGATTATTTGCCTGAAGCACTATGAAAGAGCCTTTGGCATCTTCTACTCCATACAAAGCTACTGCACCTCAGAAAAGAAAAAGGAGAAAAGGAAAAAGAGAGTAAGATTTCTGTCATAATATTCTGTTGGGAAGTGGGCAAAATTCAAAGCCTTTTCAGAATGCAGTAAGCATCCTGTAAAACCTTGGCTTATTTGGGGCTCTTTCTTTCAGAAAACTAATTAAGTAAGAAGTTAAGACAGTGAATTTCTCAAAACACCTTCTGTAGACATTCAACCTGGGGGTACGGGAGTTGTCTTCTAAAGCTGGTAACATGGTCTGTAGGCCATTGATTTTCACAATTATTTTGGACTAAGCATGTGTCAGTAACAGGCACAAAGATGCTTCCAGCTATTGCAAAGAGCAATGTGTTTAAACAAAAAGTCAGCAGGGACCCAAGAGCCATTTTCTTGATTCCCTTATTGGCTATTTCGTAAGAAAGCCAAAAAATAAAGCTACTGCTGGGTCATAACACAAAAGGTTTCTTAACATCAGCTGTAAATGCCTGGGTTTATTCAGAAATGTGATGAAACCCCAGTAGATAAATTAATTACTGCAGGAAATTAGATGAACTACTGCCACGAGTGTTCTTCAGATTGTCACTTTCTGTCCTTCCTTTGCTGTCTGTTGAGGTTGCAAGCACTCAGGGCAGGCAGAGCAAAATAAATCATGATGCCTTCTGGTCTGGAAGGATACGAAGCAAAGCACTGAACAGGCTCCAGCTCCTGTCTCACTCTGCGTTCCAAAGTCTCAGGAAACATTAGGCTATGGCACCTTACAGTGCATTCAGAAATCCATATATAGAGATATATATGTATGAATATATACCTATTAGATAGTGGAAGCAACACACTTTTGAGTTTAAAATGTTTACATTACAGTATTTCATATTTCATTTCCTCTACCAAAGTATCCACATTATTTGGAAACCAAGACCATTTTACACCCAAACAAAACCCCCAGCTGTTGTACTTGGAAAGCCATCTCTAAACCACCATAATAATAGTGTGGGTGCAATTCTGCAGAGAACATTTTTCACCTATCCTAGTCTTTAGCTTTAAAAGTTTTCATAAAAAAAGTTTGGGTTTTTTTTAAAGTAACAACTAGTGTACTCCTTAAAACGGCTTATTTATTTATAAAACATATTTGTGCACATTAAGTGGTGACATTTGTTAGCCGTCTTGGTGCTGCTTTGTTTTGATCCCATTCCCCATAACACTAGGAGATCCTTGCTGTCCAGGCTAGAGCTACTGATGCTGAGAGATGGAGTAGGACTTCATGTGCAGTTACTTTCTGCAGACCCCTGAAAACTGGACATTTTAATATTAGATTGGAGTTCACAGAAAGAGTTAACCAAGTGCTTCACTCCAAGTGCAAACAAGTAGAAAGTATAGCAAGAGAGACAGGTCACGTAAGGACTATTTGTCAGGCTAAGACAAATATTCTAGGCAGTACTGATACAGGCACTAGGAGATGAACATTTGTTTCATTTCCACTATTTATGGCACACTACAATACAGTAATGATTTCTAAAAAAGGGGGGAAAATGCTCTGGAAGCGTTACTGCCTGGAGGACACCTGTTAAGGTTTGGACAATCTCAAACAAAACAACATTACTTACACAACACGTACACTGACATTATGGCCTAAAGGCTTTAAGCAGAATAGTCCAACATTGTGTCACTACTCCTGAGTTGCAAAACCACAAAGGAATGATGTTGTTTATCTTAAGTGAATGTCAATAAAAGCCTTTCACAAAACTAGGCTGTCAAGTGTTTTCTGTTTAGGGAAGATGTATAATAATCTCTGTAGTCACATTGCCAGCGAGGAGAATATCCAACTTGCAGCAGGGACCAGCAAAACAGAGGTCCTCTGCTGCCCCAAGGGTTGGTCAAAGTACTCAGCATGGTGCTCAACTGGAAATCCTGCAAAGCACACGTGAGGGATGGCCAGGTTGGTCTCATGGGAGCCACCCCAGGTTGAGATACACCATCATCAGCCACATTGTCTATGTAGCGACAACAGCCTGGCCCCTCATTGCTGAAATGAAGGGGACAATTCATTGGGCTGCCTTTTCTGTCTCTTCTATAGAAGCCTATAAAACTTCGCTTCATTCATGAAATCTAGCCTTAATGTAGAGAGCAGACAGCTGTAAAAACAAGTTACACCTCTGAACACTTTACGCTTCTATTATGTCTTCAGTATCTACTTTAATATTTCTTCTGCCATGCATACAACACAAATAGCGTGAAATGCCTTCTCTGAGGATACATCAGGTCTATAAACACATATAATTCCTTTGGGAATGAGGGTATGCTTGCTTTCTAGTATTATAAGGCTTTGTTTTATAGTCCTAATAATTCACAAGTTACCAGGCTTTAAATCTACCATTAGTCCAATACTGTGTATTGGCTGTTCAGACCCACAAACTATTGCATCTTTTTCAGCCTTGTAAGAGAATAAAACTCCACATTTGGAAGAAAAAAAAAACTTTTAAATGGGCAAAGGGTAAGGAGGATGTTTCAGCCAGCAAACTCAACATTTAAAGAAAGTCATCTGACATATATTTTACCATAAACTGCAAACTCTACAGCATTCTCACTAAACACTTCTGCATACTTGGCCAAAGAACTCAGAAACAAAGGAAATAATAATTTAACAAAATTTGTAAGAGTGTTTTCATAAACGGATAATGTCTCTGGTTTGAAAGGATGTTTTTTTAAGCATGGAAAGAATAATATACCATTCCCCTTATACTTGCCTTTCCAATGAATAGATTTTCTTTATACCTGATTGCAGCACAAAGAAATTGCATTTAAATAAACACAATATACAGGAGGCTTTCAAACTTTTGATAGATTCAAAACTTAATTCAAATAAATATTCAGGAAAAATTCAAATTACTGAAAAGAGACTTAATCAAGGTCAAATTATGCCTCCACAACTATAGTGACTTTACTTAACACAATTACTCCAAAATTCATCAGCTCCCGCCCCGATTATGTGAAAAGCCAAGACTGGAAAAGACGTTGCAAAAGGGCAGTTAACATACCGTAACTTCATAAAACTTGGAAGAACATTGTTTCCTGCACTGCTCTACAGTTCCAAACATATGTTTTTGTTGTGATTATTATGCTTCCTCAAGCCTTTTTTAACCCTAAATTACTACAGTTATTTAGCCATATAAATAGAAGGATGGGAAAAAATGTCAAAAAATGCAGAAGCAAGTTCTGCGTCCTTCTCCCACGAAGCCCAGAGCCGTCTAGCTGGAATGGCCTTAGGAGAACTTTATGCCAGCGTAAAAAGTTAAAGCTGTTTAATCTAGTTTTATGTAAGGGTAAGGTGACTGGAAATCATATAGTCAGGACCAGCTCCAAGCAAAGCCTCCTGTCCCTCTTCCCATGAGGGTGATAACACCAAATCAGCCTCTGAAAAGCTGGTATCACACAAACTCTTCCTCTTCAGGAGAGACAGGCGGCCTCAAGAACAGACACCAAAGACACTGAGTTGAGAAAGAACAGATCTGAGCCATGAGCTGGGAGTTTTTCTGAAGCACTATGCCAAATATGACATCATGCTTGAACTACAAACAAAAGCTAATAATAGTTTCTGATCTTAATTTACAAAACAGAGTTTTTACACATTTTTGGAGTCTTACCAGATTTCTAAGATCCATGGAGCCTAATTGTTGCCCAGGAGAACATCCATATTACTCTCCAGCCACCACCAGAACCGATTAACCAAGTACCAATGCCTGAAACAATCAATTTCTTTGTGGCTGGTGAGGCATCCCACAAACATTCAAAAGGTTGTAATTATTGATCACCAACTGCCAAGACCCATTTATCAATAGGAAAAAAAAATACCAATATTTGGCCTTTACAAAAGGCTTCTCTATTTCAATCCTTAAAAAAAAAAAAAAACAACAACAAAAAAAAACCCCCACCGGTAAAAACATAAGTATATCCTTT
>JAOXNG010000001.1:135572017-135582785 GCA_028566535.1 Scolopax minor | reverse complement strand
AATGGTCAAAGACTTGGGTTTTGTTAAGAACCCACTGATATTTCAAACTTGGTATATCCTGCAAGATGTCTCTTTCATTTTAGATCTCATTTTTTCCTCCTTTTACAACCTGTTTGTGTCTGTTGTGCCACTCTGCTCCATTGGTAGAAAAGTATTTTAATACTGTAAGCATTTTATAGGAAGAAAGCCAAATCAAGATATGAACAAAGTAGAGGGCTGTGATAATACATTGTGAATATAGAAAGGTGACAAGCTGTTTGAAGTAACCTTAAGAAATAGACCTCTGGCTTCAAAAACACAACATTTTTGGAGTGTAGTAAATTTAATATATGTAATTGCAGTGGGGAATTATGACCACTAGTCTGTGCTAATGTGTAGTTAATGAGAGGTTATTAGTGGCTTTCTGAGAATGAAAAAATGAGTCATTGCACATAGTGAATAGAGTTCTTTACTTAGGTGATATAATAATAAATAAATCTTTATTTAGGTGAAGTTGCTTGTGACAAAATACCTGTTCATTGTGACATAATATTAGGTTGTGAGATGGAAACTGATTTAAAAAAATCTTAAATTAAAAAATTGATTAAAAATCACATCTTGAGAGATCTAAATAATGCAATTCTGTTTTCTTACATTGATTAGGGTTTTTCTATTTGTATCTCAATTTTGAGATTACTGGTTACTTGATGAAAAGTATTTGTGCAGTATAGCAATTATGATGTACTAGAAAACTTTATAGAATTGGAGCCTAATCTGAGAAACCAAGGTTCTGGGTGTCAATGGACATGTTGGGTTTAGAGGCACAAAAAGGGTAAAGGACCCCTTTAAAAAGTTTTGAAGCACTTCCAAATGAAGGAATTCTACTTGCACAATGAATGTATATGTCTTATTTGAGGGCATTATTACCACTGTATTTGGGTTTCTCTGTATTCATTGAATGGGCAGAAAGGCAACTGCTGTGTTGAGTCCTCTCAAACTTTTGGTACCTTTATGTTGAAAGCTTCTTAGTCAATGTGTACCTGGTATTGCACAGGTTCTTATTTTCAGTAGGCTTTTGTTGTTTTGATGGTCTGCAGAATCTGCTGTGTGTGCTTATCTTGACTAAGGTTTGATTGCCATGCCAAAAGAGCTTTCTGAAACCAGCACCATGTGGATTGCTTCTCTTCCTTCTGCTTACCAAATTTTCAGGTGCTGAAGTATTTGAATGATGAGTGGATTCCTAACCATAATAGCAGAGGTTTGGATCATGCATCAAAAGTGAGAGGTTGTCCAAAATACTAAGTGTTACAGTAACTTTTTTAGAAGGAAGCTCTAGGAGTTGATTCATGGATCTGTGCTGGCCTTGCCAAAAACAGGTCTTCATCCTCAAAACCAACCAAGGACTCCTGTATTGAGCTCTTGCAGGACTGTTTTCAAAACAGGTCTACTAAAAGTTGCCACTTTTCACTTCCTCAGCCTGATGACCTGAAATGTTATGTTGGCAGCTTGGCATCTTCAGAGTTCTCTGCAGTTGCCCTTTAAAGGCCAAGAAATATGATCTTGGTTTCTAAATGTGGCTGTGGGACAAGAGTCCAGTCAATAAAACAAGCCTGTTGGTTCCATTGGCGTGGTTCTTGAGACACTGGATATCGGAATAAACATCTGAAATTTTTCACTTCACTTGTTCTGTTGGCTGATTTTGAGGTTATGATGAACTTTGCGTTGGTGAGCTTTTGCCCTGAACAGCCTTCCAGATGAAAACACGTCTGTCAACTGGAGGGTGTGGAGAGCAGGTGATGGCACATGCTTTTGTGTGAAAGTTAGCCTTTCAGCTTTCAAATCCTGAGTTTGAGTAGTAACAGTGTTGGAGAGGAGACAGCTTCTTAATCTGCAAATGACATTTCTTTTGATGAGTGACTCATAGAGTTAGGGCCCATCATGCTCCTTAATGATCTATCTAAAGCAATTTGCTTACAGTTGCCTTTCAAACAGTATCTAACCCAGGCCTCTGATCTCATCAAAGCATCTGCTTGCCTTCTAGAACTCAAGACCTGTAGCAAAAGATGTCATCTTCCTTGGAACTTTTCATTTTAACTACATTCTTATACCTTTATGGCTAAGGTTATTCTTATTTAAATTATGATTTTCGCATCTTCATAATTTTCACGGTTTTCAGGCCATCTCTGACTTCATTCATGTGATGGTAGCTGACATTAAAAAGAGTCTTTTTCTTTGTGCAGAAACTGTTCAGGTATTATGTTGTGTTGACACTGCCAAGACAAGGACATTTTCACTACTAGATGATTTTAAAACTCATACTAATTCAGTGACTCGGTTGAGAAATGTTCCTGACATATATATGTCAAGTGGCCTTTTAATGTGGATAACGGTAGTTCTGTGCCTCTTTTTGGTAGATCTCTCAGCCAGATGGTCGTATAGTTGTGAGGTAATTGCTTGGGAGTCACCTGAGGTAAGCTTATGGACTGCTACACTGGAATAGGAGAATTCTTCAAGCTAGGTTGCCCATGCGTCCCTTTCTCTTGTCTCCATCCCCTCTTGTTCCTTCTGAAGTGTTGCTCTTGCAGGAATCTGTGGTAGAGAGGGAAATAATTGCATTGTGCCCTGTTGCTTCTGTACATTCCTCTGAGGAGGAGTGTAAAGCATATAAAGTATTTTTGTGGATGCTCATGATGAGAAAAAAGGGTACAGTCTTACATCAGGATGTTTGTGTGGACCATGCTTCTCAGAACTCATGTAGCTGTGAGCAGTTTCACTGTGTATGCATATGAACTCTGGAAAAATTATAATAATGCAAAAAGCAAGAGTGCCCTGAATTTATCAGATTTGCAAGTTAAAAGTAATGGAACAATTTCTGAATAGCTAAATAGCAAAGTGCTTTCTGATCTATCGCAGAACATTGGCTCTACTTGCTAAGTACAGCTCCCTCTGTTTTTAAATCTTGGCTCATGACTTGCAGGTGCCAATGAAATTGATCTTTGTGCTATTTTAGCTTTTCCAAGAGCAAAGCATTAGTGAAATATCCAGTAGCTGAGAGTCTTAGGAGACTCCTGATATTTCTGTGCCAGCTTTGTGCACTGCGACGTAGCTTGAATAGGAAGCAGCTTCAGAAAGGCTGCTGCTCTTTGTAAACACCTACACCAGGGACTGGGACAGAAGCTGACCTTGTGTTGTTTTGCCTATTTCCTCCCACTTCTCTGCAGAAAGTAGTTTGTATCTGCTAGCTATGGAGCATTTTTCTTTTCACAACTGTTACATTCAGAACACAGACATGTACATTTCACTGTACGCGTTCTGCCAGCTTGCCTTTTTTTTTTTTTTTTTGAGTTTTAACTGTGCTACAAGCATTTCAGCTAAAATTTCTTGTCGTTACCAACTGTCATTTTAGGTTGTACCAAACTGGCATTTTCAAATGATGATCTTAAGCAGAAGTAAGGAAATTTGTAAGAGAAAATGAAGCTGTTTCCCTTTACTTGTCTTTAAAATTCTTGGAACTGTCAGCTACCTTGTGTCTTCTACAGGTTCCTTTGGTTTTTTGATGTTCTTTTAAAAGATACTGCCTCATGTGGTCGGGCACTTGGTGCTGTGTTTTACAGAATGTTAGCCAGTGACACTGAGAGCTTCATTGGGCCCTGTAACTCAGACTCAGTTTATCCATTGAAGTCATTAACATGTGTTAATGAAGAATTATTTATTAAATTTTACTTGTGGCTCATCTTAAACTCGTGCAATCGAAATATGTTAAAAGTTACTATAGTCTGATAAGTTTTAGGCCTCATCCACTTACTTCATACCAACCCCGCGTATCCCAGAAAGTGACTTGTAGCTAACTATAGTCAGAAATCATAGCAGTTGAGGACTTGGGTATTTTAGGAAATTCAAGTTGTCGGTTTCAGTACTCTTGTAGTGGTTTTCCTAGAATAAGGAGGGTGTGTAGTGCAGACAAATGACATACAACCATAGAATTGTCCAGGTTGGAAGGGACCTTAAAGATCATGTTGCAGTGAAGATTAGGAGAATCTGATTATGTGAATTGTTTTTGTGTTTCTTGGGATTATTGTCTAAGGGTAGCTCTCCCTCATGTTAAAAAAGGATTTTATAAAAAATTAGAGCAATTTATGGCCTGGTAAGCCTAGACAGTTGTAGGTGGTGAACGGTTTTAATGATAAGTGCTAGTAAATCACTAAGTTCTGTGGTTCAAACAGCATATTAATGAAATATCAATGGCTTGAATCTAGACTTGGCCTCCTGCTGTGATATTTTTTTTGTTGTTGTTGTTCAAGAAAAGAATTAAAATATTTTTTTTCTGGCTCATTCTGTTGCCAAAGTTTAGCTAATTTGGATTCACTGTGTAGTAGATGGTTGCATTTCTTCTTTCAGGGCAAAACATTTCACTGATTTTTTTTTTTTTTTAATCTTATTTATTTGAATGCCTTTATTTCTGTGACTAGGACACTGGTATAATGCAGCTGCAACATGCTGTAGTATTAAATCAAATTTTTTTGATTTAGCAAAATAGTTTTCATAGTAGTTTTCTTTATCTCTCAACCTTAATTATCTAAGTGGTTTTTGCTCTGTGCTTTTTAATAAAATTGGAAGCTGCTATTGGGCCCAATGAGAAACTAGCAGAGTATAAATACTTATAAAGTATGCTAAAGTATTTAATGCACTTAGGATTGTGTGAATGAAGACTCTCTGGAATTTTACATTTACTTATCTCTTGCACATTTATTAAGATAGCTTATGTTGTGTCAGTTTGTGTCAGAGCCAGTTGGATCCTTGCTTTAAATATGAGAGAGCTTTCTGAGACCTTTTGGCAGTACCTGCCCCAGCTGAATATTGCCAGAAATTATGTGCTTGGTTAGACACTGCTACGGGTCATGTAACGGAGCCTTTTTTGAATGATTCCTTAGGTAATGTTTAAAAACAAAAAGAAACTGCCGTGTGATCTGCTGAAAGTGTATTGGTTATCCAGCCTCTTCACTCCCATGTCTTAAACCTGAAATTTTTACATCAGAAACTACCCATGGTCCTCTGAAATAAGCAAGACAAAGTGCCTTCTAAACAAATGGTGAAAGATTTTCTTCTAAAACCACTTGTTTTTCTCACTGCTTTTCCTAGAGTTAGTAGAATTTAACCAGTTACTCCTCCAGTGTAGCACTTGTTTGATGCCCATGTTTAAGTACAGTGATTGTGTGTGGGGAAAATAAATCAACCTTCTTCATTTACCTGCATTTTCGTGCTGTAACCTTTCTGTATGAGCTCTCAGCAGTTCATCTGTTCCTGATTAAATTCAGATTGCCTTATATAGAGAATCTTGTCGCTGTCGTTTGATGCTCTGGCTTCCTTAAGATCAAAGGACATGCCGAGTAGAGGCAGCGTAGCTATTAGTGAAGTTGGAGAAGTGCTATGGTTTTAATTGCATTGATCTGTACAATTTTTGTTTGTTTTTTTTTTTTTAATTTGCCCAGAGTATTGGTTATGCAAAAGTGGTATTTTTAGCTTCCAGTAGTGAGGTCATCTTCCTAGCCAGTGGTTCCTGAGACAAACTGGATTCTGCAAATGACATTGTTGCCTTCTTGTTTCCATTGCTTCCTACTTAACTGAAACAGAACCCACAGCTAGCATTTTGCCTGTTTATTGATGCTGATCTTTAATATCAAGGTATTTTTGATGTCTGTGTTTTTTTTCTGAAGTACAGCTTAATCATGTACTTCAGGGTTTAAGCATTTTGCACTTTTGCCCCCATTTGTATACCTGGTGTCTTCGTATACAAACAAAAGAGCAGAGAGCTTACAGTAATTTTAGCTGTGTATCACTGGTATTAGTAGTAGCAGCATTTTTCAGTCTCAAACCAAAGAAAGAGTTGTATGTTGGCAGAGCAGGAAGACATGATAAAATACTGGATGCTTTGCTGTTTGAATAATATTTGAGAAGCAGCTTAGAGAAGTCTGAAATTAGGGTACTGGATTCACAAACGATATGTATTTACTTTTGAGAACCATATTAAATCGGATACTCATGAGGAGCAGAGACTGTAAGTGCACAGGCACATGGAAGAACAAATCACAGCTTTATTTACCTTAAAAGATAAGTTAAGTTTGACTTAATGTTTACTGGACATTTGTATAAGATACTGACATAGTGCTAACTGAAAATCCTGGTTTTCACAGAAATGGAAATGGTATGCTGAGCAGGTGACTGACAGAAGTTACATAAAGATCTCTTTACTTTTGTTTTTTCTTCTATGATAGTTCTTTGCATTCTTTTCTGAGTGTAGATTCAACTTTTGGATACTTTTTTTTTTTATTGAGCTTGAGTAAATTATTTTTAATGCTACTGGGATTTCAGAATGACAGGAGAAGGCTATTTCTCATTATGTAAAACTTGTAAAAATAGGGCAAGCCGTTTGTATGCTAAATTTCAGAGGGTAATATTTCTTAATTTCCAGGCTATGGATCTGCTGAGCTTAAAAATGAATTTGAAAATAGCTTTTCTCTTAAATGTTTCATGTCCTGTTCTTTTTTGTGTATGCTTTCTTCTCAGGTTTTTAGCAGAATACCATGATGACTTCTTCCCAGAATCTGCTTATGTAGCTGCATGTGAAGCCTACTACAGTACCAAAAATCCTCGAGCAATCTACTGAAGCTTTTAATAAAGATTCAATCCTACTGTACGTAGCACGTGACAATGCTCTTTTGCCACATGGCTACAAGATGAAGATGAAAAAGAAATTAAAAGAACTTATGGAGTTGAAAAAATAGGGAAATGTCTTCTCTGATGGTTGGATTACTAAGAAATGGAGAACTTCTTTTCAGAGATGTGTATAGTTGCTTTTAGAGGATTAACTATAAATCTGACTTCTGATGAATGAAGAAGCTTTGTTCTGACTTCTAATGCATAGGACTGCAGAGGACTATTAAAGAGGAGAGGAGGCAAAAGCAGATGCATTAGCAACAGGACATTTTCATGAAGACAGATCATCAAGCTGTATTGAATTTTAGCTCAACCTCTCCAACCTGAGAAATAAGACTTGACTACACAGTTAAATGAAGAGAATGAGTAACTTGACTTTTTTTCCTCACAAATTGCAGTTCATTTTGTGGAACTGTCATCATAGAAAAGATTGTTTAATGTAAAGGTGGTTTTGCTTTGGATAGTGTGACATCTGCCTCAAGAATGACTTAGTGGCTTGAATGAAAGGTGTGTTGCTTTCTTTGCATTTTGCAAAGGTGTGTTCTTTTCATGGTAAGACTGCCAGAGTTCCAAGGGGAGCATACATTGCCAGTGATTCAGATTTATCTGAATTTATCTGCAGAGCCATTATGAAAGAACTGATTTTTCTACAACTAAGCAGAGAAGTCAATAAAGTGGTGGCAGTTTAACTGGCAAACGCTTCTTTTCTTAATAAAGTTCACAGTGTCTGCTGTGTGAATGTGTGATTTTTGACTGTCTAAAACGTCCTGTTTGTCCTTGATTAGAATTTTAGAGGTTGTAACTTGTGCATATGAGAGAGGTGGAAGCATTGACAATACAGGGAGAGGAACCCTTTTGCATCAATAGGTTTTCTTCTACAGTCTTTAATCTCTCTTTAAGCAGTTTTAAACATTTTAGCTCTGGAAACAAGAGTTCAGTGAGAACTGAGTTTCCAGAAATCTGAAAATATGTTCAGTAATTAAAATATAGTTCTTGTCTTGATTGTCATGAAAACCTCATCCATGACTTAGAACTCTGGCCTTCAGAATCTTCTGCTATGTCAAGGCAGACTTAGCTCTAATGCAAAACTCAACACATTTCTCCCAGATTTGCAGAACCTGGTAGTTATGAGGAATCATCTTCCACACGTAAATGGCAGGCTTCACCTACGAGGCCAGAGGAAATCTGCTATGGCATTTAGTGTCACTTTTCAGAGTGTACTGGTGTATTAAAGCTTTTGAACTGAAAAGATAAAGATTACCTTGGTTATAGCAATTTAGGTTCTGCTTTTTAGAAGAGCTTCTGTAGGGGGTCTGTTAAACTTAAGGGCTGCTAAACAATGTTAGGCATGGATGCGTGCGGATTTGGTAATTGTTATGTCTAAAGATTGCCATCTAGTAGTACTACTCTTTTAAAACCCATTTCTGTTGTACCAAAGAAAAACCCAAACCAAAAAACCAAAACATTGGTGAGCTGTAGTCTTTTTTTTTCAAATTTCAAAATTCAAAGTTTTGAATCTCTAGCAGAATCCAAATAGCTCAAAATCCACTTTGCAAACATGTTTCACTCCAGAGTTAGACCCTGTTTTCCTGTGTTGTGATTTTGACTGTATTGACCAATCAGACAATTCAGCAAAAACTCATGACTATCTAACAGGAGATTAATCTTGGAATGCTGCCCGAAACATTCCTTTCTGTTGCAGGAATGTTAGGGTGCATATAATAATCTGTGTTTGTCCCACTGTTAGTACCTGTGAGTACAAGGCAGGTCGTGAAGAGAGTTTAAACCGTGTTGTGTGACTGTATTTAACTGTTAAAATAACAATTTCTGCCTGCAGGGGCTATTAACACTGTGGGTATTGCCTTGTTGATAGGTTGGGATGATTCTCAGAAGATGAGGGGGGTGGGTGGAGATTCTGAAGGTCCAGTTAGTGTAGTCTATGTGAATAAACTATTTTTTGTAAAATTCTTTTGAAGCTGCTATGGAATATAATATTACAAACTCTATCTTGCTCTTATGAAAAACAAAAAGCTTCTCAAAAGTAGCACTCTTTTAATTGCTTGCCTTCATCAGATGCTATCTCTTCAAATTTAAGAAGTTCGGGTTTGTGTGTTCAGTTACAGTAGAGTGCATCTTTGATGTCCCCCTTCCCTACTGTCACTGCTCTTCTACTGATTTCTTATTTTTATACCTGATTCTTTTATATTTTTTTTTAAGCTGAGGCAGTGCCAAGAGAATTGCAAGAACTTGAACCAGATTGGGTAAGAGGGTAGTTTTACTAGTCTTAAAATAAAAACTAGCCTTTATGTAGAGGCTTACTAGTGTGATTCCTCCCAAAATCCACTTTGAATGGAATATTTAAGGGCTTATGTGTCTAGGGGAAGCTTAATAATACAGTTCTACTCCTGGTGTGAGGCTGTAACTCTCTGAATGTTCTCAAGTGATCAGATTTTTGATGGGGTTCACGTCCATCTGAATGGATGAAAGGTTTCTGCACTTAGTGGCCAACATGTATTAGTAGAGCTATTCGTATCAATGTTTTCTAACCCGATTCAGTCAAAATGGCTTGGGCTCCTGAAGAAATGGGAGAAACTGACGGAAGTGAGCTAGGGAGGCTTCAGAGATGGCCTCCTGCAGAGGAGGAGCTGAGCTGAGAGAGCAGGTTAATGGGCAGTAAGAGCTGCAGCTGTTGGCATAACTCGTGTGTCCTCTGGTTCCAAATGAACAGGTTTTTGTCTACGTATTTAGGGAAATTTTATGGGTGTAATTACAGCCCATAATTAAAAAATCTCTCTGCTGAAGGCAGGTCCTCGCACTCGCCTTCAAGAGTGGGCTGCTCCAGGGTGAAGCGTGGCACAGGGTTCTTGGGAGGAGGCAGGGGAGAGCGGTGACGGCCTGGGGCTGGAAGCAGGCGTTCCCTTGGGCTCTGTCTGCACAAACGCTGCTAATTTCAGCTAATTGTTTTTCAGGTTCCTGTTTCAAAGCTCAAGCTTTCATGTGGCCTCTTCCGCTGAGCTGACGGAGGCAGGTGTGACCAAGAGCTAATTTAAAGTATCTTCTGTGTCCTGCTCTGAAAGTAAGCTTATGCAGATGCAGTTGGGGTTTCACTGTAGGAATTTGTCAAAGGGTAGTGCGGGGTGACCTTGCTGTGGGTTATGCCAAGAGGAATGTCTGCAGTCAAAGAGGAAATAAAAAGCTGATTGGAAATATAAAGCTGTTACTGCTTTTCATGTTCGCATCATAAAAAGTGTTACCAAGGCATTTGAGAAATACACTGGGAAAGTTGTTGTTGTAGTTAAAATATATATGTATATATTAAATCCTTCATTTCTGGAAGATGATACATTTTTCCTCTCAGGAGTCCTAACTGCATCTCCCAAAAGTGTGTATACTGGGGTGAAAACCTTAGCTTTTCAGGGCAGGGGAGAAGGAAGGAACATGTATTCTCCTGACTTGAGTCTCGAATCAAGCCTCTGCTGTGGTGGTTGGCTTTACAAAACACAGTGCTGGCAGCTCTTGGACAGCCAGCCACATCTGAACTTCTGGCCTGGTGCACGTTTGATGGCTTTTAATTTCTTGACCCATTAACAGGGCTGGACAGCAAGCTTGCACTTCAGAAACCACAAACTAAATTCAAGGAGAAAATGCCAAATACTGGCAACATACTCGTACTTGGGCTAAATGCATTAAGTAATATATTTTTGTCCCCTGTACTGTAAAATCTCCTTTGTGACATGAGCTGATTGCATTTAATTGATTTGGTTTATTAATTTAACAAGTTACCGACCTACTCTTCTATGTAAATACATCTCAATGCAATGAGGTTCCCTGGAACAACAGTTCTAGATGGTCTGTTACTTCTGCAGTGTGTTTGACCATAATCAGTACGATCTCAATGTGTTTACGTAGTCAATCCTTTCACTTATGAAACAATGAATGTGGAGGAATTTTGAAGCTCTTTGTGTAGCTGCATCATTTTTCTGTATGAAAGTAGTGAATACAAGTACTATACCCGACCTTGCTCGGACTCCTTCAGCACTGGTACAAGTTGCTCCGGTGACCAGAAGGAAAAGAA
>JAOXNG010000001.1:135397969-135410699 GCA_028566535.1 Scolopax minor | reverse complement strand
GATTAATACTTAATTCCTAATATAAACTGGAACTTACACAGACTTTAGAAGCCTGTATAAGTTGGTAAAAAAAAAAAAAAGACTGAATTTTTGTCACCATTTTTCCACTTGGAGAGGATAAACAGTAAATAAAGTATTTAGGATCTGGAAGACATACTGTTGGTTAGCTGATGAGTGTTTGTTGGTAAATTGTATTATGGTGGCTTATGTTTAGATTTCTCCAGGATTTTTTCTGTAGTTTAAATATTGGTTTATCTGCAAGAACTAATTAATTCTGCAGAATTAATCAAAAAACCAGAGAGGGCAAGAGGTAAGTCACTTACTCTGGAGTGTCCCTACATTTGCTATTTGGTATGTAAAAGTGAGCTGGTGTTACCTAGTTTCATGCATGCTAACTTGCCTTCTGTACGGGTTTATAAGACCATTTCTGGAGTTGTCTACAGGCCGTTCAGAATTGTTTGCTTTTGAACAAATCTTTCCAAAACCTAAACTGACTGTATACCAAATAAGATTTGATAGGTCGCGAGGCAAGCGTGTAGGTCAACTCTAAAGCCCATTTGCCATGATGTGTGATATCTTCTAAAATTCTGGTGACGACCTAAGCTTCAGAAGGGTCTAGTAACTTTGCTATCACAAAAAAGCATCTTTAAGTATGAGAATTTACACCATGTTCCTGAGGCTATTGAGTTTTCCAGACCAGTTCATGTTGGCTAATGCAGAATGCCAGATGTCCCTGATGAGCAGGTCTGGGAAACCATTTGGCAGTAGCTTGTAGAAAATATTATCAGGCACAATGGTGTTGCAGAATTTCTGCCCTTCTTTGGAGTTTGCGCATTTCATATCCCCTCTAAAGGCTGGAGGTCTGAGCCAACATCTGTCGCTTCTGACTACCAAGCATTAGGATATTCTGAGGAGAAAGAATTTAGGTACAAATAGATGAATGAGAATGGAGCTGTGAAGAATGTAATGTATGACTGTTAAATAGATGTTACTAGCTGGAGCACCCACCTAGGAAAGGGAGTCCTTGGTTTCTATCCCCTTTTCCTGGGTTCATCCGTGGCTTTTGTTCTCTTGCATTCTAACATAGTCATACAGATCAGAGATGGGGCTTAGGGCTTCCAACAGCCAGGAGTTTCTGCAGCTTCTCTCCAACACTACTTCTTTGCTTTAATAATTCCCATGTTGTTTTTGTGGATAAAGGTGCCTGAATTATGTTATTCCCTCCATTCCTCAATCTTTACGTCTGTCTAGTCCCACTTTGTAGCATGTATCTCATGGGTTCCAGAGAAAACCATAGCTGATTTTATTTGTTCTTTTTCCACCCAGACTTAAGGTCTCCCCAAATACTTTTATTAGAGGACAGTCACAAATTTCCATTCTGTTGTAAAATAAAGCCAGATAAAGTGTTCCAAATCCAGCAAGACTCCAAAGAACATATATTTTGACAGCTTCTACCAACATGACTTAAAAAGACTACACTACTGGCAACTATAGCTTTCTCAAAATAGACCTCAACTGCAGTACAACATTATGCTGAAAAAGTAAGCTACTGTGCAGTTGGCTTCCCCCCCTTCCTTTTCCTCTTGTTCTTTGATGCCAAAGATAAATAACCCGAGTTCTTGTTTTTATTATAAAAATAAATATAAAAATGATTAAAATGCATTCTAAACTTGAAAAAGAAGGCCTCTCGTACCAGACAAATCCAAATCTGAACCTTTACTGTTACTGCTTTTTTTCATTATGGAAGGTATGGGTCTGTTTGTTGTGTTACACGTGATGGTTTTCCAGAGCTAAAATTAACATTAGGATGGGCTTAAAAAATTAGCTGGAAGCTATTTTTGTGCTGTCCTTGGAAGTTGAGTACTTGGTCTTTTGTGTTGAGCAGTGAAATAAGATAAATCACTCTCATGAATACTGATCTGGGTTATTTCTATAGCACGTTCCACCGCAGTGAGCAGTAACGTGTAGGGGTCAGGAGCTCTTTCTTTATGGCTCTATCTTGTTTTTTGGGGAGGGGGGACCGCAAACAGCGCTGTGGTGGCTGTGTGTGGGTGGTCTCCGTGTCACCATGCTGCAGTTGTGCTGTATGCTCATAAAGCCAGAAGAGGGAGCACAAATGAAGACCTTGTTTCTAGGTTAGACCCATGTGGTTGATTTGGAACCTTGGAAATACTGAGTTCACGCATGTTAAATCAGTGTTAGATGTGTGCACATAAAGAGTGGGAATAACGAGCCTGGTGTTGGCTTGAAAAAAAAGGAAAGGGGCATGGTGCCTGTTGGAAGAAGCAAAACTGCACTTAGCTTGAGGCCTTTTAAAGCAAATTGCTATGTTTTAAATAGTTTGCGAAACCTGTTATTTGAAGTTGAGGCCAGTGTATTTGGTTTGTAAGATCAGCAGCGTTTCTTATGAATAAAGAATGATTATTGTCATTGAGTAGACCAAATACATGGAAAAATGAGACCCTTATACTTGGTAAAGCTTATTCCAATGTGGTTTATTAAATATAGATATTGAGTCTTATTGTAGGTCCCCTATAGCATGTTTTTAAGGATTTTTTTAAATAAGTATGCTGATTTTTAGGGTTGCGAGTTTTCAAATAAAAGTATTTACATTTTTATAATTTTATAAACTATAAAATAGATAAAATTATAAAATAGATAATTTTATAAATGATCTATTTTCTTATTATAATATGCAAACATTGTGTGATGAGATAGGTGGTATTGACACTAATCACGACAAATATGTAAGGACAGCTAGGTGTCGATTGCAATTTGCAGATTGATCTTGATGTAGGCAATTGGTATTTTGGTCATAAAGACCTGTTGACTGATACACAAACTACTGTCTACTCAAATTAGGAGATCTTTCAAGAATACGGTCATCTTCTGAGTGTTTTCTGAGACTTTTTAACTTTGGCTGCATTAGCTTGGTTCAAGGAGTGTGATATAGCTGAATGATATTTTGAAAAGAACAATTGCAAAAAGCAAACCTGCAATCTTATTAGTTTCTCTTTTTTTAATTTTTTTTTTTGTTTGTTTTTCTGTTTATTGTTGGGGTAAAACTCCTAATTTCATGTGTGCAGCTATTTGCTTTATCACTTTAGATGTGCCATTTCCAATGTTATGCTCGTAGACTTAACAAGCTAATCTGGGAGACTAAAGCAGAACTGTCATTTTGGAGCTACTCAGCTGAAGGCTCTTTGAAATCAGTTTAGAAAGCTCCAAGACTATTTTTGTTCCCTTTTTAATTTTTAGAGAAGATGTGTTGACGTGTTATGCTGTTAGTGGTCCCTAGAAGGGATGTTATGAAAAGGTTGCCGCTTGCAAGTCCACCAGAGGTTAGACCCAAAATGGACACGATTTACATTTAGGAGATATGCCAGTCTGAAGGGAGGCTGGGGATCCCTTTTCCTGAGACATATTTTTCTTAAACTATATTATACTGAATTTGGTGGAAGTATGCTTTAGTGCTTAAGAGAAGAAAGATGATCCATTAGAACTGTGGTCCATGACAACATTGCATGATGTAACAAAAAGGCACGATTAAATTAGGAGTGCAAGAATAATTCTTGTCTCTTCATATAGTTTGCTTACTGTCACTCTCAGAAGCTTCCAGGACTCTGGAGTGCTGTGCTTTATAAAAGCTGTGTTCCTACAGTGTGATCATCTCTTCTTTCTGTCTGCTTGGGTTGTTCTGTTAGAGATTAAGAAATGTGAAACCATTTCTGTTTGTTTGTATGTTTGTTTTCCCTTTTTCCCTTGAAGAGGACTGAGACTATGAAAGATCTGTGGTGAGCTGCCAAGTGGTGTATCAGTGGTCCAGAAGGTGTGATCAGGACACATTTGATCATCCCTATAGCAAGATAGGGCTGGGCTAATGACAGCAAATTGTGGTGACACAGGTTAATTTCACATCCTTTAGCAAATAATTGAAATATGTTATAAATCAGATTGTCACACTGGTTGTGCTCTTGTATATATATCATGGTTTATGGTAGAAGATCCAGAAGACAGCTTCCAAGTTTGTGCAACATGATGGTACCTTCTAAGTACTAACTGGTTAGTTAATAAAATACCTTCTTGTCCTGGTTTGGGGTGGAGTAGAGCCAACTTTCTGTTCAGTGAGAGAGGGTCTTGATTACACTTTTTGCTGTGGCAAACAGGGTCAACTGACTTAGTTATTGACCCTGTGGAGGGATTGCACCTCTGGGGAGGAGTGGAGAAGACAGGTGGGTGACCCAAACTGAGCCACAGAGTATCCCATCCCATCCATCTGTCGTGATCAGTATAAAAGCAGAGTGACCATAGGGGTGAGGTTGGCTCTTCTTCAGTGGCTCTGCTTCATTGCTCTCTTTCTTTGATGACCGGTGCCCAGGGAGGACCCTCTCAATTTGTCTACCTTTGATCCCTATCAGTGCACTCTGGAATCCAGTTGCCATTCTGGTGTCCAGTCTGGAACATTTCCAGTGCCTGCTGGTGACATCTCCCTGGGAGCTTGATACAGTTTTGTATATATTTGTATATGTTGCATCTATTTCATTATTTCCTTTTTTATTTTTATCATTAAAGTAGTTTAGTTTTTCTTAAACTCATAAATCTCTCTTCTTCCTCTCCTTGGAGTGAGAGGTGGGGGAGAGTATCTGTCATCTTGTCATTGGCCAACCTGTCCCAAACTACGCACTTGTTTATGAAAATTTAAAGGTGTCAAGACTGGTTGGACTAGAAGGGATAATCAATGGGTTGCCAGCTTTAGAGTGAGCTTTGGCTCCCCTCAGATCACAATGCAATTGCAACTCCCAAGTGTTTCTTGAGGGGTCTTGGAGAAAAATCCTGGTGTTTCTCAAGCCAAAAAATAGGAATGATGCATGGCAGAGGGATAAGATCTTTCATGTTCTTTTTCTGATCTCTTTTCAATTTTTTTCTGAGAGAAGAGAGTTACCTGTTGTATTGTTTTTAAGGCATCCGAGTGAAGATTCTCTGAGGAGTAGTAGGTTGTGTAGATAATGCAGCTATTCTTGCAACTCTGGGTATAGGAGTAAATTCTGTGAACTTCTGTTCTCCCTGCTTGAATATATATTGATCTGAAGGGGTTGTGGAAGCTGACTAGGCTGTAAACTGGGAACATACTATGTGAACAGGGAAAAGGTGTGCACTGTAATATCTGGCAAATGTGTTCATGCAACCTTGTACCTGCTTGTTCCGGTGGCCTCTATTGATCTCCTCCTTTTTTTAAGAGAGATTCTTGGATTTTCTAAGGGTCAGCATGTGGGTAAGTTCAGCTGTTCTAGAGTCACTGCTTTTATATTATGCTATATTTTTGTTAAAACAGTTTTAACAGGGTGGTGTTTGCCTGGAGCAAGTTAGCACACTGTTGGTAAGTGGTTGCTGGATATCGTCTTCCAGTTGCTTCTGAAGAAGGCACTGGTACCTCTGTGGACTTGCTTGAGGTTGTTGGTCCCCTATAATCAACACCAGTCACTTGTGTGCCCTTTCCCTGTGTCCTTGTAGGTCAAAGTGATCTGGGTCATTTTACGCCATTTGAAAACTAAGTCTTACTGAATTGCTACAGTGAACCACCAGACTTGGAAGGATTTTCTAGAGAATGAGGATGCAGAAAAATGTGGTAAGATTTTGTAGATCTCACGTAGATCTCCGTTGAAGAGACAGATCTGGTAGGATCTCATGGGGAAGGAATGAGTTGGATTGTTGTTCTCCTCAAGTGCTGCAGCTTGAAGCTGAAGAAGAGATTTTTATCTGCAGTCCTGCTGTAGGCTAGGAAAGGAGCACTATTGTTCTAATAAAACGGTTTGCCTGAGAATTTGCAGCGTTGCTTTACTTTCATTCTCATCTTCACACCAGAACAGCCAAGCTTATGTGCTCTCAATTTAAATTCTCCATCTTCTCCCTCTCTGTGCTGGAAGTAGAACGTGTGCCTTAAGCATCCATTCTTTGCTTCTCAATCTTAATTTGCAGAATTAATACCACTTAGTTAAAAATAATTCAGACCCTGCCTGGAAAAATAGCTTTACATTCTGAAAAAGGTCAGGGGTCCACTGAAGATCTTGATGAAAGAGCAGTGGGGAGAGAGTACTGAACAAAATAGAAAAGGCATTAATTTAATGCATGCAGAAAATCCTGTAGTTTATATGGATTAGTATTCAAGGCACAATTTGCAGTGTCTTTTTTGATCCTGAATATATATAGTAGTAACATCAGCTATAGGCAGGTAGAAATTGAAGTTTTAGACCTAATTAGTAAGATAGCTGAGGAGCAAATAGCAAATCAAGTGGAAATGATGATGAGATAGAGGAAAATGACCAGTGGGAAGAAAAATGAAATCACTTATCCTTAGAAAGAGTACACCTGTTCTTGTCCTGCTTTTACTCACTGGTAGCAGCCTTTTAAAAGTAACTGCTATAAATCACCTGAACTGCAGTAGGTTATGCTAAATTACTCCAGCTTTTACAAAACCTTTCTTGCGAGATCTTGCCTCAGAAGTATTCCTGGGCAGAGTACTGGTGAGATGTGCTTGTTTGTACACATTTTTACTAGCACTTTAACAAGAAGTGTTGGCAAGCCCTGAAAGAAGACTAATTACAGCTTTGCAATGGAGATCTTATTACGGCTATGCATGACATTGCCTTTTGTTTTTGGAGCAAAAAATAGAAATTAGTGTGAAACTGTTAAGCAGGAAGCAGGGACTGCATTGTGGCAATGGCTCTTAAATTATTACTTCAAGAATGTCACTTGCTGGTGATTCAGGATACAGTGATGACAGGGGAGGGTTATTCCAGATGGATGCAAAAGCTTAAACAGCATGTAGAAGAAATGAGAGAAATAAATGCGTGTTGGGAAGAGAAATAGCAGGGACAGAATGAGTGTATAAAGAGAATGAGATAAAAATCAACCCGTTCCTCAGTTTGAGGCCAAGTTGGCACCCCCTTGACTCATTAAACTGTTCTTTTGAATCCAGAAATTGGCTCTACAAAATGTCACCTCATCAAACAGCAAAAGGACCTTAATAGAGAGGGTCAAGGCCAACAAATGACAAGGAAAAGCTCTAGCTATTTTAGTTCTGCCCATTCAGTGTGGCTTTAAGTTCGAGACTTTATTTAACTGCCTATATGTTTGCTGACATCTTTATATGTACTGTATTCACATTCTTACTTGGCATCAAGCAGGATGGTAGTTTAATCTTAATGTATACAGAATTGCAGAGTGGTTGAGGCTAGAAGGGGACCTCTGGAGATCAGCAGAGCAGGGTCAGCTACATCAGGTTCCTCAGGACTGTGCCCAGTTGGGTTTAAAATATCTCCAAGGGTAGAGATTCCACAGCCCCTCTGGGCAACCTGTGCCAGTGCTAAACTGCCCTCATGGTAAGAAAATACACTCTTTCTTCAAATAAAATTTCCTGGTTTTAAATTTGTACCCATTTCCTCTTATCCTCTTACTGGGCACCACTGAGAAAAGCCTGTCTCTGTCTTATTTACTCTCCCCCTCAGGGGGGATAGGATACCCCAGAGGCTTCTCCAGTCCTGGTTTAGCAGTCCAGCTCTTGCTTCTCGTTGTTTGTCAGATGCTCCTAGCCATCTTTGTGGGACTCACTCCAATATGCCCATGTCTCTCGTGCTGGGGAGCCAAGAACTGGACCCAGTGCTCCAGATGTGTCTCAGTGTAGGGCCAAAGGTAGGGGCAAGATTCCCCTCCCTTGACCTGCTGATGTCATTCTTCCTAACTTAGCTCAGATGTAGACATTTCTGTTAGTGGAAGTATTTTATGAGGTGTTCCAGTGCTTCTTGAGAGCTTTCACCTCAGAGTTGTCATACCACAAACCAGGGCAGCGCTGCGGGAGCTGGCAGGGGTTTAGTTGGACTGTCATGCTGCTCTTGTGCCATGTGTTGATTCTTCATGTAGCTGAGAGGAAGCAGCAACTTATGGTTTTGGCTTCTCCTTGTGTTCAGCTGCCTTCAGGGAACCTGCTGACTTGGATCCCCTCTTTGGAAGAGGGTACCAGGGGGTGTAAAGTGGGGAGATGTCAGGAGTCTGGGAGAGGTGAAGCATTGACACGGCTCTGCAGTGGTGGCAGTGCTCTGGAAGGAAAGAATTACCTGACTTTGCCATTTAAAATTCTAATGACCTCTGAAATTACTTTGAGCAGTGCTGGCCTGCCTGTGAGCAAATTTTTGCTTATCTCAAAGTACTCAGAAAACACTTGAAAAATGCTTATTTTTTTGTGATTTATTGCAATATCAAGGCTTTAATCCAAAGACACATCCTAAGAGTGTCCCTCTGGGCCATATCAGTCTATTAACTGGTAGTATGTTTGTTACAGGCTTCTGTATTTATTTTAATTTCTTCTTTCTTTCTTTCTTTTTTTAAGTCATAGCTGCTGTGCTTTCCCCCTTAACTTCCATCTTCATTGAGACTTAACAATATATTTTTGTCTCTACTTGGATTTTTCTTTTCATCAATCAGAGTTCTGTTCTTTTGCTTCCTCATCCCAGCAAAAAAATCCCCCAGGAAAATAATTGAGGGATTTACAGAAGTCATCACAGTCATCACTCAGGTTTGAATAGAATTGGGAGTTTGTCCAAAAAATTTTGGTTTTACAGTTGGAAAAGAAAGATGCTTCTGTTGCTCCCTTCCTGGTTTACTAAAGGATCTATGCATTTGATACTTTTTTACAATCTTTTTGTATCAATAAGAAAAACAATAGACTTGGTGAGGAAACCTGGAAGTGCTGTATGATTACAATGTCTGTATTTTTTTTAAGTGTTAAAACATTTTCTCCACTGCTCAGTTAAAACTAGAATTACTCTGAGCATTGAGCAATTTTCGCATATGTTATGTCAAAATTGGCAGGTAACAATGCAGAGCAAAATGTTGACAGAGCAACTTTGTGTTTTCTTGCACAGTCTGTGGGGGTTTTTTGGTTGGTAGTTGGGGTTGTTCTTGTTTTCCGTGGCACCCTGTGTTTGTGCGTGTGCAGGTGGGATGTGTGGGATGCAGCTCTGACAAAGATCAGCCCCTCGGTCCTTCATTTTGCCCGAGCCATCCCTGGTTCAGATGACCTGTCTGCTGTCTGTGTTCTGCCGTGGGTGCAGAAGAGATTGTTTCCTCAAAGCTGCTCTGTGGCACGCATTATTGTATCCGCATAATTAAAACTATAATGGATCTATTTTACACTGGTGCTGTAAGATTAGACAGCTTTTTTGTTATCCTGTTACGGAAGGGGAACTGAGGTATGAGATGATTAAGGCTAAACCAGTTGAACATCTTCATATGCAACCTGGGACACGTCGATCTGATTTTTAATGGTGCCGGACATTTTTGTAGTCCTCTCCAAATAATCACAGAATCACAGAATCTTAGTGGTTGGAAGGGACCTTTGAGATCATCGAGTCCAACCACATTAAAAAAAAACCAAACCAAAAAGAAACAAACAAAACCTTAAAAAAAAAAAACCACTAAAAAACTCCCCCCGCAAAAAAAAAACAAAAACCAAAGAGAGCCTTCTGGCTCTCAAGAGCCTTCTCTTGGACAGGTAAGGAATTCATACAGATATATAGACCTTCAGTATAAATTAGAGTCTATATTAAATTGATATGAGAGGCAAAGCAAAGAAAAACCCCAGCAACCTACCTCTAGATTTGCCTCATCTTATTTTTGACGCAATGTTAAATTTAGCTGGAATATTGATTTTAGAAGCCTGAAGATTTAATACCTGATGATTAAGCTAAAACCCACTCAAGTCAGTAGAAGTCTTTATTCACTTGTACATGCTTTGTTATTTCATTTGTTAAGCTGCAGCTTCTTGTATTTCTCATTTGTAAAATTATGTCCAAAATTCTGGTGTTTCATTACTGAAGGCCTACATTTCGGTTCTAAATTTCTTATACGTTATCATTAAGTTTCAGGGTTTTGACATTTAGCAAATGCTTTTCCTAAAAGAAGTAACTTGCTCTAAGAAATGATACCTCCATTTTTTCTTATTAAAAAAGTTGTTTAGTTGTTTAGTGGAAAATTTTTTGATAGTACAAAAAATATATTTTTACTGCATTTTTTATTTTAATATTTTAGCCTGTGGAAAAAATCCAAAGAATACTTTAGCCGCATTTATTGCCTATAGTTGCACTTGGAAAAAAATGGGGAAAAAAGATGCAAACATCACACTGAGCAAGGCTGTGAATAATATTTAAAAGGCAGTATCAGCCAGGTAGCAGGTATGCTGACAAACGTTACACCTTCTCTGAAATAACCAGACAATCCCAACATGGTATTGTCTGGCTTTCTTAGACTGGGGAAACAAAAAAATTTAAATACATGAAAAAAACCCCAACAGATGTTAATATAATGGTAGATAGATTGTAAAAAATATACATGTAAACCATAATATAAAAATCCAGATTTGAACCATCATGAATGGATATGAAAGCATGTGACAATATTTACTTTTAGTGAAACTTAGGAGTCAGTAGGGATCCCATTTTGCATGGAGCCGAGTCCCAGTGTTTGTTTCTGTCATGCACCTCATTTTGTGGACTTAAGTTTTTTTTGTTCCCAAATATACTTAATTTCATGGTAATTTCGTGACTGGATCATTCATGCTAAACCCTATTTTGTATGAAGTGTGCATTTGTAGAGGCAGCAGATGAAAACAATAATTTTAATTTTAATTAAAAAAATTTGCTGACTCACAGCAACTCTGGCTTTTGGGCTTTTTTGTCTGCTTTGTCTCCTATTTGGTATCATAGTTTGGAATGATGGCCTGTTGAAAGAAATGTACCCCTATGGAAGAGCCAATGAGCATATGATATAAGAAAGCAGAAAATTTTATGGTGATTTCCTTTATCTCTAAAAGATTATTAAAAAATAAAAGGAATACTGTGATTGTAATTTGGTTTCGATTTTTTTTTGTTCTATTGAACTACCTGATGAACTACTTGATGCTGTTTACTGAGTGTGTTGGATGCTTGCAGGTTGGTGGGGAGGTGGGTGACTACGCGATGTGGTAAACTCATTCCTCTCCTAACCTTTATAAGCAACCTCCATTTCTGCGTATGTAGAATGCATAGTCTGGATTTCATTTGATGTTCGTATTGATTTTTCTGAGGTAAGCTGAGTATATTCAGGCATGTTCTCAAGACTGTTGATTGGCAGATCTAAGAAAATGAATATGCAACTTGGAGTTGGGGAGGTCCCACAGTGAAAGCCAATAAGGAACTGGATGGCGCTTTATTTTTTTTTCCTTTTTTTTCCAAATATATAGTTTCTATCTTTTGATCATGTGCTGTGCTCTCTACGCAGATAGGCTGTGAGTGAATGTCCACACGCTGTTGTGAGCAATACAATTGGCTACATTTAAATGTTTACACGCCTAAGCTAAACAGTCATTACTCTGCTTCATTACACTGCTATCTGTTTTGCACCACACAAATAGTACCATATAAAGACATTGGTTTAGTGTTCTCAAGGCTTCCTTGCCATCAATTCAAGAACACCTGCCGAGCTCTCGCTCATCAACGCATCTCCAGTTTCCTCATTCCACAAATCTGCATTTTGTAACATTAAATAATAGTTGTATTAGATATGTCATTGTCAAGGTTGTAAAAGAATTCTAAATAAGCACCTCTTGATGATGTCATACAGCAGGTACCTTTTAGTTTTGTGTCATATTAATGAGATGTGCTTGTTCCACTTAGGTATGTGATTCCTTCCTGTAGTGAGGATCAGGCTAGATTATAGTAATGTCTCTTTCTGTCTTTAAGGTATATAAATTTGTTAATTTCTTTATGCTCTGGGCATATATGATCTAGGGTTTCTGGCTGAGTGAAAATGCTTTGAGCACAGCCAGATGTGTTATGGAATATTTAAAGGAAAATGAGGAATCTCATCAGATGCTGTCAAGAGACCTTTATGGCTTTGTTGCTGCAGGACTGAATTGCAAGAACTTCCTTGCTTTTATGTGTGGGCTCAAAATCATCTAATCCTTCAGAAAACCACTCAGCATTGGATTTCCATTTAGATCTCGTGTCTCTGAAATATAATCTCCTTTTGGGAGACAGTACAGTATGTAGCAGCTCACTGGCAGCCAGAATTCTGGAAATACATTGTCAGACACTTGTAGTGTTAAGAAAACTTCTGTAAGATCTGCTTGTTCCCCACTTGGCTTTCAGAGGGCTTTCAGAGTACTTTCTAGTCACTTGGCTGAAGCTCAAATTCAGATCTGACACAGTGTGCATGACAAGACCTTCTTGAAGGCAAATGATTTCTAAGAAAATTTTGTCCTGTTCATGAAAGACATCCTTCAGACACACTGTTCCTGTGTGTGTTTTTACTCCAGAACCCTTTTATCATGTTTAACATGAGTCAGTTTTGCTGCACTTTACATCCATAATTCATTATTCATGGGCATTGAGAAAAAATTGTTCTGTTCTTTGCAGCAAGCTTTTGTATTTGAAGCTGTTATCATTGTCTCCCCTCTTCTTTTCTTCAGGCTAACTCCATTCTCTCAGATTTTCCTTCCTTACAATGGGTTTATACACATGTTGATGTTTGTCTTTTCTTCATGCTATTGTTGGTTCTTTTCTGAAAGGTTGTTAAGCTAGTAGCTGAACCTAGACCTGTAGTTGTGTGGTTTATTGTTCCTCTTTCAGTTAAGTAATTATCCTCCCTCATCCTAAAAGAGATCTCTTAGAAAATCTGCTCAGTGCATCTTTTCATGTTC
>JAOXNG010000001.1:135385016-135397869 GCA_028566535.1 Scolopax minor | reverse complement strand
CAAACAAACACAAAAACACACCCACAACCCAAAACAAAACTGGAAAAACCACACACACACACACACACACACACACACACACACACACACACACACACACAAAACCCAAAAAACCCACTAACTAAACCCCACACCCAGCACCCCACCACAAACCACGAGGACTAACCTGTTGTCTCTTTTTGGTTAAGTCTGCTCTGAAGTTTATATTAAAAATGTTTATTTTCCATTGTCTTAGGCAAATGCAGAATCCTTCTTTCTGACAGAGTTGGCTCTGACAGTGCTAGCAATTAGCCATCTTTCCTTTATGTGATATGAGCATGTTGTTACCTCTGTAGTAGTTGCAAGTGCTTTTGCAAGAAAAAGCCTCAATTCAGCACCTGCAAAGGACAAGCCCCATGGCTGTAGTTTGTAGACGTTTTGATTTAAGTGATTTGGGAGATCCAGTGCAGTAGTTCTGCTTATTCTGTGGACTGAGATGGTTTTGTGTGTTGTGGTTATTTTTTTCTTTTTCTTTTAAATCTGTCCATCTAGGAAATGCTGACATTTCATATTTTTGTGCCTGTACAGTTACTATATATATATATTTTCCTTGTTCTGCATGGCTGGTTTGTTATTAAACACATCATCCATTATATAGAATAACAGTAATCTTTTCATGTGCAGACTCTGTTGCATGGACCCGCTCTGCTTGTTGTGTTCTTTTTATTTTTTCTTTCTGTGAAGAAAATATTTTAATATAGCTGAAGAGTGGCAGTTAGTGGCCCAACCATAGCGATCAGGCTGACGAAAGAAAAAAGATTATTCTGCTGCACTTTCAGTCCATCTCTATTGAATCTTAAGATCTGAAATTTAATCAGTTGCCTGTTACCTTCTGTACCTATGATTGAGATAGAAAATGTATCAGCCTGGTGGACTTCACAGCTGTTCACAATTGTGTCTTTTATCTCTGGGTTTTTCCCAGCTTTAGCTTATTTCCAGCTTCTACCAATACTAGAGTTCTTCCATCCTGCCCTTGCTCCTCAACAGGTATGTGTTTCCCTGACATTTCCAAGCTACTTTTTTCTAACCTCTGTTTTGTGGTGGCTGCCTCTGCCATCTCAGCTCATCTCAGCTCTGTGTGCCACCAGCGCTATTGCAGCACAGCGTGCTCGGTTCCTATGCCATTTGCTGCAATGGCTCCCAGTCAAGGTGAGCAACCATAAGGTAAATCCTGCTCAGCTCCCTCACCTTACAGGTGGAGCACCCTCAGCTGCTCTCTTGATTTCCTCAATGGATGCCTGGACAGCAGTAAGGAAGGGTATGAAAATTCCCATTGTTTAAAGCCAGGAGAGAATAGTGCTGCAGGTCTCCCCAAAAGGATGCCTATCAGTAACATTCTACCCTGCCAACACTTTGGTTTTTTGTTTTCTTTGTTTTAAAAATGCTTCTCACTTAATTACATTTTTAGGAGAACAGCAGCCATGCTGGTTCAGATGAAGGAGACGGTCTTAGCCCATCTTTACCTTAGATAGAATTAAAGGTCTGTAAACAAAGCTGTGTGCAGTGAAGTGCTGAAATACTTACTGGGAAGGGGGACGAGTGTGGAAAAGCACAAAAATATTTCTTGCTTCCAAAAATCAACCCTGAAGGAAGGAGGGTGGAGAGAAGCCTGTTCTATTTTGATGTATATATGATGGAAATCTGCAATAAAATACAGACTCTACTGCATGACTGCATGGACCCACTCTGCTTGGTTTTTTGTGGGTTTTTGTTCTTGAGAAGCAAATATTTGAATAAAGCTGGAGGGTAGAATTTATTGGCCCAACCATAGTGATTTGGCTGACGAAAGAAATAAGATTATTCTGCTGCACTTTCAGTCCATCTCTTGTTTTCTGTTTCCATGGATATCTTGGATTCAGGAAGAGGGGTAATGTGGAATTAGCATTTCCCAACGTATGAATAAATATACCAGAAAATTCCTGTTGAGCTTGACAGCTGATTCCTTCATTTTAAAGAATCTGCATTTGTAGCTTCAATATCATATTATTAGCAGTAGGACTATAGTGATTTATTATCCCTAATGTTTTTGCAGTGTGAAGTAATATGATTTAGTAGCACCCTATTCTGAATTACATGGAAATATAAATCCCATACAAAAGTTACCAGTAGCATCCTGTAGAGAGCAAAACTTGGTGCAGGCATTTGGCTTTGAGTTCAGTTGGTTGTGGTACTTAATTGTGGCCATCATTGTACTTCCTCTCACTGGATTGAAAAACCATACCTATTACTGGAAAAATACCACAGCACATACAATGATTGTTGTGGTGTTAAACATGTTTAAAATCTAGTTGAAATTGGATACTATGATTACTCAGTTTTATTCACAGAAGCAGGTTTTATCTTTTATTATGTAAGTAGTCATGGATCTCAGAGTATGTTCTGTGACCTTTGGGGGTTATTTATCTTTTTCCTTGTATGCACTAGAGCTTGTGTGCTTTAATCTGTGTTTGCTGAGAAGCTGCCAAATTGCCTCTTTTCTTTTCTGCCAATCTTTTTTTTTTTTGTGTGTGTGTAATCCATGTTCTGAATGATGTATTAAAGGTTTTATAGAAAAAAATATGAGCCATATGTACCAGTAGTTGCTTATGAATCATATTTTATGGTATGTTCATTAAATATATGTTAAGACCTCATAAATACTCAGATGCCGAATATAAGAATATATACTTAACTGTTTAAATGTGCTTTAGCGTGTTAGGATGGGTTAGGATGTGGTGCCTTTTTCATGTGTATGTTCCCTCACTTTGTTAATCTGAGTCTTTCAGATCCAAGTATGTAAAACTGATGGAGTTGACAAACTGATGGAGATTAAATAAATCTGATTTATTCAATTTTCTTGTGTGTGTAAGTAGGACTGAAGGACTGAGAACAACAAGGAAGTTGCTTGTGATACAGAAAAAGTATCTGTATACTGTATACAGATATCAGTATCAGTATCTGTATACAGATACTGTAAAGTATCTGTATATTTCTGATACAGAAAAAAACTGCTGCTGATATGAGATCTGATTCTGCACAAGAGAATTGAATGAAAAAAACCATTGAGTTCAGCAACACTACGGCTTGTGTGAATGAAGGCAGTGCCAAGACTTGATGACAGGCAGGGCATCCAAAACATGCTTTCAGATCTTATGTACTGATGTAAAATCAGAAGATCACAATTAAAAAATTCCACAGGAGACAGACTTCTTCCACAGTTATATCAATAGCAGTTTCAAAACTGTTGCTGCTTCATTTTGTCTGCTCTGCTGTCTCTCTCCATATGAATGCTACTGGCAAAGAAGTGACAATTTTATCCTGAGTTTGTGAAACATTTGCCTAGGCAGTTTTGAGCCCAGTATTGTCTGGAATACAGCTGTCTAGATCAAGAAGGAAAGAGCAAGACAGATCAGGTGAAAGACATCATATAGAACAATTATACATTAGTTTATTCTGAATTATTTCTCATTGCAGTTTGATTGTTAGTCAAGACTTTGCTTCAGACTCTATCTTCTGAGAGATAGAATGCTTTATTCTTTGTTAAAATGTAAGAAAAACATATGTTTTAAGAACAATTGAAATTAGCCAAAATATTTATTGGGCATATACACGTATATGAATTCCTCTTTTTTCCTTATTTATAGTATATTTAGAGACTCTTCCTCATTGCTATAGTTTGCTGTGCTAGAAGCCTGAGGTAGAATCATAACCCCCTTTTTTATCATGATGTACAAATAAATTTGGATTTATAATGAGGCAAAAATAACTCAGTAGACTAAAATACTGATATAAAAATCTGCATATAGTTGGGAATAACATTACTTTCTCCCTAGAATCTTGTTCTCTCTGGTCTCCTGTAGCATGGTCCTTTTCTTTCACTGCTTTCCTGACTCTTATTTTGTGTGAGGATGTACTGCAGTTAAGTGCAGACTGTTCATGAAAACATGATAATTTTTTGGCCCCATATACTGCCGTGGGCAAGGCACTGGGATTTCAGAAAGATGTGGACCAGTTGGTTTAGGGGAAGGAAACAGATAATAAGACATCTAAGAAAAGTGACCTTTTGAGCAGTCTGAACAAATTGTGCTTATTTACTGATGGGAAAAACAAATTTTCAAATATGTAAAAGACTGATGTCAGGAGGAAGGCAATAATTTTCTTTCAATTCATAGTGGGTAGGACACAAAGCTTAAACTGCAGGTAAAAGAGTGTGAATTAGATACTAAAAAGGGCAAACAGAAAACAAAGAAAAGACTAAAATCTTTCAAGTGGCAAGAATAGCGAGAGCAGGAATAGATTGCCTGGAGACTGAGGAGCAGATTATAAAAATCTCTGGCTGGATTGCCTTGGAACAGGGCTTGGGCTACTCGACCTCTTCAGGTTGTCTTCTGTGCCTGTCCCCCTCCTCCCCCCTGCCCCCCCTTTTTTTCCCAGATTTGGATTTGTATTCCCTAAGGATCCACACCCTCTGTAAATCCAGAGGCTTAGTGTGAATAAATTATATTCTGAACTGAAATTCCCAGTTCTTTATTTGCAATAAAATTGTTAGCCCTGCTGTCCCACGGCTTGCATTTTGGTATTTACATTCATCAAATTGGGATCAGTTTTGTGCTGTTTCTGCTTCTGTATGCTTGAGGAGTAGCCCTTTACCTAATGGAATGGTTTCCTACAAAGCAATCAAGAAACAATTCCATTTCAGAGGCCAGTTCTGCTTCTTCACTTCAATCTCTTTTCAGATGCACCCTCAGAGTACAGGTGGTGTTAAGGAGGAGATAAATATCTGGAAACTGCCAATTTAGGGGCATAAGATGCATTTACATTCAGTCTGGGAATATTCTTGCCGCCTGTGAGTCAGCAGTGTCAAACAACTATGCAGCAGAAAAGAAAATGATAAAAAGGACAGAAGTGACAAAATGAGTGCAAATTATGTAATCAGTGCTTCTCCTTTTATCAAAATAGTTATTTCAAATCTTAATGAGCTTTGCCAGCCAGCGGTAACATTTTGAAGTATTGTATTAATAAGCATTCATTGAATTTTGTTAGTTTTGATATAGCGTTAATTTTCAGTAACGCAGTATTAACATCTAGATGACATTTATCACTGCTACTAAGTAGCAGAAGTACTGAAAAAGGTTAAATATGGATTTTAAGATATGTATGAAAAGAAAAGCCTTTTTATTATATGAAATGAGTTCCTATCACTGAAATACGTAGCTGCTACAAGATGGAGATCCCTTGGTCTTTTGTAGAAAGATTAGGTGATTTACCGAAAATGGGGTAACTGGCTGTAATTGAGCTATGTGATCCTATGTTTATTACTGCAAATTTATTTCTCTTGGCACTGAATCATATACAATTTGAAGGTCTTGCAGGACCATTATATCATCTGGGTTAAACTCTGTATAATATAGGCTTTTTCTGACTTTATGCAGCTACCCCTGTATTAAGCTAGTACTTACCATAGAGCACATATTTTAGAAGTGTTTGGTCTTCATTTACAGATGTGGAAGGACAAAGAAGCCTCATTTCACTCTAACTTCATCAGTAGTTAATGACCCTCATTGCTGAAAAATGTAATTAAGCTCTATTTCTAATATGAATTTGTCTGGCTTCAGTTTCCAGGCACTGCCTCTGGTTTCTGCTTCAGAGCTCCAATACTTTATTCTTAGTGAGATGTTTATACTCTCTAATGAAGTCACCTTTCAATTCTCTTGTTCTAAACTAATCAGACAGCTCTTTAATTCTTGCTGTAAGGCATTTTCTCTAGCTCTTTGTTATTACTGTATCTATATGAGTTGTTTTGGCTGTATTTTTATAAAAACGTTTAAAGGAGAACTGCACATATAGTGTTAACATCTGCTTCCCCAGTGCAATACAACATACTAAAATCAATACTCTTGCTGTTTTCCTGTTGATTTATCGAAGGATAGGATAGCTCTGTGTCTCTTCATTTCTGTGTCATCTGAGGATTGCAGGTTCACTTAGTTGCTCACTGGGAATTTTTTTGAGCCATTCCTCTTCAGAACTCACAGAGTTCTACACAATAGGTTAGAGTATTTTATGTCCAGCTGTAAACTTTATATTTGCTGGAATAAATTAATTTTCCCTGAATAAACCCAAATCTTCAAATGTTTACTGAATGCTAACCTCACTGGATGGAATTTTTCAGAATTTCTTTCTGTATATGTTGACAGATCAGTGGTGAAAATGCTGGATATGATTGGATCCGCACCTTGAGTAGAAATGTACAGGGCTATAAATTCTTATAAGTATACTTAATATGGTCTGTGTGGTGCTTTTTAATCAAACTGCTGAAAGTGAAGCTTCCCTTGACCCCTCCCATAATTCTCTTTTAGAAAGAAAGTAACAGGTTTAAGAGAGGTTTCCTTCCATTATACATCTGTGGCTTTCCTGAAGCCTTTCATGCAAATTTAGTGAAATACAAGGAAATATGACAGGCTCAGTGACCAAGGGCATGGGCTTTTTTTTTTTTGCATGCTTAAAAATATATGTGTTTATAAGTTGCTACTAGTTGGGGTTCTTCTCCTGTATTTGCTAATGTTAGGCATACCACAACTGCTCATGAGCAGATGATCAGCTTCCAGTTCTGTAATTAGCTCATGTTTAATGAGATGCCAACAGATACCTGGGCTGTAGGGTGCAGCAATGTTTGTATTTTAAAGGTGTTAATAATCTATTTTCATGGGTTCTAATGATGTTTTACCTGCTGATTGCTTGGGATCTCTTGCTTGTAGGATTATCTTCCAAACTGAAGTTCCCTCTGATAATGTTATTTCCAAATTTTCTGTTTTCTGGCTTGGCTTGGTTACGTGCAGCAGATTCCTGTTTGTAAAAGACATGGTGATCTATGTGTTTTTAGGTTCAGAGTTACTGATAACTTTAGAAGCTGTGATCAAGGAATATCATATTTTGGGATTGCATCATGTTGCTATAAATTTGGTCACCTGCATCATACTTCGATGCAATTTACATTGATTTTTATGACAATTAGATGCCGCAGTACTTGGGGAAGATGGTGGCCGTTGTGCATTTTAACTTCTGTTTTAGCGTAGGCATTTCTAAGTACAGATTTATTGCATGGTTTGGTGAGCTGGAGCCTGCACTATCACTACATTTCTTAATCATAAGGGAAGATTAAATTTGTAATATTCTAATTTGACCTGTATAAAACATTCAGAATACTTCCCTGCATTACTGCATGCATCAGAGCTCATATTTATGACAGCCACCTGAAGGTCCTTTTGAAAACTGGCCCGCAATCATTGCAGTGGCCAACAACCCTTGCTTAAAGAATCAAGAAAACCCAACTATTTTCTCTTTTGAATTTGTCCAACTTCAGCTTTCAGCTATTAGGCCGCCTTTGACCTTTGGCTGCTCTATTGAAGAGATTGCTTTGAAGCTTTTGTTCCCATAGGTAGATACTTATAGGCAGGGACTGAGCTACTCAGTACTCCATCTTTAGTATAATAAATTTAATGTTCTGACTTGGTAGTGAGAGATGTTCATAATCCTGAAATTTGCTTTTGTCCCTATCAACATCCACATTTTGAATTGTGGATGTTGATAGGGACATATGACGTGTCACGCTGGTGCTAAATACAGGCATACAATGTTCTCTATTTTTAACTCTGTTTTGTCATCTAGTAAGTTACAGTAGTCTTCAGGCTTATCTATTTGCACCCCATAATTTCCTGTAATTCCAACACTATATAAAATTTCCTTGTGTCTGTTCTGAAATAGGTAGCTTTTCATTATCCTTTTGCCTCTGTTGATGTCCTTCAAGTGCATGATCCAGATCTGTCCATCAGTGGCGTATCCTCTTTCTGTTTACCATTTCCCCCTGGTCCCTCTGCCAGTTGAGCCTTGTATCAACAACAACTTCTGAGTTATTGGTAAACTGTTAAATAGCAGAGCACCAAGAACTGGCCCTACTTAGTTACGTTTTCGTGTTAAATAATAGATTTTTAAAAATTAATTTTGTTATGTTTGTAAAGGACTTGATTTTTTTTAAATCAAAATGATGAGTGGAAAAATCATTTGTCTTTGAAAATGCCAGATATACTGCATCAGTGTTTTTCTCACATTTAGTATTACACTTACCTTATTTTAGCTGTGGACTTCCTGTATACATGCATCAATTGTAATGCTGGTAGTCATATATTTGCATTTGTTCATGTAAATAATTATCTTAACAGCTGAAACTGCTGCCTCAAAACTAAGATTAACATGAAAGTCTTCATTTTGGAGCAAAATTTCTATTGACTTCTGTGAGGCCCATAACTTAACATATCTGAGCCTATGTATGTGCATATCTAGAGACTCTAAATACCATGTGTAGCTAGTTTTGTTTCTCTACTTAATAAACCAATTTATTGAAAAGTTTATTCTAATACTTATCTAGGAAAATAACAGGTTTCTGCCTTTCATGCTGGCCAACTATCGTATAGTGTCTTAAGAAATATTATGCTTTGTTAAGTATTTGAATGTGATGTCTAAAATTGAGAGACTTGGGAAAATGTTTGCCTTTCTCTTCTGTGCTGAAAGCTACTTCATCAGTCCTCTAGTGGCAGCAGAGTCAATGTATGTAAATACAGACGAGCAAATGGGATTGTGTTAGCAAAGACCAATATAAGGGCATTCTCAGTGGGGTCCATAACTTACTGTCAGTGCCTATTGGGTGTCACAGTCCCTAAATGTTGGACTTGGCAGGTTGATTCAGGGTAAAGCCATGCCAAGGGGCAATTTGACGTTCCCAGGGGAGCTGTCAGGGAGATGGGTGATGCCAGGAGTGTGTTGGCTGCCTGTCCTTCATGGGAGATGGAGGAAGGAGGTGCTTGCTGTACCTCTAGAGAGCTGGGGCCTACATCTTGATGGTCAGTTACTGGAGCCCTTTCCTTGACTGTAAGTACACTGCTTGTGGTTTGGTCTTTTTGAAATCTGTTTAGGATGATTTCCCCATACTTTGTGTGGCAGCCTACAAATTGGGGGGGTAGGGTTCAGCTCTTCCTTCAGTGCAAATGGATTCAAACCCACAGGGCAGAACCTGTTGTTTATGGGCAGATGGAGGAAGGAGGAAAGAAGGATGCCTTCTGTTCTTTCCTCTGTAGCTGGAAAATGGCAATCAAAAACTGGGCCTTGGAGTCAAAGGGAGAGCAAACCCGTTTTTGGCATGCAGAATGCGCTGATAGTTTATTCAGTGAATATGTAGAATGTTTATTTGACACCAGGGTTCATTTATGTCTGACTATTAAATCGCTTAAGGTTTGTTGTTATAGTTCTGCTTTATTGCAGTAGATGCTCTTCAACAATTTCTTGTAAAAGCAGTATCCCATTTTACAGCATTTTGATGATGGTCATGCCTTTTTTAGCCCCACATGTGAGTAGAAATGCTTTTAAGACTTTAGAGTTATTTTCTGGTTGGTTTTTTTTTTTTTTTTTCAGCATCTCTGTGGATAATCATCAGTCATAAGATACAGAATTATATTAAACTCGGAAGACTTTCTTCCTATGCATTTTAAGCAATAAAAACATTTCTAAATTATTTTTTAACTTGCCATTAACAATAATTCTTATGAATTTCTTATTGAAACACTTCATCACTTTTTCAATTTTACAATTGCTAGTTTGGAAGTCACTACCACTAATTTCCCAGTTCTGTGTTGTACTGGAAAAAATACACTTATTTTGTATCTATATCTTGAAGTTCTTTACATGGGAAGCCTCTCCACTCATCTTTTTGTTTCTCACATTTAATTTTGCTTACCTGCTTTACAGTTTCTAATTATACTCCACATTAATACTTCACTACTAATTGCTTTAGTAGTGAGAGTCACTTTTGTGCTTCCATTTGGATCAAAGTTGACTACTGTTGTGGGTTAAGTTGTGACACTCTCCCTTTAATGCTTCTTCATTCAGTTAACCCCAAACCTTGTTTTTTTCCCTTGGTGTCCCAGCTTTGCCCATACCTGTCTTTGGGATGCCATCAGTCCCCTTTGCACCTACAGTTCAGCTTAAATGTTCATATATTTCGTGCTCTTCCCTAACATTTGGATGTAAAATACTGCATTATTGATGTGCAGCAATGCATGAATATTAAGTTGAAAGCAAGAGTGAGCACTGGTATAAAATGAAAGCCACCAGAAACGTTTGGCTTGCTAGTTTTCGTTTTCTTTATCCTTTTTTTCAGTTGGCCACACTATTATGTGTATTGAAATCTGTTACCAAATTTAGCATTTGATTTCTGTGAAAGACTGTTTGCCTCAGGATTCAGCTGCAGCTTGCTGCTGGAGATGTGGGCTCTGAACGCCTGTATTTGGGTCATTCTTAAGTACACTGGGAAATCCCAGGGAATAAAAAAGCTTTGCTATTGTCTCAGAATAACTCTTACTCAATTAGTCCTTGTCTGAACCTATGATAAGTATGAATATTTCTGTCACGCTGGGGTTTTTGTTTTTTTTTTTTTTTTGTGGTGTGGATTTCTTTGTGGGTTTTTTGGTTGTGGGGTTGGATTCTTTTGGTTTGTGGTTTGTATTTGTTTTTTTAAACTTTTGTGCTGTCATTATCTATAGTATCTTGAGGACAAAAAACACACTTCATCCAGTTGGGAGCAAAATGTCTGGTAAACACAATGAGATAGTGTTCGTTAAATTTTACAGAAAGCTCTGTTAGCCAGTTACTTATAAACTGGCATTAGAATTGTGTTTAAGGAACAGTGTTTAAATTAATTTTTCTCATGTAATTATGATGCTGAACATATTTTCAAAGCTGAGGCTTTGTGCCTAATACACACACAATATTAGAGCATGATACTTATTACATCTTTTTAGATCCAGGTGGGAAGAAAGGTGCAAAGTAAATATAGTGAAGGCTGTCTAAATGATTTCAGTGCTTGAGGGATGAAGGAACATTTTCGTCTTGGAGGCAGTGGTTGAGTTTTTGAAGAATGTTTCTGGGAGGAGAAAAAGTACAGGCTAAGATATCTAGTGATTCAATATTGCTAGTAAAAATCGTGTGGAGAAATTGTTAATTCTGGGCTTGTAGGTCAGCTCTGGCAGTTCTTTACAACCTGACAAACTTGTTTCCTGCTAATTGTACATGTTCCAATTATGTTTGAGGGGAAATTTAATTGGAATAATTCTAGAAATCGCATCCAGTAGGGACGAGTTAGGGTATATAGAGTTTTAAAATTGATAGCAGCAAAAGATAAAGCAGGGCACGTGATGCTAGGGCAGTGTTAAGTGATATGCCAAGGGAGGCAGTCCAGACAGGGGCACAGGGACTTCTCTCCAGACTCTGCTGGACTTTGTACATCTGCAATGTACAATTACAACGTAGAAGTTGATTTAATTTTGTAATGTAAGGGAAAGCATTTTTAAATGCACTGTTTGAATTCTTTGTCTTGGTTTTTAATTTTTATAAGATTGGTTAAAAATTAATGATAATTGATAATTCAAACTTCCTTGGGTTATTGCCTTTTTCACAAGTTATCGCCCATTAGCTAGGAGGCAGTGTGTCCATGCTTACCTACTACAATGCTGTGGATTAATGCACTTAAATCAGAGGCGAGCAACCTAAGTGCTATGATAAGCTGTCTCTTGGTATAGCAGGAGTTTGTGTGTCCCCAGAGGATGCTGATCTGTGTTGAGAGGATGGCTCTTCAGTCTGGACAGCTTTTCCTCTTGGAGAAGGCAAGTGTCACCATCTGGCTCGTCTGTAGTCCTCCCGATCTATAGGAAGTTGGTAGCAGGTTCATCTCAAGCTGTGGTTCACAGTTCCTTCCTCTGAATGGCACATGGTGGGAATTGGGAACAGTCTATCACAATATTCTCTCTGGAATATATGTTTTAAATTACTGAGCTGTAATTTAAATCTCCCCAAAGTCAAATGTATAACTTCAATGTTACACAATTTTCTCTTTATATAAGTTCCTTGCTTTCTCCTTTCACCTTACTCCTTGCAAACAAAATAGAGAATGATGAACACAATTGAAAGAAAAGTGCTTTGGGAAATGGAGAGCAGCAGAAATAGATAGAAAACTATTTAAAAAAAAAAATCATTATTATAATGGCAACACTGGAGTAAAATGTTAACTTGTTTTTGCAAAACATTGCCTCAAAGTTGGCTGCTTATCCTAGAGGAAAATAAGGAACTACCCTTTTTAGACAATAAGTCATCTAATAAGACAGACTGAAATGACATACTGCTTTGAATAGATAAATTGGATAAGCGTCTATCTCCGCTTTAAATCAGATTTGTACGACACATGCTATCACTAGTAAATATATATTAAGGAGACTTCTTTTGATGCTGTGTGATTTGCATGCTATGCTTCCTCCATTACTGCTTCTTTTATCCATTCTTTTACTGAGTTACAATCCCTCAGGTTTTGTTGCTTTTATTCATTCAAACTAACATTCCTTACACCCTTTTTGTCATATATTTTAAAGGAGCCAGCAGAAGAAAGGAGATCAAAATGAAACTTGGGAATCAGCCAACTAGAATGCTTTTAATGAGAAAATTTGAATTTAAAAACATACTGTTTAACTGAATTCTTGTTTAACACCAACCTCTAAGTGTAGTTTAAATGTTATGAATAGGTAAATAAAAGTGAGACTAAAAGGAAGTATGTTTCATGAATGTGGATGAGATATATTAAGTGTGGAGGAAGATACATTAAAAAATAGAGTTAATATAATTTTTAATTTTTTATATTGAAACTCTTAAGTAAATACTTGAAGAAATGAGTATTTCTTCATTAACATTTTAGCTCTACCTACTACAGCTTCATTCTGTGGTAAGTAACACAATCGGTAAG
>JAOXNG010000001.1:135349160-135367382 GCA_028566535.1 Scolopax minor | reverse complement strand
ATCTGGAAGCAAACTATTTTTTTCTTGCTCGTTTTCATGAGTGAGATTTCTATCCTGGGGGGGATAGTGTAAAAAAAAAAAAACCATACTTAGGAATCAAATCAGAATTCTGTTTTTTCACTTGCTATTCCTCCTTGACTCTGCTTCAGGAGGAGATTGTACATGAAATGGAGGTGGTCTGCTACCTGTTCCCAGGAAGTGTCAAAGACCAGTGCAAGGACTTCATAGATGTCTACGGCCAGGCTTTGATTGACATGCTCTTGGAGGCAACGAGTCCTGAAGCTGTGTGTGTCATGCTGAAGTGCTGTGCAGCCAACAAACCTCCACAGCAGCAGCCAGGTTGGTAATGAAGAGTTGGTGGGGTTGCAAAATGAGCTAATTCACCTATGATTATATCTCTATTGAGAACATAAGCTTTAGTACTTTGCTGATGCTGCCTCCTTTCTTCTGTTTGGGGAAACTACCTAAGCACTGACGTCTGACTTTGGTTTTGTCTTGTGTTTTTTTTTTTTTTCCTTCTTAGTTTTAGTGAAACCTGCAGGTGGCTTCTGTGATATCTGCAAGATGGTGGTAGCTTATGCAGACAAAGAACTAGAGAAGAATGCCACGACAGCTGAAATTGAGGCTTTACTGGAAAAAGTCTGTCACTTCCTGCCAGAGTCTGTCAGCGATCAGGTAAAGTGTGTGTGCAGAAGGCAGGCTAGAAAGGATCTGTAACAATCATGCTAACCAAATTTTCTAAGTGTTTTGCCTAATATTCTGTCTACATGCTAATTTTAGGACCGTCTTTCAAGTGTGTCTCCTCCTGCTATAAATGTCCAGGTACTTAGAATAGAGGTCTCTGTGTTTGACCAACTGCCTTGGACTCTGGCTGGAGACAAACTGTCCACAGGTGCAGCTGGGACTGGCTTGTGTTCAACAACCTGATCCTTCCTACTTGGTTTTTTTTCCTCCTTTTACTAGTTAGCATCAAAGCAGAGCAGCTTCTTATGGGCAGTAGAGCAAGAAAAAGAGGGAGCAGCCTTGATGCAAGGTGGTCAAATGACCATACAGGCCTTGCCTTCCAGTTGGAACAGGGGGAAGTAGAGATGAACAGAAGGTTGAAACATCTTGCAGAGCATTTGGAAGAACTAGAGAGCAGCATCTCTTTGTAGTTTTTACAAGAGCAGTCAGTTTTCTCTGCTGGAAGGAGTTTGGGCTCACAGGGAGGATTAGATTTTCAAACTCCCTATACTTGGAGGGGTTGGCAGTCCCTTTGAATAGATGGAGGCTTTTGAGGGCCTGAATTGATTGGCTGGATTGTTGTACTAATTTGTAGTCAGTGAGGGTTTGCCTGGAAATCCTCTGAGAACAGTGGGGGTGGGAACAGCTGAAGGTTTGGGTTTCTTTTTTTTCCTTCACACTGATCCTGTTCAGGGGATTAACAAGGTAATTGGAAGTAGGCTGGTGTAATTCCAGTGAGAGAGCAAAAAAGCAACACCTGTTAGGCCACTGCTCTCAAGATTTACCTGGAAATCTTATTAGGTGGCTGCTGAGTGTCAGCAAGTGGCCACTGCTTATAAGTATACGAAGTGTATGATCCACAGGCTTAAAGCAACTCAAACAGCTCTTCCTGCTAACTGCTGTGAGGCCCTTTAATAGCTGTGGTTTGCTTATTAATCTGTGCTATTAGTCTCTGCTGAGAACACCAAAATCTATCTGTGCTTTGGCGGCGGCCTCTCCACTAGAGGGCTGACTGTTATCCATGGGAAGCCTTCGTGCTGCTGCTGCCTGGCCTGAAGTGAATAGTAATTACTTGGGCTAAAAGTGCTTGAGAGAATCATTACTGCACTTAAGATTGCTGCCATCCTGTTCAGAATGTTTGTCTCCAGCTTGTTCAGTTTCCTCTTGGGATAGCAAAGATCTCCACCACTAGAGACTAAGCTTTGCAAATCAAGGCCTGTTCTGCTTGGTTCTTCTCCCAGAGTCTGTCCCACTTGGCTCTTTTCCTTGTGACCCCCCTTGCTCATCATAACCTGTCTGCAGGCAGGTATGAGCTAGCACAAAATGGTGTTGCTTTGTGATTAGTGTGATGCTGTGTCCTTTTTGATCTGCAGAGCTCAACCTCTCTTTGGAGTGTAGTATTGGGGTATTTGGAGTAATATCCTGTATCTCAAATAGGAGTTAGTTTGTAGTAGGCCTGTATCTTCCTCTTCTTTCTAAGGCTTTAACAGGAGACTCTCTCAACCTGTGTTTTGTTACAGTGTGTTCAGTTTGTGGAACAGTATGAACCTGTGGTTGTGCAACTCTTGGCAGAGATGATGGATCCCACTTTTGTTTGCACTGTGAGTATTGCGTTTATTCTCTTGAGTACAGGTTGTGATACAGTCCTGCCTGCTCTTCTGGCTGCCTTTTCAGTGCCTAGCATGCAGAAACTCTGCTGGGATGAAAATCAGCCACACTGAATGCTTGGGGTAAATGTGGTTGTGCAAGGCCTTGGCCTTAGTGAGTGGACAACTCTCCTAATGCCAGCCTCGTGCAGGGAAGGATAGAAGAAAATTCCTGCCATTCCAGTGGTTATCGACTGTTGCGAGCCCTGAATGTGATGAGAGGAAGTTAAATGAGCTTTCTTGAGAAAGATGCCTTTCTAGAAGCTCTGTTTCTCCGAACTTAATATGAAGAAGCAGTTGTGGGTTACCTTAATTCTTCCTTGTGTCAGGTTATTGCTTCGTGTCCACTCGTGCAGCTGTGAGGGTGGCCGGAGAGCTCAGTTGAGCTACCTCAGTGTTGCCTCCACACTCGGGCAGGTGGAAGCTCAGACTTAAGGCTGGAGTTGAGGTCTCTGTTTTCAAATAAAGATGCTGACTCTGCTGCTGTTCCTTTCACAGAAACTTGGAGTCTGTGGATCAGCTAAACAGCCTCTCCTGGGGGATGATGCCTGTGTCTGGGGTCCAGGCTACTGGTGTAAGAACATGGAGACTGCTGCTCAGTGCAATGTGCGTAAAGCAGAATTCTGCCTCCATTTTTTCATAGATTCTTATAAACTACCTTTCTGGCTTCTCCACACTTTCCAGGGGATGAATTCCAGTTTCAGGGAGCAAAATGGTACTAGCTAGGGGTGGTTGAGTGTGGTTAGAGGGTCTTCAGATCCCTTATCTTTTTTTAAAGCAGACAGTTTCCTCTCCCTTTCGTTCCTGTCCCCCACCCCTCTGTTAGCATTTCAGAATCTACAGTAAGGTACAAAGTGAGTTTTATATTTAGTCTGTGTTCCTGCAGCCAACAGACCACGTCATGACCTCTCATCAGGTCAGAGATTTGGCTTCCAGTATTGCTGTGGGCTGATGCTTTCCTTGCCAGGCCTTAATGGCTAAGGGTCATCAGCATTCTTTTCTGAAGCTTCTGGGTGGGGACGAGGCTGTTATTTATTCTACTCCTCTCTGGAATCACTTACTTCAAGAAAAACAGATTTGCTTCCAAGATCTCTTGGCTCAGAATAAGACCAATTGAATTGTGTGTGTGTAGATGCACCCTTGTTTGCAAACAGTTTTTTTTTTTCCCACTGACATACACCATTTCTTTCTCTTTAGGCTGTTGATCACTGCAAACGTCATGTGTGGAACTAGAAGAAGAATTTCCAGTTCTGAAGGTTTGCTGTGGCTCTTAAAACATGTGGGCCGAGGTTGGCAGAGAGCTGTGTCTCCAACATCCCTCCTCTCTGCCTCCTTAACAATTTGACCTTCAAGTTCCTTTATTGTAACTCTTTTGTAGCAGTGCTGCTGTTGAAGGATCAGATCTTCATTGTTGACTTAACAAAAATATTTCTGATTGTACAGTTTAACTCATACTCCTAAAAATAGTCAGTGTGTTGTAGGTTTAATTTTTTTTTTTAATTGGTTAGGCTGAAATGTTTTTTTAGGTGCTGGAAAGAATGGCAGAGAAGGTGAAATGAGTCAAGACTATTATCTTTTAATTTAAAAAAAAAAAAGCAAGATAGTGACTAAACTTTCAAATGTCTTTCTGTAGTCAGCACTGGGAAGATTACATGCTTTGCATTTTTTACCATCTGGCTGGAATATTAACTTTCTGTGTAACCCTAGGGAAACTCTAAGGGATAGTGTTGAATCTGGGAATCCTTTTGGCTGGAATTTTCAAAGCTCTACAGATGCAGAGGAGGGGACTTTGTGTGCCCAGCTAACTTTCAGAGTAACTGGTATCTAAAAAATGTTTGCATTTGAGTGACCACACTCGTGGCTCATGGTGTTACCATAGCTGAGGAAACCCTCCCTCAACCTTTGATCATGTCCTTATTATTTCCTTGGACTATTCCATGACCACCATCAAGGCCTGCACACGGGATTTCAGTCTTGAAGCACGCTGACAAATTTAAGGAATGGCTCCCCTTTTATTTTATTTTATTTTTTTTTTAAATCCTAGTTGCTCAATTCTGCTTAAGTCTTGCAGTTTCCCACATGCAGCCAGCTGGGTGCCAAGGAGGAGGAGTGAGCTCGGTCGGTAGAAGAATGGAGGGGGGGGGAAAAAGTCATCAGGGGCTGTGTGTATGTAAAAGTTGAGTTCAGCAGAGAGTGCACAAGGCATGGAAGAATGTTTGGTGGTTTTTTTTTTTTTCTATTTTAAACTACCAGTTTCTTTCTTGATCTGTTTTTATTTGCAGCGGCGTGCCTGACCCTGAGCAAACTCTCCCAGTTTCTTCCTGTATGGAGACAGGGCTCGGCGTGGGCTGTGGGAGGTGCTGCTGGCCAGCACTGTTTAAAGCGTATACTTTGGGTACAGTAGGTTCAGTGCTAAATCTTTTAAAATTATCTCCTTCAAAATGGTTTCTAGAGCAACAAATTCTGGCTTTTGGGTCCCTCAGAGTTAACTAAATAAACTATCTTTAGGGGGGAAAAAAAAAACCACCAAAACTGCGTGAAGCTGTGAGCCTCCAGACTGTGCATGTTACAGATCCAGTGCTGTGGGAGCAGCATCTCTCTGCCTGAGACTTCTCCTTCCTTCTCTTTTCGCTCGTGCGGCATCTCCCCACATCCACAGACGCTGCCGAGAGCCTACGTGCTGCCTGGCAGCTGCCGAACGAGTAAAGCCAGCCTTTCTTTTTTTGATTTTTTTTTTCCCAGCAATTTCAGCAGCTTGTGAGGCTTCGTGCAGCTCGTCGCCTTGTGCGCTGCGCTGAAAGGAGGCTAGGCATTAAAATAAAATTTAAAAAATTTTTTAAAAATTAGAAAATTGTAATATTACAAAGCATGCGGAGGAGCATCCTGCCGGGAAAAAGGGACAGTCCTGCTGGGAAGGCACCTGCGGGGAGGTGTGGGGAGAGGAGGGCTGGGGAGGCTGGCACGGGGCTCAGTGGCTGAGTCACGGTGACTCAACAGCACCGGCTCCGGTACGGGGATCGGGTGCTCCCTGCTCCCCCCCCATCCTCCATGTCCGTTAGTTGCTGCTCCGTGTCCTGCACACCGGATCCGGTAACGCTGCTGGAAGGTCAGCTATGAAACGCAGGGTTCAGAGTGCAAAATTCAATCTATCTGCTAATACCACGGGCCGTATTTTAGCTGGATGTCAGGTTGTCACTCGAGTCCCTTGGCTCGAGGTGGAGCTGTGGTTTCCAGGCCTTTAGTCTCCATCGGGAAGACTTAGGGGATTTAATACAAATCTCCGAGCGCTGTGAGTTAATCTTGGCCTCTGAGAGCTCTCCCTGGGAGCTGGAAAGGCCTGAGCAAGGCAGGGTCAAACCTGCAGGTCCACGGCAGTGCTGGGTGCCCCGTTGCCTCCCTGGGTGCCAAAGGTCTGTCTCCTCTGAGGATTCTCTTGGGAGAAGTGAGGAATACACAGGAGTTTATTTTGCCTTGGCAGGGTTGCTGCTGGTCTTTTGTGCCTCCAGCCCCTTGACTTCCACTGATGCTCCTTGGGCTTGTGAGGAATCTCAAGGAATGGTTTTCTGTGATTTTTGGTGGCAAAATCAGTGTGCGTAGGAGAACAGCTCAGTTTCATCCAGCTCATGTCCAAACCGTACCAGTGCTAAATAATATCCAGGCTTTTACAGTGAGGGTGGTGAGACACTGGAACAGGTTGCCCAGGGAAGCTGTGGATGGTCCATCCCTGGAGGTGTTCAAGACCAAGCTAGATGGCGCTTTGAGCAACCTGGTCTAGTGGGAAGTGTCCCTGCCCATGGCAGGGGGGTTGGAATTAGGTGATCTTTAAGGTCCCTTCCAACTCAAATGATTCTATCATAAGGGTGATCTAATCCACTTTTAAATTTATAAATGTGGATTGGTGGCTGGATGACATGGTACCTGCTGCATCTCATACTGAGGGAAACTGCATTAGCTATACCTTCCTTTGTTTCCCAAATACGAACCTTTTGGTATTGGTTCCTTTTTTATTAGTAACAGACTTCATCTTCACACTTCAGTGCTGTGATTTTTGCTTCTCCCAATAAGAAGAAGTGTCAATAGAGAATGTAGTCATTCAGATATCACCAATTTTCCTTTGCATAAAAAAAAGTGATGTTCATATAATGGGAGTCACAAAGTGTATCACTTACTAAGATGCTCAGAAGCTGGGACTCTTGCAAAGGACTACAAATGTCACAGGGTCTCCTGTAGCTGGTGGGCTGGGAAGTTCTCAGGGACATGAAATGCTGCATTGCTCACAGTAGTTGTTCCATGCTTCCCGAAGTAGGAGTGCCCAGTTGCATCTGTGTTTGCCATGGGCACTGCAGCTCTGAGGCAGCTTTCAACAGCTCATGACCACCTTGAACAGTGTGTTTATTATTCACGGTAATTCAAAAAGTGCATCTGTGTAATGGCTTGAAACTCTCCAGTTATATTTCTGTAATAAGACATAGATGAAAACATATATAAGATTAAATGTGACTGTCAAAAATGCCTTTTACAGTTTTGGATTCTGCAGGAAATTCATATGGCTTGGCTGTTAGTGGTACAGCAGCACACTAGTGCAACAGAATTAAATCTGAGTGAAATGGTGGAGTCGGATATACAGGAGAAAAATCACTTCCAGCAGCACTGCAATGCAGATGACAGTTTTCCTGGAAATATGAGTGCAGAAGCTGTTGTGGTAATAATCACATCTTATCTATGCTACTATCCAGTCACCTCATGTTTGTTGGTGTTAAGGGTTTTTTTTCCTAGGTGTTTGCAGTTGTTACTCCTCTTCATACTTCTGTTAACTTTTATTTGTAATTTTTGAAGGCATTTAGCAGCTTCAGTGAGCCATAGTGTGTTTGGAAGAGGTTTGTTGAAATGCCTAGGTTGTTGATCTGAATGTAACACAATATGAAAGAGAGTAATCCTTCCTTATGTATCTTTGGCTTATGTAAGCAAGTTCAAGGTTTACCTAATACATATTTTTTTATGCTTTTGAAAGATATCTGTTGAAAAATTCAAGGACAAAATAAAAAAATCCAAAGAGAATTGCTCTGATGCTCAGGTCAGTTTTTAATAAAGGCGATGTTCAACTGTCTTTGCAGAAGCATTACTGACTATCTCTTCATGTGACTAACTGAAAACACGTATTAAATTTGAAGTAATACCAAATCACATATGATGTTGATGAAAGGCAGTTAGTACTGTGGTAAATTCCTACCAATGCACAGGAAAATCTGACTCCAGAAAAAAGTGACTGACACCGGAAAAAGTGACTCCAGAATTGAGGCTCCTCTTTATGCAATTTCGTTTTGATGGAGGGGGGTAAGAGAATGGGGGAAGAAGAAAATCCTGGGGACTGTAAAGCAAATGAGTTATTATTATTTTTTTCTTTCTAAAAAGCGTCATTCAGGTAATGGGAAAGCCTTTTTACTGGGCAGCCATTTGATGAACAGGCTATCATTATTTCAGTTAAATGTTTGCAAATCTGCTGGAATTTGAATGTGTAATTTTCAGCTTTTCAGCAAGAGAAGATGGCAGTACCCCTTTTGCTTCTGAATTCAAACTATGGATGCAGGCATTTTGAAAGTTTTGCTGTATTACGTCAGTGCTCTGTTACTCTGTTCATACAGACTGTCCTTTCAAATTAGTTGAAAAAACACTGGCACTGACTATTTAAAACCAAAAGCAAACCAGAAGAAATCCTCAACCCAAAACAAACAAAAAACCGACCAAGAAACCAGAAAAAATTGATTAATATGCTTCAGTGGTGAGACAAGGATTACAGGGGTTTTCTTTTCATGTTAATGGATTTTGTGTTCATATGTAGAGAAATGCTTTAAAAATGTCATCATCTGATGTTCAGCAATCAAGTGTGAACTTGTACCTCCTGAATACCTACACTAAGACTGAAGATACCTCTTGTTTAGTGGTGATTTTTTAGTTTTTTGGAGTGATTTTGGTTTTTTTTTTTCTTTTCTTTTTCTCTCTAAGGTAGGCATGTCCTAAATGGGGTGGTACTCCCATTCTTTACACCACTGTACACCTGTGCATCTCTGGTATTTTTCTACTGTGCTGTGTATTCTGAACCCAAGAAGTTAAGTATCATCAGTAGGAAAACCTGCACACTACTGAAGCAGTGTAAAAAACCTGCCACTTTGTGTTGCAGGCATGTGGGACTTGTATAAGAAAGCCTATAGCATAGATTATTTTGAGGTAAGCCATAAATGTGGAGGTCAGTCTTTCAATATGGTGCCAACTAAATAACACCTCCTCAACTCACCCCCTGTAATCAGATGGCTGATAGTGCAGTGACATCACAGTTTCAGGTCACACAAAAAGATTCTCTAAATTAAAAATTTAGGGTTATAAACAACTAGTGGTTTAAAAACTTGCATTCTTAAATTTTCTTAAAGAGATACATCCTTTCTAAAAATCACTCTTCTGTGATCTGAAAATCTTCTGATTTCCAGAATTGTCAGGTGTGTAGCGGAGGCTCTTCACACTGTTTTCAATAGCTCCTGTTCTACGTGCAGCCTGTTTTTGTGGACTGCTGTAGAAAATATGTTATATTTGATGGTAGGGTTGCCTGTATGCTGAAGGTTTGCCTTTTCCTTATCAGTGGCAGTATGCCTGACTGCCTTAAATCCTCCCTTAAGCCCTAACAATGCACATGGTCATTACCTAAAATTGGGTTTAAGAGCGACAAAAGTGGAATGATGTTGACATCTATTTCCATAGCTGTGTCAGCACTAAGATCTGTCTTATATTCTAATGTTGTAAGAGGGAATCTTGTTTTGAAGGTTTTCTTTAGACATCCTCAACAGTTGTTCATTTGTAGCTGAACATTTCTTATGACGGGATTGGAGTAATTTAAAAAAGATTTATGAAACCTTCCTCTTTTCCCCATCTATTCTGAATGTTGCTGTAGGATATTGAATGCTATTCCTGTTACCTGTTTGTGGAGGTTTTAATCAATCATATCACTGCTTTCTGGTTGTCTTCCAGCTTCTCGCTTTGTTTTGGAAATCTCTCAATTTTGTGCTTGTTTATTTTGAAAACTAGAAATAAAGGCCATTTAAATTCCTTTAGCAGTGTCCTATTTTGCTTTCCCTTTTCCTCTTGATATGTTTACTTCCCCTGAGGATGTCTGAAAAAATAATTTCTTAATGTTTAACTCTTACGTTACTGTTGTGCAGGACACAACTCTTTCTCAGTGCACGTACTCTCCTCGTGAGACATTTGCACTGTGCTGCCAGGCGGCGCTGAGCTCCAGCCTTACGACAGCCACGTCTTCTTTATGCCTCTGCAGGATGTTTATCCTTACTTTTCTATCTTTCCTTCCCTCCCTCTCTCCCTCCCTTGTTTTAAAAACAAACCAACCCTCCAACTGGTAAGAGATCACTTGATTGCGCAGTTGGTTGTCAGGCTTAAGTGTGTCTGACAAGTTTTTGTAAATTTGCTTTTTCATAATTATTTTGTAGATTTTTGTTGAACCTTCCCTAGATTTTGTTTCCCAAAGTGAAAAGCTAGGAAAATCCCCAATTCATTAAGGTTATGAACCTTCATATGTCAGGATGAAAGAAAAACTATATATCTTAAAAATATAAAATCAAGCTTATATAGCGACACCTATACAGACGCTTTTTGCTCACTTATTTAATTGAATGCACTCTGTTCTTTATATGTTATATTTCTCTTGTATTAGAAAATGCTCGAGTCTCTACAGGTGAGATTTTTTTATTTTAGTGCTTTGCTGAGAAAGTTTGCAGAATTTGTCTAACAGTGTCTTTATTAAGAAATATTTGTTTTCATTAAAGGTTGCAGATCTATCATTTAAAGGAGTTCACAGTAAACTTGCATCACAGGGATTATATTAAAGCTGTATGTTGATAGTTTTTCAAAGATTTACACTTGACAGCATAGAAGCAAGAATGTTGTGTCTGATACAAAATTCCTAAAAGCAAAAAAAGGAACAATGCATTTATTTATTTATTTATTTATTTATAAGAAGTACATCTTGAAAAATTTGGGGTTTTGGTTTTGGACACGTGGTTTTTTGTCCAAGATTAATGGAGAGACCTGCCTTCAATGAATTGGCTAAGTAGTAAAATCTACACATCAGTAACTGCAGAGTTTAAGAATATATATCCCTGAGAGTGAGTAATTTTTTTTGGTGTAGCTAAAAATTCAGAGAAGAACCAACATAGTACAGTAGGAATATATAGTATAAAAGAGCAATTAAGTGAAATTGTAGTATAAAAGGGCAAATAAGGAAATTTACATTTGACTTGTCTACATACAATCAGGATACCTAATCAATTTTTCCTGAAAATTAAAGTTTCATGGAGATCATAAACAAATGTAGCTGCTATTTGGAGACAGTCTAGAATTTTTTGCAGTTTGAGTTTTACTGTAGTTTGCCAAGTGACAGCACTTGGTTTTTAGTTGCCTCAGTTTTGCTCAGGTGAACTCTCAGAGCAAGAGTGGTTCATGTCTTTGTTGTTATTCTGTTTAGTGTTGGCAGGGTGAGAGCAAAGTGACTTTTTCTTCTCCTTCCCATGAGCCATCTTGCTGATAGGTCCCCAGCTGCCCCTCTGCCACCCCGCCTTGTCCCGTGGGACGTGCACGTGGGAAGTGCACATGGGTGTAGCAAAGCCCTGAACTGGCCTGCATGGTCCCTTTTGGGGGAATTTTGATATAGTGGATGGAAGGAGTTCAGCGTGGCTTCCCAGTCCTAAGCAGAGTCTGTGATGGGGCCAGGCAGAAAAAGTCCCTTTTTTTTTGTTTTTGGTGTTTTTTTTGTTTTGTTTTTTGTTTTTTTAAATTAGTCATGCAGTTTGGCTAAGTTCAACAAATGAGACTTGGGAAGTGGTTCTAGTTACCTGCTGAGGCAGGCTGGCTGTTCTTAGCTTTCCTCTGCTTCAGGGGTCAAAGATGATGCACATCCCACTTAGACAGCCTTCTTTTGTTTACACCTATTTAGACTGTAGTGTATTGTTTGCAATGCTAGATGTATTTGAAATTCAGAAAATGAAACATCTACGTAATCTTTGTGTGCTAACACGTGATCTGGGATCATTGTGCTTTTATAGTGAAGTATTTCTCATCTTCTTTGTTTTTCTTCTAAGAGGAGAATGCTTGTGAAAAATAACATCTCTTTTTCTTTAATTTGCTTGGATGTAAATTACTCTTGAAGGAGGATAACAACAACCTTCAATTGCTGAAGAAAAAAGAAATGAACGTTAAAAATATTTTTAAGAAAAATTGAGGAGTTTAATACATTTTTCTAAAAATAGGTTAGATAAAGTATGTCATTCTGCTCTATTTCAGTCACACTGGTTTGTTTCATAGATTTGTTTTTAGTCTCAGTTCCTTCAGGCAGAGAAATTTAAGAAACATGAGATCATTGCATCTCTGAAGGTAGGCTGCCATGAGCCTTACAGACCTTATGAGCTCAGTTACCATTACGTCTGTATCATCCATAGGAAAACTTTGTGTGGTTTTAGGAAGTTAAAATGAAGGTGGAAAGAGGTGATGGCATGGGACAATGGGCTTAATTTCAACATTGCCTTGGGATGTTCATACTTCTGGGACAAAAAAGGTAGAATAATGCTAAAGTAGCTATAAAACTTATGTGTTTGCTTTCATAAATTACAATCATAGAATCATAAAACAGCCCAAGTTGGAAAGGATCTTGAAAGATGATCTGGTCCAAACTTTCATGGGAATGGAAGCCTAGATGAGATTATCTAGCACCTTGTCTAATCTTGTGTTGAAAACCTCCAGTGATGGGGACTGCCACATCATTGGGGGAGATTAGTACCATTCACTGGAACAATCTGTCTTATGTTGTGATGAAACCTCTCCTGGTGCAACTTGTACCCATTGCCCCTTGTCTTCTCCATGTGGCGCCTTGTGAAGAGAGAACCTCCTTCCTCTTTGTAGCTGCCCTTTAAGTACTGGAACACTGTTATGAGGTCCTCCCTGAGACTTTTCTTCTCTGGGAGAAAAGGTCTAACTCCTTAAATATTTCCTCACAGGACAGGTTCTTTAGCCCTTTGGTCATCTAGAGACCTTTGGATGCTCTACATTCTGTCCACGTCTTCCTTGAATTGTTGGGGCCAGAACTTTACACAGTATTCCAGGGGTGGCCTGAGAAGTGCTGAGTGGGATGATCACATCCCTATCTCTGCTAGTAATGTCCCTGTGGATACAGCCCAGGATCCCCTTTACTTTGTATGCTGGCTCATATTCAGCTTGTCCACTAGGACTCCCATGTCTCTTTGAGAAAGGCTACTTCCCAGTCACATAGATCCTGGCCTGTACTGGCCTCTTTGGGTATGTCATCCCAGATACAGGACCTTGCATTTGTCTATTAAACTTCATACTGTCCTTGCTAGTCCACTTTTTCAGGCTGTCTAGGTTGCTCTATGGTTCTCCCTTCTGATCCATCATCAGCAAACTTGGTGAGGATGCTTTCAGTCCCATCATTCAGATCATTTATGAAGTTGTTGAACAGCATGGAGCCCAGTATTGATCCCCTGGGAGGCGACTTGTGACAGGCTGCCAGCCCGAGTAAAAAACACATTGATCACCATGTTCTGAGTGCAACCTGTGAGCCAATTTCCTACCCATCTTGCAGACCGCCCATCCTGTCTGTTTCTTGCCAATTTGTCCAGGAGAAGGCCGTGGGAAATAGCATAGAATACTTTGCTGAATTCCAGGTAAATAACATCCACTGCTCTCTCTATGTTGACAGAAGATGTTATTTTGCTGTAGAGTATGATCAGGTTAGTCGTCATAATTTCCCCTCAGTAAATCTGTGCTGGCTTTCCCAGCTTGGTTTATGACATCTGGTTGGTTTGTGATCAAGCTGAACGCCCCCAGGTTGCATGATTTTAACAGGAGAGGGGTTTAAGAAAAGTTACCTCAGAAATTATGCTCTGAAAATTAAAATGACTGTTTCTAAGACTCTTTAACCTTCCCTCCAGTTCTTTTTTTCATTTGGAAATGACCTTTATAGAAATAAAAAGCAGCTTTTCCAGTCTGTGCTAGATACTTCAAATAGACTGGCTAACCATGGAGTAATGCTGCGTGGCACCTGCTGAGCAGGAAATAATTATGTTTTAATATGTCAGAGGAAAAAATACCTAGATATTAACAGCAGATTATATGACATCTGTTCAGTAAACAAAAGATTCAATTATGATATTTTTGAAAAAATATCAAGGTGATAGCCAAGAAGTCTTTTTTATTTATTATAAAAAGCAATTTTCTGGCACACAAGGTAATTTGGCATTCAAATGGGTGCTTTTAAGAGAAGCGCATACATAAGAAATAGCAGGATCTTTTAAAAATCCCTTAAGGCAAGGAGAAGCTACTTAAAGATGAAAGCATGAACTAAAGTAACTGTCCACAGTGGATGTAAGATTTTTTTCCTTTTCTTTTTAATGTCATCTTGGAGAAATTAAATCCTTTTAAAAGTTACTATGCTTTAGTATAAATACAGTGATGTATACTAGTTTATTAGTGGTGGTATATCTGTTTTGTTTTTTTTTTTTTTATTCTGTGTCAAGGTGTTATCAAGAACACTTTTTAGTGGGTTGATGAGGGACTAAATGTATACAAACTGTAGTTCTCTTTTTTTAAGCAAGAGATTATTTTGGGAGTGAAACAAACCTCATTGTTTTGCATTTGGTTGAGACATAATTCTTGTAGGATAATAAGCATCTTTTGAATAAAAGTCTTGTGCAGAGGAGATTGCTCTTCAGACAGGAAAATTGCAAAGCCCATTTCAAAATATTAGATGAGTTCAAGAAGTTGAGTAGGTTTCTTTAGGTTCTGAAATGAATTGTGTGCATGTGACCTAGGTACATGGTTACAAAGAAGTTTTATACAACTGGGTTTGTCAAAAATTGGTCTGGTGTCACAAAAAGCTATTGTGTTTTTTGAGGAAGGAGGGAAGGAATTATCTTCATGCTCACTTTCCATATGGTTTTATGTTCCACTGGAAATTTCCTTTTATTTGAAGTGTAAATAAAGATGCCAATAATTAGAAATACAAATATATAGTTTAAAATGTGACACTGATAACATTATGGATTTTGTTACTTCTGTTCAAAAGGTCCTTTAAATTTTTTTCTTGGCCTTATGCTTATTTTGTCTAGGTGAGCTAGAGAAATTCTTTTTTTTTTCATAAACCTTCAGTAATTGAATGGACAAAATACTTAGTATTCTGCTACTCCCCATTCCAGAGACTTTCTCTAGTGAGAAACTAGACTAGTAAGTGAAGCAATGGGACTGGGAGATAAAAAGACCTAGGATGGGTTAAATTGAGTCCTACACTAGTGACTTTTTTTTTTTTTACTACCTGAAATGTCATGGTTTTAAAAATCTACTGAAGAGTTGTCCCTGAAGAAATAAAAATGACAGAATATTCTCAGTCTTTGAACTGTGGAAGGCTTTGGGGGAGGGGGCAACACTATCTTTGCTGCTGCTTCACTGTAAATCTGCAACAGAAAGTCTGACTAATTTTCCTATGATTTCCAAAAAGTTTTTGTAGCTACTTTTGGGAATGATGGGAAGGATCCCCAGGCCAGAGCAAGTTAAGTGTCTAGTCCATGTAGAAATTACTTTTGCAACTCTTTGAAGACTATTTAAAAAACCTCTTTCCTAACATTAAGAAAAATCTGCATCTCTTTACTTCCATATGCATGTATTGTTTTTTTTTCCAGTTGTGCTAATGTTTTATGCTGTATGACTGATATTGTAGTTATAAAATTGGAAGAAAACAAGCCTAAAAGAAGCGACCCTTGTTTTCTCTACAAGATTCTGAAAAGGTCTGCAGTGATTCTTTGTGTGTTAATAATGGTCCTGCTACTTAAACTTAGATGCAAAATCATCTGTACTAAAATGATACATGGGATCGCATTTTAATCCCCCTCCCTGCTTTGATCCAGACAGCAAGTATTTTAGTTAATGATACCAAATTGATAATGGGCTGCTTCCTTGAAAAGTTGAGGTGTTGGAAACCTAAGCATGTTGTGCACCACAGAGAATAAATGTGTGAGTGATTGTGTTCTTTGAAATGATGAGGAACTTTATGTTAATTCAGTCTTACTGTCATTTTTATTGAGCTTCATTTGATGGATTTGCCCCTGCTTGAACATGAAAAGTAGTTTTGCATTCACACTGAATTTCTTTTACGTGGTCCCTGTTGTGGCAGGTTCCCTTTAGGTGCTATAAACCACATGGATTATAATGGATTATTACTTACTGCACAGTATTTTGGTGTATGCCAAAGTCCTATACTGCTGAGTTATAGTTTGAGGAAAATACCTGATATTATTGTAAGATTACTACTATTGTGATTGTGGAGTGGTTTGCCTTTTTAATGGTACTCCTGTATTTACTCTTCTAAATCGTTCTTTTTCTCTCTGTGCGTGTGCTCTTCCGAATTAACTTAAGGGTACTTATGAGAACTTAATTACGAGATGAATATACTCTGAAGCATAAACCGTGGTAGCAGAATTGTCAGTAGCTAATAACACCGCAGTGCACGTGTCCAGGCCCAGCTGAGCAGCACTTCCCTGCAAGGGCCTCACCAGCTGGGGTGCCAGAGCCTCATGGATGGATCAAGGTTGTGGTGTTCCCTGGGCTTTGGGTAGGCTCCAGCACTCCTGCATCCTATGTATCTTGGTCTCTTTTGGCCATCCGTGGACACGGGGCTTTACAGTGTAGGCAGTCCAGAAGACTTTTTCTCAGCCATGCTCAGTTATTCATTCTCTCTGCATGCCAAAGAACATCCTTACTGGAGCACAAGCATTTTAGAAACAGACTGAGAACAGACAAGAATATAGCATCTAGTGTGAGGTAGTTTGGCTATTTTTGTGTACTAATCAGTTGAGTGAGGTATTGGCAAAGGATAATTTATTGCTTTTTCCATGTCCAGCGCCAATTTCTGTCTCGCCCTTTATTACAAAATGGAGTCCAGACTGTTAGTTTAGTGGATCCCAGCCCCTTTATTCATGCTTGTGCTCCTTCAGGCATGTGCATTAACTTCCAGAAACAGTCAGTCCTTGCTTTCAGTGCTGTCAGAGAGATACAGGTGCAGATACAGTCATAAAATAGGAATGAGTAAGGGCAAGGGTAGGTCTGAATTTGTAATTTGACACAGATACAAGATCCTTTCAGTGATTTGCAGAAGAACGATTTCTGCCTCAAAGTGTCATGATCCAAAACTTAGTTGAATTAATTGGGTTTGCAAATTCTATCTGAGCTCATTCCTTACTAGCCTTTGGATTAACCAAACAGTTCCTGAATCTGATTTTTGCCCGTGGTTGTTTTTAAGACTAAAATCATGTCATGTAACTAGGGCTGGTGTTTTTGTTGTTGTTTTAAAATCTTTTGTTTATAATAAACCCTTTAATCTGAAAGATGGCAGTTATCCAGTGTTGGATTTGGGTGTTGCGTACTTGTGAAGGGAAAGCAGGAGCAATACTATTCTTAGTTTGGGATTTTCTGATGAAGCAGTGAAATAGACGATGAAAAGAACCAGATCTATATAAAAAGTGGGGGAGTACGGGGAGTGTGCTGAGAGGAAGAGAGATGAAACCTGGTGAAACAGCATGGGCTTTGAGAAGACAGTTACAATTACCTGCTGTAATTACCACCTTTCTGCTGCATAAGGCCATGGTTGCAGTCAGAGCAGCTGCTTGGCAGTTTGGGGGCCATGGGGCTGGGTAGCAGTTCTATACAGAAATAGAAAGGTACAGTTGATGCTTTTCGCTTTGGTGATGTGCTCTGTGAAACAGCTCTCCAGAAAAAGCTGTAAGAGAGGATAAATACGTCACAAGTCTCTGGAAACAACACCGTGCTTTTAGCATGAGCTGCAGAAGTTATCTGGGGAAGAGAAACTTGCCAAGGTACCTGCAGTCAGAGAGTCAGCAGAGTCCAGGCAGGTGTTGACTGGAGTGAACAGTCATAGAGTCATTCAAAGTGGAGGGGACTTCAGGAGGCCTCTATTCAACCTCTCTCTCAAAGCAAGGTCAGTATGAGATGCATATGAGATATGCAGCCTGAAAATGAGGGCTCATATTTTTTTTTTTTTAGATGCTTATAATGAATAATACCACAGTACATGTTGGCAATATCAGGCAGTCCATAGTGATAGCAGAACATATGCAACTCCTGTAACTCCAACTGTGTAGAACCAGGAGGCAGCTGACACTAAATTGCAAGATATCCCTTAAGATCATGTTACGGAGCAGTCTCACAAAATAAAAAGGCAATGTCTGTATACTCTGAAGTAAAAAGCTTGCCTCTGCAAACACTGACTTCAGGTGCATAAAGATTTTGAGGTAACAGTGTCTTAGTAGAAAAGTCTCAGCAAAATCTGAAGTTTTGAAGGACGCAGTTTGACCTTTGGAGTCAAATCATAGCTGTTTTGTAGTAACTGGAGTTGGCTCAGTGGCAATTTCATGAAGGTTACTGCACATTTTCCTTTATCTTTCTGAAAACTGACCAGGAAGTAGAAAATACTTTAGGTGAGGTTAAATGTAGGTTTGTAAAGTACTCTGAATGTTTCATACCTCTCTTGCATGCTTCTGATGTATTCTAGGATTGAACTTCTTCCTTTCATGGACACATAGTATTGGCGGCTCATAACTCAATCCTATTATTAACTAGTAAGCAGAGCTGCTTCTCCCGTTTATTTTTTTTAGTTAATAATTTTATGTTAATATGCTTTAAGTTTCTAGTCTTTAAGTTTCCACTTTATGTAATTCTGCTTATTCTAATTTTGAGTGTTAGTCAGGTCTTCCAGGATAATACCCATGTCCTC